>OW569406.1:49970430-50373293 GCA_937654795.1 Cistogaster globosa | reverse complement strand
ACGTAGACATTACACCACTGGAATCTACTAGTCCTAGTCTACTCCCACTATGCAGGTGACCCGATTCGTGTCTTCTCTAAATACGCACTTGGTCCACTTCAAAATATGCTCTTTTTTCATATTATTTTTCTCTAAAAGCAAAATTTTTAAAAATTTATATCTCCGATATCGGGCTGAATCCAGACGTAGATTTCACACCGCTAGAATCTATTAGTCCTAAGCTACTCCCGCTATGCCGGTGACCCGATTCATGTCTTCGCTAAATACCCACTTGGTCTCTTTCAAAATATGCTCTTTTTTCATATTATTTTTCTCTAAAACCAAAATTTTCAAAAATTTATATCTCCGATACCGGGCTGGTTCCAGACGTAGACTTTACACTGCTGGAATCTACTAGTCCTAGGCTACTCCCCCTATACCGGTGACCCAATTCATGTCTTCCCTAAATACCCACTTGGCCCACTTAAAAATATGCTCTTTTTTCATATTATTTTTCTCTAAAACCAAAATTTTCAAAAATTTATATCTCCGATACCGGGCTGAACCCAGACGTAGATTTTACACTGCTGAAATCTACTAGTCCTAATCGACTCCCACTATGCCGATGACCCAATTCATGTCTTCTCTAAATACCCACTTGGTCCACTTCAAAATATGCTATTTTTTCATATTATTTTTCTCTAAAAGCAAAATTTTCAAAAGTTTATTACTCCGAAATCGGGCTGAATCCAGAAGTAGATTTTACTTTGCTGGAATCTACTAGTCCTAATCTACTCCCACTATGCCGGTTACCAGATTCATGTCTTCTCTAAATACCCACTTGGTCCACTTCAAAATATGCTCTTTTTTCATATTATTTTTCTCTAAAAGCAAAATTTTCAAAAATTTATATTTCCGATGTCGGGCTGAATCCAGACGTAGATTTCACCTTGCTGGAATTTACTGGTCCTAAGCTACTCCCACTATACCGGTGACCAGATTCATGTCTTCTCTAAATACCCACTTGGTCCACTTCAAAATATGCATTTTTTATATGTTTTTCTCTAAAAGCAAAATTTTCAAAAATTTATATCTCCGATATCGGGCTGAATCCAAACGTAGATTTTACACTGCTGAAATCTACTAGTCCTGGGCTTCTCCCACTATGCAGGTGACCCCATTCATGTCTTCTCTAAATACCCACTTGGTCCACTTCAAAATTTGCTCTTTTTTCGTATGTTCTTTGTTCTAAAAACGTTAGGCGGGTATAATGGAGCCAACAATGTTTTTTTTTTGTATAATTTTTAGTTAATTTTTCTTTAATAATTTTAATTATTCATAGCTTAATAGTTGTTTTAATGTACATGTAACTTTATCAGCGCAGTTAGCATTATGTGAACGTATTTAACATTTTTGTAGGACGTATATAACTGACGTATTTATCTTCACACCCTTAAAAACTTTGGTGCTTTTCTCGTAAATGACAGAGAGTGGGCGAAAAAAAATTACTGGAGAAGACTTCTACTAGTGTTTTTAGTAAGCCCCAATAGTCAAACATATTAACATTTTGTTTTTTAAGAAGTTATAGGTTTTTCCAAAAACACTACTTTTGAAATTTGAAAAAGGTCTTTTTCTCGTAAATGAAAGAGAGTGTGCGAAAAAATATTATTGGAGAATACTTCTAGTAGTGTCTTGTTAGAATGCAGTATAAATATTTTATTTTTCTTTTAGCTTTGACCAAGCTAAATTCAAATGTCAGTCTGATACTTTGACAGCAAAGTCATATGTGAACAAAGACAGTGTTAAGTAAGCTTTAAATTATATAAAGAAAAGAATAGTGCTTTTTTAAGTTAACTATAAACTAATTTTGAGCGTGTTTATTGTCGTAAACTAGTGGTGCAAACCTATCGATGACCGTCACTATATTATTGCCTTAAATCAAAACATTTAAATATATTATTTAAAATTTTTAAGCAATATTATTATCTTTTTTTTTCTATTTACTTACTTAAAATTGCCGCTTCATCTGTGATTTGTAAGGAGTACAAAGAACATTAGTCGATATTTAGGCGCAGACTTCTGAGTAAGGTAGCTAAATTTAACTAAAATTTAACACCCCAGAAAATTAGTTAAATAAGGCAGTACTGTTTATTTTTTTTATTGACTAAGTTTTGCTTTATGTTAACAAGCAACAATTTTGCAGGAGCCTAACAACCTGCGTCATATTAGTTGTTACAAATGTGACTTTTTGAAATTTTCCGATAGTATTGCTATTGAAAAAATATCAATAGTCAGCCAGAAATTAAACTATCGATAGTACTATCGATTGTTTTGCAGCTCTATCGTAGACTCCTCAAGAAAGCCTGATGCACATTCTTAATCTTTCAAAATTCCCACCTATTTACCTCCGCCATACTTCACAGTTGGTTAGAAAAAACGGCTAGTTAACGGCTTGCCTTTCGGAATGTTGTTTAGTATCAGTAGGATGTCCATTTAATAGTCTTTAAATTTTTAGAAATTGTGCTAGAAACTTTGTCTAACTGTATGTTCGCTTCTGTGTTTATCATTTAAGTAAAAGCAAAATTTTTTCCCATTAACCAGAATAATAAATTTTTTTGGTTTTTATTTTTAAAATTTATATAATTTTATGAAAATGTACTAAATTACACTTAATTCTTGTTATTACTGAATTTGCTAAAATAAATATTAAATAAAAAAATAGCAAATTTACAACAGTATACATTATTAATAATTTATTATGTAGCAATGTTGATATCGAATTTCGCATTAATCGTATATTGATACAAAGAAAATTATAAAAAACAAACTGTTCCTATTTCATTTCATAACAAATTGCTAGAGGAAGACAGAGTTGTCCGATTTTCTTTACCCTCTCTGTCAAGTGGCTGTTCGCCGATATACCCAATACATTACCAACATATAGAAGGATTTTGTTTTAGTTTTGAAAGCATACCTTTTACTTATCATTAAAATTATATTTATCAGGCATGTTCTGACAATCGCAAATCGCCTAAAACTTGCGATGTGAGTTGAAATCGCATGAAAGGTGTTCTGTAGTTCACAATCGCAAGAAATTTGGCGACTTGAAATCGCAAGCACAGACTGAAGTGAAGTTATAAATTTCACTTAAAATAAGCTTTAAAACAACAATAAAACTATACACAAATGTAAACTAATATGTTTTCTTTTATTTTTATCATAATTTATTTTTATTTTTACACAATTAAAGTGTTAAATAATAAATTTAAAATATGCCCTTTGTTTTATCAATTGTTTGTGTTTGTTTTTTTCTTGAGTACTTGCGATTTCAAAAAACAGCTGTTCCTATTGATGTTCGAAAATATATTAGTATTAGTGCGGTTAAATGTTTAGTCGGTAGTCAAATAAAAATGCGGTTATTTACATTTTAAAATCTTAAACAAATATTCGGTGGTTAATAAATGACCGATTTAAGTGTTAATGTACGTTAATAAATATATCTCAATTATTTTTAGGACGATCTGCGTTTTGAACGTGTATGTTATTAATAACAAAATAAGCAAAAATAATTTTTAAGTACTGATTACTCACGATCTAAGTAATCTTTTTCTTTAAAGTTGCTAAATGCAACATCACTAATAGAAATTTCATCTGTCGCCAAATTATTTCTTGCTTTGTATAAAATTTTTAAATTAATAAATATTTATTGGATTGGAATATCCAATAGATAGAAATTATCTCTAAACATCCGTTTTTTAATTTATTCTTTCTTTAATTTCATGTTTATTTGAAAAAATTAATTAAGCAAGAAGGCTGCTGCCATTTTTTTAATTTTCTTTTGATTTTTATGTTTTGCACCGCCAAATCATATGTTTTTGTTTTTCGAACATAAGTTTGAAAAAAAGCCAATCGCAAGCAAAACGCGTGAGTTTCAGAACATGTAAAACAAAAGTTGGCGTTTTTGAAATCACATGCGATTTCAAAAACGTGCGAGTGTCAGAACATGCCTGTATATATGAAAATTTAAATAATTTTAATATTACATGTTGAAAAAATTTTAAAACTTTATATAATAACATTATTTTTAAATGAAAGTGCTTAACGTTTCTGCTTTTGGAATAGATATTTTATATGCATTAGGTGTAAATGCACACATTTCGCAATCATCGCCAATAATGGATTACGGAGTTCAAAAAACATTTCGTTAACATAACCAACTGTGACAGTTTTAAGGTTTATATGTGATGAATTAAAAAAGGTAAAGGTAAACAGCTGATTTTTTATCGTTTTATTATCGACTCCAACTTACTATCTCTGAAGCCTTAACAGGCATAGTTTTAAAATTCGTACAGAGTATATGTTACTCTATCTGTTATAACATTAAATTTAATGCTGTGTCTAGATATGCATTTTGTGTCTTTAAAGGGTGCGTCCATAGCAGACGTGATTATATCATATTTTTGTACCATGATAGCCATGCACGTAAAGATTACACAGCTTGTATATCACTTTATATATCCGTTACATACATACCAACATTCTTATAATTTATTTACAAAGAAAATATTATTATTGTTTTTCTTTTTTTTTCAAAATACGAAATACAAAAGAATTTGCAAATGTGGACATTTACTTTTGTAGAATTCTTTATTGAGGTTATGTTTGACAGGTTAGAATTTTGACATTACTTTAAGGCTTAAGGTACCTTATGCACATTATAGTTAGGCCTTTATATTTGATGTCTTTTTTTGTGTGTCTTGCAATTATTATTAGCTATTAAACCTAATTTATGTATACACACGCCTTATGTATTTTTTTCGACTAAAATTTCCAGACAAGTGTAGAAAAATAGGGTTGCAAAAAAATAAATCGATAACAAACAACTTATTTTTTAACTGGTTTATTATTATAAAGGAGTTTAAACGTTAGTATGGCACAATTTTTCCGCCGAGGTCCATATAATCATATTATAAAAACAGAAAAGCATCGCGACAATCTCAAACATATTTTTTGTTCACCAAATTCAATTTCGCCACGTATGGGGACAAATCGCCAGATCTAGCAACACTGCTTATAGCAAAATCACACGTTTCAAACAAAAAAGAATATTGAATTTGTGGTTATCTTCTAAATTGAGAGAGAAAGTATAAATTAATAAAGAATAATAAATAAGTTTGTTTTCTTTCTTGTTTCCTATGAATTCTCAGTTACGAGTTGTTTTTGAATAGTATCAATTTTAGAATTTTGTATAGTACGAGTTGTTTTTGTATAGTATCAATGTTCGGATTTTGTATAGTACTGTGTACACCTTCGCTTATTTGAATAAAATCTCTGCTCATTTTCTGGAAAAATAACTACGCTTGATAGTATATGTAGTTTTAGCACAAAGTAATAGAAAATTAATCCAATTGCAAGGGAAGCCTAGATAACAACTTATTGAATATCACAAATAAAAAAGGACAAAAAAAAAAAAACGTATGGAAAATATGTACAAAAATATTTAAAATAGTTTTTATAGTATGCGTTTAGTTAGAAAAACATGAAGCATTAATCACTCAACCTGAAATTTAAAACAACCAAAAGAGAATCAGTATTTCTTAAAAAGCTTTTAATAGTACCAATATTAATCTCATACGTCCAAAAATGTAAACACACAATGACACTTTTATGTAAGAACATAAGAGGCCCATAACTCGAAAAATATAAGCGAGATTACTATTTGGACCTTAACACTTTTCAATTTTCTATCATTCAGGATTTTTCTTCTTCTTGAAGCAGCTTTTTATTATAACTTATTTGTGTTTAAGTTTTCATTGTAATTCATATTTTTCGTGATTTTAAATTTCATCATACTTTACCTTATTTAATTATGCAACAGTATATACAACGTAGTAGTAGATATAAATGTGTAAGACCAAGGAACATATGATTTCTGTTTTGTTAGTTTTATAGTCTTTTGTTGTTATTTGCTTTGTTTTTACTTTACTCTCGTTATGCGCAAAACACATAAACACAAAACTACACCTCTATATATATATTTTAGTTGTGGAATGCTTTCGCTATTTTTATAGTGTAGCCAGATGATTGCTTTTCTTTTTACTGCTGATTGGAAAATCAAAAAAAAAAAAAAAAAAAAACAAGGTTGCTATATTGTGCTATGCCGAATCTTATATGCCCTTCACCATGCATGTAAATCTACTATAGTGAAGTAACTCCAATCAGAAAACATATATTGGGGTGACAGAGAATTGAAAAGTAAGAAAAAAAAGATCAAGTACTATATAGAATTTTACATAAAAATGTGCTCTTAATGTGTTAACTATTTTTTTTTAATTTTAGTGTTTTCTGACAGATCTCTTCAAAAGCTTTTACATGATATACCCATATTGATATCTTAAAAAATATGGTATACTATCGTGTGATTTTATATAAAGTTCAGAGGCACATAACTCGGAAAATATGGGTGAGCTTAAATTTCTTTACTTGATGTTTTTTTTTTTTTAATTCTCTATCGCCCCATATATTTGTTTTTTTTTTTTTATTGGATTTACTTCATTGTTCCAAATGATTTGGAAAAATTAGAAGCAGGCGTGGTGTTTTGCCCGCTGCCTAGAAGGACATAGACCTATTTTGATCGATTGGCGTTTTTAAATTTTCTCTAGCTTATCTGCTTCTAATTTTGCAATGAATTTTTTTAACTGTCGCTTCTATTCCCGTAGGTGGCTATTTTTTGCGATGAAAGGAAAAATAAGGAAATAGGTATAGGAAATCGTGATCATTGGTACTTCTAGCTTTAGTGGGTCAACAGACTGAATAACTATTATGTCAAAATTGAAGTTGGGGGACAAACGGTCAATAAATATGTGCAACTATTGTTCCTTTTGAGCAGATGTGCTTTTTTTTTTTCAGATGTACAGACCAAGCGAAAGTTGAAAAAAGTTGTTTGATATAAGGTCATATGCTGAACGTTTAGATGGCATTAACCCAAGAACTCACGAACTCATGCCATACTATACTAAAATAGTATTTCCTAAAGTGTGGAAAAAAACAAAGATTTTTCTGATGCTCAAAAGTAGCAATGATTTAAGACCAATTGCCAAACTTCCATTCTTTGCTAAAGCTTTGGAAAATGCAATGAAAACTTAAATTTGTAAGTGTTTAAATAAATACGAGTTTTTATTCTGGATTTTGACAGGGAAGAAGCTGTATTACTTTTTTTTTGTTTTGTTAGATCATAGTAAAGCTTTTGACACCGTAGAATAACACATCCTATTAACAAAATTCTTAAAGTTATTTTATTACTACTCTACAGTATGTAAAATAGGACGATCTTTTCAATCGGAAGCAAGCTGTTTTTCTAAATGGGTTAGTATCTGATTCTATTAAAGTCGGTAGAGGAGTTACTAAAGGTTCTATTTTTTGCCCACTGCTGTACATTTTAGATTACAAATGTACCTAAGCTCTAGAATTGACAATGTTAGTTTTGGTATTGGTTGCATCAACAATGATCTCAGTGGAGTTCAACGCTGGGCGTCATTAAATGGTTTGTGTATAAATGCGTCTTAATCTAAATGTATATTTATATCGAGGAATAACAAGAAAACACTAGATAATAACGCTTCATTAATAATGAACAGCGCCAAAATCGAATTTGTTTCATCGTCATCAAATTTAGAGATCATGTTTAATGCTAAACTTTTATGGTCCAATCGTATTAATAATACAGCAGAAAAGGTACATTGAATGCTAAAAACGTGTGATTTGTTCAAATATTTACTTTATTGAAAACATGAGTGCTCTTAGCAAAAACTTTTTTAATACCAGTTTTTTTATATGGATGTGAAATATTTAACAACTGTGACACTACTGACTTTCGAAAACTTGAAGTTACATACACTCATATAGCCAGATATTTTTTAAACGAAGCAGAAGAGATAACATTTCGACTTATTCTTTTCAGCTATATGACATGTACTTTTAAACATTTATTGAAGCACAAAAGCTTACTTTTTATGCACAACAAATATAGACAGAAGAGCCGCCCGAATATACAGTATATACAGTAGTCTTACCTTTGCAAAATCTCTACGTAGTAAAAACCTTATTTCTCAAAAGTATAATCATTTTATTTCTTTAAGACATTTCTTTAACTATACCATAGGTCTTTGGAACAATTTGTCATCAAAACTTCAAATACTAAGCAACACTTCGTACTTTAAAAATAAGTTTGTAGTGCTTTTTTTCTATTAATGTATTCTTATTTATTAATAAAATCGTTTATAGTTTAAGTTTGCTAGTATAGCAAATGAAAGTTCGTGTAATATTTTGGCATGTAATTTACTATCACTGTAATTTATAAGATTTTATGTTAAATAATTAAGAAATCTTGGTATCACTTACTAAATCTGGTTTCAAATTTTGTTTGTATTTCTGCAGGTTGTTGTAGTTTATGATAAAAAATTAATGAAATTAAGTTGAAAAAGAATTCTAATCAAAAACTACAATTTCAGGTAAAAAGCTTTTTTGAACAGCAAAACTTTGATAGAATTTATTTTGCCAGCTGAATATAACACTGGCTTAAAATTTATTTAACACAAATTTAATTAGCAGATAGCTTGGATCATGTGGACATACTTATGTGTATGCGGTATTTATTTCCTCTTCATCTGGCAACGAAGTGGTGGTAATTTTAATAATAGTACAGTCATATATATTATTTGTTGCTGCCGTTAAGATTTATGTTTTTTTTTTTTTTTGTTATTTATAATTCATTATAAAATCAGTTGTGGACACGAAAATTTTACATACGTATGGGCATAGAGATATGCATACATATGTGTACACATATATGCATACGGGTATGCATGCAATAAACCACAAAACAATTAAATGGTCAAGCAGATAAAGAGATGGGTCGGTACCCAATCGTTATGAATGTGTAAAGAACCGCTTTCTTAAGTATTTCATATACGAACATATTTGTTTATTCGTACTCATTCTTGGCTTGGCTGTCAAAGCGTTTAAAACAAGAGTTTTTTTAGATAACGCTTAAACAAACTCTACCATCTGTGAGTGATTTTGTGTCGCGTTATTGTTTTCGTAGTCGTTTTATTCGATTTTGCTGTCGGTGGTGTTTAAATTATCTGGCACAACCACTATTTTTTCTTTAAGTTTGTTCGATTGTTGTAACATTTCATTTCGCCGGATAGAAAACAAAACAATATCATCATTAATAAATGCCTTTCCTTTCCTTTTGAGGATAAACATTAAAAAAAAAACAATAAAACTTGTGTAATTTTAAACATTTTTTTTGCAAACATTCACCTGTTATATGTGCTTTAAATTTGATTTTATTATAATGATGTAAATAAACATAACTATTGTCAAATTAACAAACATGAAAATGAGAGAACAAAAAGTTTAAAAGACAGTGTAACTAATTTTGATTTAGTGACCCTCTGGTTTAAATGGTGTTTAATGACAACAGGCGGGTTCCATTTTTTAGCTAAACTTTAGAAGCCAATAGCATACTGTTCCTGAGACGATTTGCGGTAACTATGTGCATTCATATGTATGTTTATTTTCTTTTGACAGTTTTTTTAATATTTTAATTCGCGCAATATATTGAAAACCCCATATTTTTAGTAAATTTTTTCTTGCTGATAATGACATGATTATATTATATTAAATGCAAAAAAACTTGCTGATGAGAAAGTATATTTAATATTGACACAAAAAATATATAATTAATTATGCAGTTTTAAGCATAAAATTTTTAACGATATAGTCGATTCTACAATTTTTTTTTACTGACAATTGCAATGAAGTATAGAGAAATTTGTCTATGTTTTTGTAGACGTACTTTTGCGAAAAATTCTCAAAAAAAAAAAGATTTAAAACAGTAATATAATAAAAGCAAATCCGGAATTTAACAAATAAAAAAAGTTCCATGCGTTTTAGCTGAGTCTTACAAAACTTGTGTCTTACGGACGCGATGCTTGTTTGTAATATTTTGATATCATTTAAAAAATTTTTAAAATTTTTTTTAGTAATTTTTAAATAAGACTAAAATTTTGGAATACAAGCAAAGTGCGGAAGTCAATGACAGATTACAAAAACAATTTTTGAGTCGACACTGTTTTTTAATCTGTTTTTTAAGGCACTCCCCAAAGTAAGATTTTGGAAGTTTTTCAACATATTTCTGTAGAAAAGACTGATTTCTTAAACTTTAGATTAAGGAAAAGGCTGTTACATACTGGCATTACAAACTGACATTTTTATAAAAATTGGGACTGTTATCTTATAAAACTTGGTAAATCTTGGTTTGCTAAATTACACGAATTTTATTTTATTTTTTTCTTCTGAGTTTTCGAAAAGGTTTCCAACAGATTTTGCGTGCGAACACGTTTCAAATATTAATGCTAACTTCTGATTTTTCTGCATTTTTTATCTAAGGGTACCTACATTTTTCTCAATATTAATGATTTCGAATAGCTTTCGAAAAATCGTACTTTTCCAACTTGGATGATGTTTCTGTATTACAAGCGATGGTGTGTGTTTTAAGTGTGTTTTGTTGTATCGGCTTTAGAAATGCACTTTCTATGAAAATTTCAAGTGTGTATTACGGACCCAGAGATAGAGAACGAAACCAACTGGGCAAAGTTTTTACCCTTTGAATCTTATATTTAAATGAAAATGTAAAGAGGGCAAGTGCTTAGACGGACGTTATCAAAAAGTGAATTTTATTTTGATGTTCATGTTAGTGAATCCCTTTTTTATTCAGCTAGCCATGACATTTCTGACATTAAATTAAAGTCAGACATTAGTGGTATATAAATAGAAAACTTGTCAGTTGTTACGTTTTGTTTTACATAAAATGTGATATTCGTGTTTAAGAAAAGTTTTTGTGCACGCAGTTCGTGCTTTAAAAGGACTGTAAATTTAAAGCATAATTTTAAATTAACAGAAATAAACGCATATAAGTTTAAATTATGTTTTCTTATTTTCAACACTGTAATATATGTACTTGGGATTCACCCTTATCGTGTTGCCGTTTTTGTGGCGAAAGTTAGTCGTTTTTAAAATGTTTTGTAATAGATTAAAGAGAGCTGGTAACAGTTGTCATTAATCAATTACAAAATTGTCGTAGTTGAAATACGCCTACGCCAAATACAATAGAGGTGATTAATTTTTAATTTCATTGGCATTTTTATTTTAACTACCAGTTATTGATACTGATTTTTTAATTATAATGTAAAACTTGATGTCTGAAATCTTAGTTTACGTAACCCCCATCAGTCCTTATTACTTGCCGAAAAAGAAAATATATTCATATATTGTCTAATTTTTAAAATAATGCTCTACTATACATTAGGGTGTTATTTAGTGTACAAAAGCATTACCATTACTAACAATAATGGTAAAAACAGCAGTATTTATCATTCAATATATTCGATTTTATTTTTATTAATTTTTTAAATAAAAAATGGTGTTTTCTTACTTATCGTTAAGTAAGAATCATATAGAAATTGCAATTCTTGTTTTTATTAACATTTTCATTAAAAATAAACATAATAAAATGTTTTTTTGGACATTTTCTTCTATTAGCTAAAGGTTATAAAAATTATAAAAATAAATTGATTTAAAAAAACGCAATTCTTAAGTAAACAGCTTAACTTTAAATGTAAATATTTTACTTCTTTAAAGCTTACTTATTTCCATACGTATGTATAAGTTGATCTTTTGATCAATTTGGAATCATCATCATAAATGCGCAATTAATATTATATTTAAAAAATGCATTTTGGTCGCTGTTAACCTGCAGGGAATCTTATTATCTTATAAAAACGCTAATTATAACATCGAATGCATTTCGATGTTTACTTCTTGAAACTTTTTCTGTTTTGTTTCGAATGTTCATATATATATATATAAATGTTCCTCTAAGCCAGCGGAAAATTTATTTTGATTGTTATCTGTCTTATTAGAATTTAATTTTTCATAAAAATTGTTATTTAAAAATAAAAGATTTTAAAACATTTTTTATTTTATATTATATTTTTGTTGTAAATATTTATTTGGGTAAGAATTATTTCTACATGATATATTTGAACACACGCGCCTCATGCACACATACATAGAAAATAATTTAAAAAAAAGGTGTATTAAATGCATTTTTTTTTTTTTTTATTATTAAATTATATTGTGTTCATAACACAACACGTTATAATTTTATTTATTTGTTTAATTCCTAACCTGTTGTAAGTGTGCTTAGACGTCGCATTCCATAATAGTTGAACAAATGTTGCTGACAATTTCTATGTAATTAAATACTTGCTACAACACTTTTTACTTATTTTACCTTTTACTTTTTACTGAACTTCGTAAGACGA
Organism: Cistogaster globosa; assembly: GCA_937654795.1. Lineage (NCBI taxonomy): Eukaryota > Metazoa > Arthropoda > Insecta > Diptera > Tachinidae > Cistogaster > Cistogaster globosa. Next base: position 50,360,922 of record OW569406.1, on the reverse strand, counting down.
AAATTGAGTTATTTGACTTAGACATTTTTATGTGATATTTTTTTTTAATTTTGATATTATTTTTCCTTTTAAATTTAATTTACAACTATACTGGTTGTATTTGGTACATCATAAAAATTAAATTAGGTTGTGACTTGGAACAATTAAGCCATTAATTTTGAAAGTGGCATAAGTCACTTTTTCAAAAAAATAAAAGAAAGAAATTTAAATGTTAAGAGCTGCTACGATCTCATGTTGACCAAAGTTTTATTAAAGAATAATTATCTTCAATACCTATAAAGCTCTTGAAACACAAAATGTACTTTAAATATGCTTATCAGCTTAAAAGTAAAGTGACTTATGCCACTTTCAAAATAAATGGCTTAATTGTTTCAAGTCGCAGAAGATAATGATATATAACCACTAACAAAGTGTGTTGTGTTTAAAGAGAATAAAAGAAAAGTTTGATATCGGAAGTAAACCCGTCTGCGTATTTGTTAAAACAGATCATACGTTTGTTTGTTAAAACAGATCATACGTTTGTTTGTTAAAACAGATCATACGTTCAACTCTTACCCGCAGTATGAAAATAGAAAATTTAATTGTGAGTGAATATTTTTAGTTTTGCGCGACATATTAATTATTTGCTGTGTTAGGTCGGTATGTCTCTGGGAGTAAAATTCAAACAAAAAACAAACAGCATTAGCTTATACTTCATTATATGTAAAAGTAATTATAGCAAATGTGATGCGTTGCTACAACAAGTGATGGTATGGTCAGGAAGGTTAATTAGACGAATAAATGAAAATCAGTAGTACAAACCTCTCGGTGTTTCCACGAACCACATCGTAGTGTGGTCTGCAAAAATTTACTCTTAGCAAATACATAAGTAAAATTCCTGATTATTTAATATGTTTTTTATAAAGAGTACAAATACATTTTAAATAAAAAAATATGATCATGCAAAAATTGAATGATGTCTTATCTTATCGTAAATAGGTTTAAGGTCGCTTTAAAAGCTGTTATTGTAGTTGGGGGGACCATGGCGCATCAAAAATATTTAAGATGTTATCGGATCACATGTTTTGTTGAATATTTTATCAGTTAATGTGTTCTAAAGCATTATTTTGATTTAGGTTGTTGGAATCTTACTCATTAAATTAATTTAAATTTAAGTGATTGTTGAGGGTAAAAGCTGTTTTTGATGGACATTTCGCTATCGACAGCTCCTCAGGAAACTTCTTACAAATTTTTAGATGTACTAACCATTTGTGTTAAATCAACTGACTAAATTCGAATAATGAAGTCAAAAAGTAAACAGAAAATCGAAATTCAAACAAAACAGCAATAAGCAATGAGAATGATTTTATATTTCGTTTGTTTCCATGTTACTTACTTTTCAGCTCTTTACACAGTTAAGAAAAAAATGAAAAACAAGTAAGAGTGCTATTTTCCGTTATGCTGAATCTTAGATACTCTTCACCATATACATATGTATGTATAATCACATGTACCATACTGCAGAAACTTTTCGTACCATATAGTTTGAGTTAAAAAAAAAGCTTTTTTGAAAATTGTAAGTCTTGTTTAGGATTGATGTCGCAACTTAATTTCATAATTTTTTAAATCATAAACAAGAGCCAGCTAAGCAAGTGCTACCAAGTTTTTTCTTTTATCATAAGAAATAGCCACATTTAGGAGACAAGCGAAAGTTTCAAAAAACAGATGAAAAAATTAGAGGTAGGCGGTGTTTTCTACGCTGCTTCGAAGGACAGAACGATGTTACTTATTTTCAATAGAAAAATTTTCGAAACCATGTCTATAGATTGGCGTATTTAAATTATTTCTAGCCCATATAGTGCCTTGGACAAGTTGAGATCGACACAAATACAGGCGAACAGACAGATAAACGGACAGGCGGACATGGCTCAATCTTCGCTATGCATAGGAACTCAGAATATATATATATATATATATATATATATATGGGTTCCACAGGTTTTTAGTTAATTGAGCCACACCATTTCGCTGCACTTCCTAATTTCGAACTTAAAGCAGCCAATTTTAAAACTAAAACAATATTTTCATACAAAAAAAAAAATATTGAAATTATATTTCAATAAAAAATTTGCATAAATAAATACCATGTGCTATAGTCCTTTTCGTATCTATGGAATATTTTTACGAATTTCCAATAACAAACTGAGCAGGAATTTTAATTGTTTCAACTGTTTTAATTTATTCAACGAAAGATAACCTTTGTTATATCAAACAACCAAATAAACAAGTCGATTAAAGAATTGATTATTTTAATTAATCGTCTTAAGTTTACAGGATCGCACCAACGTGATGCCATAATGTGAATGGTGCTATAAGCATGTTGCCTCAACTGTCACTGTAGGCGTTTTTAATGTCGGCTCGCCCTCAGTTTTCTTTCTTTGGGTTTTTTGAAATCCTGAAGTTATTAGCTTGGAGCCATATATTTTGTGGGCAACAAATCAAAGTTTTAATGCAAAAATATAAATAAACTCGGGAGCTGGTAATTTTAATGATGTAATTTTTTTCAACTTAACTTCTTTTTTATTTTTCTTATTTCTAACATCATTAAAATATATTACTTTAAGAAGTTTTTGGGTTTTAAGAAACACGATTTGTGGCGAAAGAAAAAAGAATTAGATATTCAAGCTGGGTCTTCCGACATAACTATTTTCTTTGTGTATTATTTTTATCAACAAATTTCTTTTCAGTTCCGATACGTTTAAATGCATAATTTCATTTATTATCAATAAAAATAACGCAAAAAAATAAACAATAATAAAATACTGTTGATAAAAGTACAATTTGTGTTTTGAGATTTAAAAAAATCGTAATGTTCTCTTATCATCATTTTTAATTTAAAATTCCTTTTGATCATTTACTTATCGCTGATTATTCTCTTATGTTGTTTTTTGCTATTAGATAAAGAAAATTATTGTTCGTTTTGTTTTTTTAATAAACAAAGTTTATTGCACAATTAACTTCAGTTTTATGTGTTGCTTATCTATATTGGAATTTTCCCAGATATTGTAAACCTCTGATAAGAAAGTTTTGGGAAGGTTGCTTTAAAAGGCCTCAGTTGCAGAATGACCTCGTTCGACTCAAACTATTTTTCCCATCCCATTGCTTTAAATTAAAAAAATGTGGGGAGAAGTCTTTGAAAAATTACAGAATGATTTTAGTGTCCAAAATTTGAATTATAGTTTTCCATCTTCACGATCATCATTTTTTGCTTTGTGTGGGAGGAACCATTATCCACTGTTCCAATTCATCCACTTTTTCGCTACATTTTGCATATGAATAAATTATTATTATTTGAACTTAATTCAAAAATGCTAACTACTACAGCTGCCAAGTAACACAACGATAAATATTTACTTTGTATGGGAAGTGCCACACCCGAGTAATATACACTACGTGTCATAACTATAGCCGAATTTAATTTTTCATATTTTTCGTATATTAAAAACATATAAATATGAACGGGGTATAACATACTGCAGTTCATTAACGGTAATTTCGTTAATAAAAATCTAAACCATGAGCTTCTTAAACTGAGTGACCAAACAAAATATTTGAAATTTTAAAATATTTTGTTGAATTTGTCTTTTTTCTTTACTCTTTTAATAAAATGCCTTGATTTGGCGTTTAACATTTCTCGAATAAATTCGTCAGAGTGCACAAACATTTTGAGGACAAAGTAATTCCATTTTTAGAAGGTAACAGCAGCGAAAAGGATGCGGCTATAGTTAGAACACGCAGTGTATAAAAAAATAAGTGCCCTATTTTACCAACTGTATATCTGATAATAAATTATTAAAATTCCAGGAAGTGCGGTCCACTAGTGTAGGTAGCAATAGCCTACCGACTAGCAAACAAAAACATTTTGTGCTATACATATATATAACGACTTAATTAATATTTTTCCGTCAATGCTTGTACCGTGTGCAGTAATTTAAGAAGCTAAACTTTGCAATGAATTAATGCGATCAATTTATGCAGATATCTTTAAAACAAATATATTTTAATGTTTTAAATAAAAGGAGAAAAAAATCAACTCAAGTATTTTACGTTTTTACGCTGTTTTAAATTTTTTATGCTTCGTATACGATTTCGTTAAGATATCCTTTTTTTAAATGAACATAAGTAGTTTAGGTATTAGAAAATTTAATTACCTCAACTAAGAGATTTTTCTGGAAATACTATGATTTTTAAAAAATGCTTAACTCATTAGGTGCTGATGACATTTTTTTCTAATTTTTTTTTTTAATTTTTTATCTCTGTCACTTTTGTCTTTTTATTTTTTTAATTTTTTATTAGAGTTACTTCACTTAACTGGACTTACATACATGGTGAAGGATATAAAAGATTTGGCATTGCCGAATATATCAATCTTATTTATTATATATGGGCATTTCCACAATTGGTGCTTAGGTTGATTTCGGACAATTGTTTGTTTCGAAGATAATTGCAATAAATCAAGATATCCGCATGCGACAGAAGTGGCTTTTAAAGCAAACAAATTAAACACCATTTTCAGCGAAACGTAAATGAATATTTTAATGCCACTAATTTTAAAATGTAGTGCATTTATGTATCATAATAATGTTTTTTTAAATTATTCCAAAATATTAAGTAGTTTATTTTTTATTTAATTTTATTCACTTTCGCACACAACATGTCGCACGCTACATTTTGTTCCATCATATTTTTTATGTTTATTTTTTTGCTTTTTATGTAATGAGATACGCATAATTGATTTTAAATAATTTTTAATATATTCAATATCTTTTCACAATAAAAATTATATACTTCACAAAATAACTTAAATAAAGCAAAACCAAAATAATTCATATTATACAAAACAAAGAACTAACTTAACTAAGAATAGTTTTTTTAATGTCAAATAAAGCTTTTTGTAATGGAATATGCAGTCATAGCTGCTTTTATCTGTTGACCATCGCAACAAAACGAATGCAATTGAGATATAACTCGAATGCCTTTTACTTCCTTCCATTTTTCGTGCATTTTATAATGTAGACAAATTTTCAATTTGAGACAATGGCATAAAATACATTTTAATTATATTTATGTTGTTTACTGCACATTGATAAAACGATAGTGCATCGGGTAAAACAACGTTTTAAGATTTCGTTATTTCCCACACTTTTTTTTTAATGACGGCTCAACTCCATTAATGGCTCCCTTCCGTGAGAACTAGAAAAAAATCCATTCCATATATATGCATCCAATTTCTTATATAATGTTATTTAAGCTTGGCAAAATATATTTATTTTTAAACTGATCGCAGCTTCCATCAGAAAGTATTAAATTCTTTGAAAAATGCCCACACATTTTTTTTAATTTCGATTAAAAGGTTTAAAAAAAAATAAATACGTCGTGTTTATTATGCGTAAGTTTATCGCTATAACCGCAAACGACTGCGAAGTACCAGCAAACCAAACTACATAGGTAAAAATTTTTACTTTGTGGTAGCTGAAATAAGCACTTTGTATTTCGTTTTGGTGTGTCAACCTGAAATTTTCGGCAAAATCAATTTGAAGAACGAGCTCGGAATGCTTTAAGTTAACTTTTGTTTCCTGAAAATATATAAATAATAAATATTTGAGCTCTTTTTACAAAAAAAAAAAAAAAAAAAAAACGGGTTTTAAATGATGATAACTTAGCTTCCATCTCAATGACTAAGTCAGATGAAGTTGAAGTTGTATATGTCAGAGCTATGTAAATATCTATCTTAAGCCATTGTTGCCACTTTACTTCACCTTCCATTTTAGCTAAATATGCAAGAGAAATAATTTCATCTTTTAAATCTGTTAGATACTCCTTACAATTGCTTGTCGCATTAAAGAATGTTTTAAAATCTTTGGGAAAAGATGGAATACTTTCGAGCAACTTTTCAAAATAAAGCCAAAATTTGTATGATACATGCAAACACACATATTGATCGGCATATTATTTACTAATTAGACATGGCAGGGTCGCATTTCAAAAAAAGTTTGTTTGCCCACATTTTCGCTTACAAAATCTTTTTTAAACAACTCATATGATTCAGACACCGTCACTAACATAAAGCGTTTAGTTAATAATTTGCCTTAAACTATAACAGTGTCTTTGTTTCCTGAAGCGTGCACACTAACATTATCGTTCTGATAAAAATCATTGATGAGATTTACTAGGCTTTCTGATACTCTTTTGCTGGATTGGTTTACGTTTTCCTTTTCTTCAATCTTATATTTTTTTACCAGGATGTAAAGAACTTTTGCATGGCTTTCTTCACTTTCTTTACGCTTTTGCCAAGGTTTGTTTACATTGGTAAAGTTCGTTTTGGCTTTACATGCGTTTGACATTTCTAGAAGTTTTTAACGTCTCTCTTTTTGTCGTACGCAATTATATGTCCGTTATTAACTTCTTTAGCCTGTGTTCTCCTTTTTTTTCCTCCGTTTTTACTCATCTAAATTAAAAAAATTTATATTTTGTATTAATAAAGATATTTTATAAAAAAATAATATTTTAAATTTGTACATTTTACACTTACGATGTTGCACGCTACAAACTTCAAATCAGTATAAAACACAACTTTTGCACTTGTTCGACCTTGCATTCGAATATTTCAAAATCTGCTGTGAATAAATTTAAAATTTGTTTACATTAGTTAAATTAAAATTTACTTTTATAGACTTTGAATTTTTTGGCTGCGGTTGACATTTCTGTGGAAATGCCCATATGTTTTCTCTATCTTCAAAGAAATCGAATCAATTTTAATAACATTAACATGTGTTTTTAAGTCGTTTTCTGAGTACAATATGTTCTGTTATTTATTTAATATCATATTTGATACTTTTTATTACCATTGAAATTTTACTGGTATTATTTAGAAATAATGATAATGAAAAAACGTTTAACTACCATTTAAAACTACTGATTTTTTTATACTTACAACTAGAAAATTATAATTTATGACAGCAGAAGCTTCAAAATCAAGCATAAAATAAATTAACTACCCTTTTCGTAGATTGATTTATAGTTGAAAATTTTTATAATATACCAATTCTAAGCAGATAGGGTGACATAAAACTTAATGTGTGAGATCTATAGTTACCTTACACACTAGCGAGCAGTCCTTATTGCTAACGCGGAAGCACAAATGTGTTCTTATAGTGCCTAATTTTTCCTGAAAACATATTTAGTCAAATTTTTATCATAAGAATGCCACTTTTAAGTAAAGTTCACAATACTTCAGGATGTTTATTTAGCGTACAAAGCTAAGAAACTAATAACGTTTATTAATTATAATCCATTCAAACCCGTTTATCATTGAGCAATGATATTTTTTAAAACTAATTATCAATGAAGCCTTTTCATTAATGGTAATCGTAGCCGAGTAAGAAATAGACAATACATAAAATGCCATAGAAGAATAAAAGCAGACTTAGTCTTAACTTTCCGTTCCATAATGAATCAGCTGATTAGGTTCTGTTAAATGGAAAATACATATGTATTTGTGGTTTGTTTTTAGTTTGACGCTCTGTTATGTTCTGTTAAAAACAGTAGATAATAAAATTAAACGTTACTTAAAGTTGCTTGGTAGTCTGAGAATAAAATTGTAAACAACCCATATTTTGAACTTTGAAATTAAATTTTCTTTTTAATTAAAATAACTTAAGTAAAAGTGCTATATTCGGCTATGCCTAATCTTAAATACTCTTCAATCATGTTAAGGCAAATATTGTGGTGACACAGAATTTAAAAATAAGAAAAAAAAAATTAAGTACTAAATATATATAATTTTACATAAAAATATCATCGGCTCTTAATGGATTAAGCATTTAAAAAAAAATTTTAGTACTTTCTAAAAGATCTTTTAAAATTCAGAGGCCCATAGCTTGGAAATTATCGGCGAGTGCCAATTTTTCCACTTGATATTTTTTCTTTGTTTTTTAATGCCCTTTCTCTGCATATATTTGATTTTTTGATTGGAGTAACTTCACTAAACTAAATTTGTTACAAATAATATGGAAAAATTCGAGGCAAACGTGATGTTTTACCTCAAAGGAAATGGACCGATCTTGCTGATTTTCAATTGCAAAACACTTGAACTTATGTCCGATCGATTGACGTATTTCAACTTTCTTTAGCTCATCTGGTGCCTTGGCAAAGTTGATTTCAACCCGAACACGGACTGGCATCGATCAGTTGACTTCGCCATGCATAAGAACTCAGAATATACGTAAATACTTTATTGGGTCGGAAATGGATATTGTAGAAATAACAGAGTGGCGAACTTAGATATACGCTTTTTCCACCTGTAGTGAAGGGTATAAAAATAGATGACGATTTGGCTTTTTAGTACGACTTGCAGAAATTTAACAATTAGTACATTATCAATATCTGAATCAAACTCAATATAGGATGTGCTATCTGTTATAACATTTGTTGTTAATTTTTGTGATTTTTTATTAATTGCTTTTTTGTGATAAATTATAGTTTGTGTTTTGTGTTTTAATGTGAATTATAAACAGCTAATATGTTTTTACGGAAGAGCTAATCAAAATAATTTAAAAGCTGAACAGTACGAAACAGAAAAGCAACAGAAAGTAAAGACTAATGACTGCGTAACTTTAAACTTTTTGCAGTCCTAAAAGAATTTAAGATATTTTTAATCGTCTTGAATTCGACATTAAAAAAAAGTTCCCTTCTGCTTTTCTGTTTTCTATGTCCTACGATGCTTTAAAACACGAAGAGTTATTAACGAATGAATCCAAGTTTTAAAATTGTTAACCACAGATTTCTTTTAATGGAGGAAGAACTATGAGAATTTTGTTTGTTAATTTTCAATATTTTTAAATGGATTAAAAAGGCTTTGTACATTTTTTACTCCATTCGATTAATTTTTAATTAGGTCACCTGCCTCGTACCGCTCGCTTCTAATTAATAGGAACGCAGCAAAGCTTGAACTGGTTTTTATTTTTAGTGACTTATTTCTAAAATCCAAATTGTCGCTGAGAAATCTGGATTTGCTTAGTTGAAACAATAAAATGTGTTAGTTGAAATAGTATTTTTATAGTTTGGAAAAGTGATGATTTTAACTTCTATTCAAACATTTAAATATATTTTACGCAATATAGTTCCACCGAATAACGCTTTATAATTTATTTTACCTCCTGCATTAATTAGATTGATCTAAAATTTTAATGAAGAAAAACAAGCAACTCACTTTTTGAGTTGTTTTTATTGTGTTTTCTATTTTTATTTTGTGAGCTTAAATTTTTTTATTATCTGGCTGTGAGTAAAATACATGTATTTAGTTGTTAGTAGACACTTGGCAAATAAACATTTAGTTGAGCATCGCTCCACGTGTTTCATCGTTAAAATTTATAACAACAAACCTGATATTCAAAATCGACAATCACTTTTAAGACATATGCTTGTGGTCTAAGCGGTGTTGAATAATTACTTAAAATTTAATAACTTAATTTGTATTTTTAAATCCTGTGAATGTGTAAGTAAAATGTCTCTTTTTTAAATGGTTAATTTTTTATCAGACTTAAAATCACAATAGCTCTTTCTCGCAAAAATGTTTAGTCTCATGTTTTTTTTTTAATCAAGCTCAATTTACACTTAAAACTTATTTGGATGTGATTTAGGGCTAAGCCCACGCGCCAATACTATTCTCAATCCTGCAAATCCTTTACACTTCGCACTTCTAGTACGCCTCAGACGTCAATGTTGCAAACGATTTATTGCAATAGATTACAACGTCAAACTCTCTGTATCGTGGCATGTTAACGGACTAAACATACTAAAATTGTTTTTTCTGAAATGACAATAATCGATGAAACCTAAACAAAATTTCTTTTTTATCTCCGATTAAAACAAATAAGCTTTCACACCAGACATAATTTAAAAGCCTTTGAAATGAGATATAAATTACTTTAACTTCAAGGGTCAATTGCTGAAATCGAAAAAAATATTTTTTTGTGATTAGCACACGCTAATTAATTTGGAAAAATGCAATTCAAACTGTAAAGCAATGTAATGAATTAAAAGGTTTTTTCCATTAAAAATTTGGGTAAAAAAATAACAAACAAACAAATTTTACCGAGTACGGTAATTTCCGAATTTCAGACGATTATAGTAAATGTGTAGTCGAGTTTAAGTTTCAAATCTGGACATTATACTGCTTACATAGCCGGTGCTGCGATTCTTTTAAGAATCACATTTTGGGAGTATAAAAACTTACAAGCCATTGCCAAATTCTTTTTTTTACGCAATTTAAAAACTTTAAACTCTGGCTGTAGCTCTTGTCAAGCTCGAATAAAACCCTATATTTTATAGCTTAAGAATATACGGCTTTCGAAAAAAAATTTTATTTTATTTTTCTGTCTTTGTCTAGCTTTGATTCTATTGCTGCCAAAACCCTTCCGATTTTTCCCAAAGTTATTTTTTTTAAGATTAACATTAAGTTTTCTAGTATTCAAAAAAGGGATAAGGTTGTCTTTGCCTCTACATACTTTCCTGTAGACTCACCGATAATTTTGTCAATTGTGAGTCGATTGAACAACTCTTTTAAACACCGCTTACTTCCTTGTTATCGATCCCTTTTTCTAAAAACTCCAGATATGCGGAGTAACAGGGCTTATAACTGTAATATCAATTATTAATTTATCTGTTTATAGCCTTTTTCGAATCGAATGTGGTCTTATTATTTCTAAAGGTACGGCCAGATATGTCAGTAGTTTTTATTCGCATGTTCACAAATTTTTATTAAAAACAGTGTTTTATCAATTAATACTACAAATACGAAATACAAAAACATTTAAGCAGTTTTATTTTTTAATAAATTCAGACACAAACACAAAACGAATATAACAGTTTCTTTGAAGTTTAATTTAAACGGCTAAAAATAAATGATTCAACATTTTTTTGAGTTGTTCTTGAAAAAATAAAATCACTGCTTTAGCATTTTATAAAAATGGCAAACAAATTTATTCGTCACCAGTTTAAGTAAAATTAAAATGCAATTTCGTCATAAAATTTTTTTCATTTTTATTATTTTAAGGTTTCAAACATGTTTTATTTCGTTTCGCGAAAGTTTGTATTCTAATATTTTCTCCACATACAATAAACAACACTAAGATTTATATGCATATATATTTTTAAATGCAATTTTTATGCAAAAAAAAAATTGTTAGAACTACAATATTTTACCGGTGGGTATGCATAAAGCAATATAAATAAGGAAATCAAGAAATTAAGTATTTTTCGGAAAGTTAAAAAATTGAGAAGAATGTTAATTAAAAACATTTAAACACGGAAATAATATTAGTCGCATAATGTTCTAAATATTACGAAATACAAAAAATATAATTTATAAGCAATATTTTGAAATTTGCCCATAACTAATAAAAAGCATGTAAACAAGGTTCTTTTTAAATTGAGAATATTTAATAAAAGTAACGTTTTTTTAGTTTAAGTAATGGAATAAAATATATTAATTGAAGAATACATTGTAATTGTAAACTGTAAACTTTTTTATGACTGTATTTTAATGTCTGCCGAAAATTACGTTAATTAAAAAAATCCCTTGGTTCAAAAAATTAGGTTATATTTTATTACTTTTTAGGAAAAATTCGAATATAGCTAAATGTTAAAAATATTTATATAGTTTGAACAGAAATTGTGTCCAAAAAATACGCGTTTTTGTGCTACAGCGTCATTAATAATTAATATTTGAAAAACTTGAAGTAATATTATTGTAAGCAATTTTAATAATCTTTTTAATTTCTGAAAATCAATATACGTCCCGCCCCTTGCTTTTACATGTTTAAAAATCTAGTAAACAAATCTGGTGAAAAGTAAATAAATTGCTATTTTTTTAACATAATGTTAAACCAATAAGACTGTTTTAATTTGTTTATATAATACTTGCAAGTATGGTGAAGAGGACTGTACGCAATTATTCTAACTTTTCTTACACTTGTTTTTAATGCTCTTTTTTTATACGTTGATAATTAAAAAGTTGTATCCATTTTTTTTTTTGATTTATTTGCTAGAATTCTCAGAAAAAAAAATATTTTTGATAGCGTATATAAATCATTATTGTACTCTCTGTGGCTTACACAGCCATCCATACCGGCCACAATATAATATTGAATAGCTTCGGCCAGATTTAAGATCTTCTATTTTCGTCAACCAGACACTTTTAACAACGGCTGAGCCACGGCTGTCACACACCTTTTTAATTTTCCTCACTAGCTAGCGCTTCATTGTTTTCTTGTTTGTTTTTTTGAACCATATTTCCTATTACATTGTTATGAAACCAAAAATTTAAAAAATTTATCTAGAATAGCAAGGTTTGCAAAATTGCAAATATTTAAAACTTTTCAACGGTCAATTTTTCATAGCGAAAATTGACGTGTGTGAACTCGGTATTAGATGCGGAAAATTCCTTTAAGAACCTAGGTCTAAGCGCATTAATAATTTTCGGGTTCTTTTGCATCCTTTTTTCACGATCTGTTAATTTTTGTGAAAACAAATTGTACTACATATAAAAAAAAAAACAAAATACAAATAACATTTAGTCAATTTTAAGCAACGTTTATTTACTAGTTTCCATATCAGCTAGCCGGAACCTACCAATGCTTGCAACATATAAATTTACAATCTTAATAGAAAAATATTCAGACCTGTGGCAAAACAAATGTCTCTTTATTAGTTTTTCAAATTAAATCTTACAAAACATTTGCTGAAAATATATTTATTTCATTGAATCCATTTAAACAAAGCATAGCTAAATCAATTTAATATACGCTATTTCTAGATAAGCAAAAAGTTTAAATTTGCTAAACTATTTGCCCCTTGTTTGTATTTTACTTGAATAAAACGAATCAGTATCTTCAAAGAAATTCTCATTTTAAGAATTCGAAACGTTCTCATTTGGAATGAAATATAAAAGAGAGACTGGTAATTTTTAAAATCTATATTTAATCTGAGATTCTCATTTTTTCATTTATTGTTTTGAATACACTCTTTTATTTTTATTAATTTTTCCAATATGGGGTTAAATTAATCAATATATTGCGCAGCATGTAATTCTGCTATGTTTAAATCGTCGTGACAATTTCTTTTTAATAAACGTTTTACTCAAAAATTTGTAAATAAATTCTACTATTTTTTATTTCTTAATAATTTTATTTGCAGAAGAGCAAACTTGTTTTATAAAGAGAATTGTGAGAGAAATATTTTTTCTAAGAAAAAATAAATACAAAAAACAAACAAAAATTGCTTTAAGACTGTCCACTACAAAAGCAGAGAGTGTACGCTGTGATAATTTTAGAATAAAACTTCCACCTATGGAGTGTCATATTGATTGTGAGCCGAACTAAAAAAACCTGTACTAAGACACGTTGATTTTGTTTCTATTATAGAAATTATTCATATTTTTTTATTAAGAAAGAAAACTGAAATTATATACCTTCCACAGACGAAGGCGAAACTTATTGTGATATTATTTTAAAAGTGATAAGAGCTAGAGAAGAGGAAATAATAATTATTTTTTGAAAACAATTATCTTATTTAAAAAATTTATTCTTAAACTCATATCTTGTGAAAAAGTATTGTTTGAAAAATATATTCATCAAAGAACATCCTTAATATACATATTTTCTATTTCTAACTGTCTTATGTATATTAAAAAAGATTTGTATTTCATTTAATTTTCAATATATTTCTTTTCTAATTCCTGTTAAATAAACATTACATATATGAATAATATTCAACATAAACCCGCAATTGCATCATCATCTTCATTATCATCATCCTCGTTTACATCATCATCATTGCCATCATCTTCAATCACACTTTCATCACAACCATTATCTATTTCAACTCCAACGGTAACACAATCAGCCATATGTTCTTTAAACATAATTTCGTCATCATTACCATCTTCGAGCACATTAACTACACCACCAATTACAGCTTCCTTGGCAGTTAAATTAGAATCATCCTTATATTCAACCGCCATTACTGATACATCTCCATTGCAAGCGCCACTGCTAAGTACCTTAGCTCCTATTTCATCCACGCCTCCTCACACTCCTCCTACACCTCCGCCTTCAGCTAGCGATTCCAATACTCCATCACCACCGACCTCGCCCTTTGCAGGTATTTCAATAAATTTTTTATCTTCAAGTGGAAGTGGTAGAACGCCTACTACTCCCACTGACGAAAAAACTTGCTCTAATTCCTGTTGTTCTTATCCCACCTTTGAGCAAATTAAGCAAAAACTCAAAAATAAAGAATCACAAACCCAACTGACCCTCTTAAATTCCCTACTACTTTCCTCCACAGTTAACGCCGCTGTCGTCCAGCACATCCCTCATTCGACTTTAGTACGATCTGTTACAGCTACTAGCATCATGGATATGCCCTACAACACCTCACCCTCCTTACGAGTACGCACCACTTCGCTTAATCAGCTCAAGAAAACCGCCGATCTTGCCATAGAAAACGAATTGCATGTTTGTCCCAGTGTAATGCCTGATGAATTGCGTAAACTTTTGCCTCCCACCTCGGAGACTGTGATGACAAAACCATTTCCAATACGTGGCGAGCGAGCTATTTCCGATGTTTCCACTCCTCATGTTATTGCTATGGTCGGCTTACCAGCCAGAGGTAAAACTTTTATCTCCAAGAAACTTGCGCGTTATTTGAACTGGATTGGTATTGCCACTAGGGTCTTTAACTTGGGAGAATATCGCCGTCATGCCACTAGCGCCTACAAGTCTCATGAGTTTTTTCGTGCCGACAATGAAGAAGCCATGGCTATACGGAATCGTTGTGCCAACCAGGCCCTGCATGATGCGTGCGAGTGGCTATTGAGTGGTCAGGGCAGTGTGGCTGTTTTCGATGCAACCAATTCTACTTACGAAAGGCGTAAATTAATTCATGAAATTGTTGTAAAGCAACATGGCTTCCGTTTATTCTTTGTCGAATCGATCTGTGATGATCCAAGCATCATTGAGCAGAATATTAAGGAGGTTAAGGTCAGTTCACCCGACTATGTCAACATGAATACCGAGTTAGTAGTACGTGATTTCTTACAACGTATAGAACATTACGAAGAACGTTATCAACATATTGATGAAGTTAAAGAGGAGCATTTAAGCTTTATGAAAATATATAACGCTGGCAAAAAAGTTGTAGTTTATAATAACGAGGGCCATGTTGAGTCACGCATTGTTTACTATTTGATGAATATACATATTACTCCCAGAACAATTTACCTAACCCGCCATGGTGAATCTGAGCATAACCTTAAGGGTCTAATAGGTGGCGATTCGAATTTAAGTGAACGTGGCCGGTTATATGGTAAAGCCTTATCCGCTTTTATTGAACAACAGGATATAGAGGGTTTGCGAGTTTGGACCTCCTGGATGAAGAGAGCTATACAAACAGTGGCCGAAGTTAAGGCTCCCCAAGAACGTTGGAAAGCCCTCAATGAAATCGATGCTGGTCACTGCGAAGAAATGACCTATGAACAGATCAAAGAAACTTTTCCTGAAGAGTTTAGTGCAAGAGATCAAAATAAATTTGCATATCGTTATCCACGCGGTGAAAGTTATGAAGACTTGGTGGCTCGTTTAGAGCCTGTTATTATGGAATTAGAACGGCAAGGCAATGTTTTAGTCGTTTCCCACCAGGCCGTCTTACGTTGTCTGTTCGCATACTTCCTCGATAAGTCGGCCGATGAATTACCATACCTCTACGTGCCCCTACATACAGTGATCAAATTGACACCTGTTGCATACGGATGCAAGGTAGAACATATTAAATTGCCCGTCGATGCTGTCGATACACATCGACCTAAGCCAAAAATACCTGGAGATGTTTCACTTGGTCTTGATGGATTAAGCGGTGAGTTGGTAGCTCCTGATGGTGTGGGTAAGGTGTTGATTGTGGGCGATGATGTGACTAAGGCGACTAACGGTGGTATTATAGGGAACGGCTTAATTGCATCCGTTTCTTCTGACGCAAACAACATCACAACCTGCAGCCTACCTAAAACTCTTTCCGATAACAACATCATCAATTAATGAAATCATAGTATGACCTGCTGGCTGACTCAGTTTCATATATATAAATCTCCATAAAGCAAAGAAATTCAATCTCCGTTAAGAATTCGGAAAGCAAATTTCAATGGCACAGAGAACGTCTTTGGTTGTTTTCTTTCATTTTATACAGTTTCTAGAAATAAAATTAAAAAAAAAAATCAAATTATAAAGTTTGTACTACGAAATTTACATTGTGGTATTGTCATAAAATATTCAAATCTAAGTCTACATTAAACGTTTGTTTATCTTTTACGTCAAACGTGACATAAATGCTTAGAAACAATGTTGTCAAATTGGAAATTTAAGAAATCTTGTTATAATAATGCTTATTGAAAAAATATAATAAAGAAATGTTAAAATAAGTTTTATAGAAGCAAATTTGTTTCAAAATATTTTGTATTTTTTATTTTTAAAGTTAGTTAATGTTCGACTCAACAAATAAAAATCTTAAAAAATCACAATTTTAATAGTGCATTAAACTAAAATCAAGATAAAATACTTAATAAAATAAAGTAAGAAAGATTTATCCATTTAAAATAGATATATATTTATTACAGAAATTGGAATTAATTGTATTAAATATTTAAAATATTTAAAATGCAATGCCTGATTAACCAGTTTTTATTGTTGGAATCTAATATCCGATATCATGTTAAAATTTATAACTGTTTTTAAGGTCAATTTTATTTTAAATAGTTCAAAAAAATTTAACAGGGTAAGTATGTAATCAAAAACAAAACCCAAACCTCTGCATTTGCAAGAATCGCGAAAGAAGAAAAATATGTGAACTCCAGAAGTGTACTCGAGGTAAAAAAGCGCTGGCAGGTGCGATTATCCAAGGTAAATTATTTCTACAAAACTATATTTATAATTATAATTTAATTAAATACTCGTCGCAAATGAGAATTTTATATGTTTTATACTGAATTTAATTCCACGTTTCAATCTCTTAATAACATAGGGTCTGCTCGCGATTTCATACCTGCGCTGCATTAACTAAGCGACCGAACAGGACCACTCCTTAAAGAGAACTTTTTAACAATAAATAAAATATTTTCGAACAACAGTTAATCTTTTAATTTGTTTAACGTCTAATAATACAACATATGAAAAATAAAATTATTTTTGTTTAAGAAACCATAAAAATTATTATTTTCACTTATCAACTTATTACTATTGATCGTTTTGTATCGTTTATCGCCTATTGAGAGACTTGCACTTTATCAAATAATACCATTAGTTTGAATCATTTTAATAATTTTCACAGAGGATAAACTTTACTTAAAGCAGTGAAAATTGGTAGTGTTTTTGCACAGAAGTTGTATAATCGTTCTAATGACTACACATTTACTTGATCAAATATATAATGACTCCCAGATCTGGCTTAAATACAACTTTTCGAACATATAAAATTAAATTGTATGATAACATTTTTTAATAACAACAAGTTTGAATTTTTATAATATAATAATATGACAATACAACTGGTAGGACGGTTTAGCGGGAGCTTAAATTCGATATTTTTTTTTTTTTATTAAATTTAAAAATGGTTTTAAATTAATATTGTATAAAATGTATGCGGGGTTATTGTAAACTTGTAAAAGGTTCTTGGTGTTGGTCTTTAGAGTGGAGATTTTTTCCATTCCTGATCATATTCATTAATCCTACCGAAAAACAAACATCACGTCGGACCTAACGTCTGTAAATTGAGAAATTTAAAAAAAAGTAAAATTTTCAATATGTTTGCACTTTCTTCTTGCAATTTAATAACACAACTCATACACAATTACAATTCAGTTATTAAACTGTTTTTTTTTATAAAATAAAAATGATAAATTACATGCATACAAAATTATAATAATTTTAAAACAAAAAAATGTTAAAGAAAAAACTGCTTGAAAAAGTTTCTGTTTGACAACATTGATTATAAACATAAATGAAAATATGATGACACCTAACTTTTATCTGAAGAAACAGCGTAACGTAACCTTTAAGAAACAAAACTTTGTATCAATTCAAAGATTTATTTGATGCCAACTTTGCTATTTAGAGTCATATTTTCTCTATTTCCATTTGAATTAAAAATATATGTAATGTTGAAAAAGAATTTGTCCATTTCTGCAAGCAAAATAAAATTCAAGAAAATATAAATGTAATTAAATAAAAGAAAAATAAATCAGTCATAAAGATTATTTAATATTAAAGAAATCTAATTGTGTTATAAATATCTACCTAATTTTATAACTAAGAAAAATAAAATAAATTAAATCACCCTCAAGAAAAGTAAATTTAGTTTAAAAAAATTTGTTTTTTTGTTTTTTTATTATCTCAATTTTTGTAAATTGTAAATTTCTGTTAAATGCAAATTTCTTTTTTATATAAAATAAGAAATTAATTGGTTACTGTATTTTCTGTATTAATCATTAGTCTTTTTAAAATTATTTTTAACTTTAAAAAAAAAAAATATTTTGTGATTAATTAAATAAAAAAAAAAAAGATACTTAACTTTTATATATTTACGTTTTGCTAAACCTATTTATGTAATTTTAGACCATAATACTAAATGAAAACATATGATTCTGTCTTTGATAAATTTATATTTTGTTTGTACCAAAATTTTAAGTAAAATTTAAGTTTATTTCAATTAAATATAAGACAAACGTTGTCATTATGATTTTTAATAAATAAATAAAATAAAAACTAATAGAACAACAAAAATAATATGTTTAGTTTTCACAAGTAGTTTCAGATGAATATATTTCCAAGTGCACGAATATGCTTTACTCAGTTATCCTTACAATACGACATTACGTCCATAAAATATTATTTGGATTTGTCATCCAAGAAGTCAGTTTTAGTTGCTTGTATCAGTTTTTTTTTTTGCTTTCAGAACTAATTTTTTTAAACGTTACAAAACTATCGTTATTTTGGTAATATTGTCAGTTTCAAGTCGATTGTGATAGATTTGATTAAAACAAAAAGAAATACTTTCGCAAGCTTTTTTCTTTCACTGCGTGGAAAATATCTAAATTAGTCACGGAAAGATTAAAGCGAAATAATATTACGTTTATCCCTTTGTCAAATGTTGGGGTTTTTATTGCAAATGCGATCACGTTATTTCTTATTTTTTTCTTTGATTTCTTGCCTTGCGTTTCTTGTACCGTGAGTCCGGCTAGAATTGTGCGACAATCCGTTACTAAGTCCCGTCCATACACGTAATTGTCTTTGATATTGTGTTGACAAAACAAAAGACGGAGAGTTGCTGAACAATTATGTTATTTTTTTTTACAAGCACAGTTGCAAAAGTCTGTGGTTCTGATGTCTTGTTTAGCAAATGCGCTGTAAATCAGCGCAGCCATCTCAGTGGCTCTGGCTAGATTGAGCGATGTCCGTCTTTTTGTCTGTCTGGCCGTATTCGGGTTGAAATCAACTTTGCCAAGGCACTTGATGAGCTAGAGAAAATTTAAATACGCCAATCGGTAAGACATAGTTTCAGAATTTTGCTACTGAAAATTAGCAAGATCAGTCCATGTCCTTCGAGGCAGTGGGCAAAACACCACGCCTGCTTCTAATGTGTCCATATCATTTGGAAGAGTGAAGTAACTGAAATTTTAATAAAAAAGTTCGATTGCCAATATTGCTTTTGAAGAGATGTTTCAGGAAATACTAAAACTTAAAAAATGCTTAACCTATTAAGAGCCGGTGACATTTTTATGTAAAATTATTTATAGTACTTTTTTTAATTTTTTTCTACCCCAACATTTGTTTTTTGGATTGGAATTACTTTACTTAAATTGATTTGCATTACATATACATAGCACTCTTGTATTGTAAAGTATTACAAAACCAGATTTACATATATGAAGAAGGGTTTATAAGGTTTGGCATAGCTGAATATAGCACTCTTGTTTTTCTTTGCACTTGAAACGCTGTTGGGTTTTGAACTTATTATCTTACGCTTAACAAACAAGACTCTAAAAATGTAGCCAGTGCCATTTAACAAATCTTCAGCTTAAACGACAAGCTAGCTGTTTAAAACGGTTTTGGGAATTTTTATTATATTTATTATATTCTGCTAACATCCCATTAAAATTTTGAAATACAAAACAATTTATTTGTTGGCTCGCAAGTATAAAAATTTGAATAAAAAAACATGAAAGTTATTTTTAAAGCCAATAGAAAAATGTTAACGATTTAACAAAAAATAAATAATAATTACAAAAACAAAGCAAAAAAGAAAGATTTCGAATAACAATTGCAGCACCAAACTGGATATTAGATTAGTTTTTTGTCCTTCTTATTTGAAGTGTTTGAAGGAGACGAATTTTTTTATTTTCTGATTTAAGTAAAATCGCAGTTTGGAATCTTGCGTTTCTGCCAGAAGTTTTAAAGCCTAAACTTATTCATTATTATTGTATTTATATATACATTATAATAAAGAACATATTTCTTAGTTTTATATTAAAAATTTTGCTGCATATACTAAATGTAAAGTTTCCAAATTTCCGACCTGTTCTAATTCCCTGCAATCAGGAATATTTTGCTGACTTTATGGGCACCCGAAAATTTCCGCGATAATTAAGTATTGAAGTCTTAGAACCGTTTCAAATTTGACTATAATATTACATACTGTACTATATAATAAAAAAAACCAACGAATAAATAAATACCAGGTAACTTAGATTAGCTAATGCTTTGCATAAAAATAATATTAAATGAAATCAAGTAATTCAGGTATGTATAATTTATTTTTTTATTCCTTAACTAACTGCTTTATATGTACAATCACAAGTATAAAAATGTTATAAAATTTAAAAGTTTTCGCATTATCCCTTCGAAATCTTTAACAATTATTAAGAAATCAATAATGTTATTTTTAGTGTTTTCAATAAAGTATATTTTAAGACCGCTAAAAGGCAATAAAGTTTTATACTTATAAAATTTTCAGCAATAGTTAAAGCTGCTCGCTTTCGATTGACGCTGGTCAATTTTTAACAGCAAATGAATTAAGATTTCTAAATTTTTAGTTTGAAATATTGAAAGTTTTTTCGAAAAGAAATGGCAGCTTGATAATTTTCTTGTCATTCTAACAATTTTATATTAGCTTTATTTCAATTTAGTGAGTTTTATTTAACAAGATAATTTAACATGTCATTCAAGCATTAAAACTATGCAATCAACAAAGCGCTGCCTTAGATTGATTTTACTGTATGTTAAAGACTTGTCATAAATAGACGACTCTTATATCTTAATTAATTAAATTAATTATTAGTAGAACCATTTTAATAATATAACTAAATGAATAATTGTTAAACAGGCTTAAGTTCGCTTATATTTTAATTTTTAAATTAGAGGTACGCAAGAACAAATTAGCATATGTATGAATAATAAAGGGAACAACGAAAAACTTTGGATTGTGTTTGAACTTCGTTTGTCCAAATTAATGCCCCTATTGCCGTTCTCAACTTAACTACGTTTGGTTGTCTGTCAGTCAACGCGACTTTGACTCAACCAAATTATTTTTTGGTATTGTAGAACACAACGATTTTTAGTTGTGTTTGTTAAGGTGCTGCCGGCATGAAATGTCGATTTAATGTTTGCAACACCATGAAATTTATTTGTAAAGTAAAGAAAAGAAAACACAAAAAGAAGTTTAAATCAAGTTTTTATGAAATAAAAAGAATGGATTTAAAGTGGATTTATTTTTTGAAGACGAAAATCATGATGCTAATACAAATGTTCTACGTATACGTAGTAAAATACGTGATGATTCAATTCCTCTTGAACTACCCAGTGCGAAGTAAAATATGTCCAAAATAATTAACAAACATTTATAATTAGTCATTTTTCATATATTTATTACCTATATTTCCGCTTAAGGATCATTTGAAGAAAACTTTGAGGAGTTTCAGAAGCCTCACTTGTTGACGGAGCAACGTTTCCAACGCCGAGTGTGTTAAGATGGTGCAACTTGATTATCTAGTGATTACAGCTGAGATACGCATTCCTCATTATTGTTAGTTCTTTTTTTATAATAAGCAAGTTTTTTTTTAATACTTGCTTTGAAATGCGTTCAAACCTATATGAACTAAAAATTCTAATAAAGGCCCTTATTATGAGTTGCATTCGATTTTCGATCTTCGCTGGCTATCGAAAATCGAATATCGATTGTTAAATTCGTATTATGAGTTGTTAGCACTGTCGAAAATTTCGTTGTGCAAACTTATTATTTATCGTTGTAAAACTTATTGAAAATGTAAGTATTTGTAAATTTTATTTAATTTTTTTTACAAATGGTGGCAATTAATTATTTTAATTCCTTGCAGGTTCAAGGTTGTAAGTACAAAACAACAATTGGAAAGGTTTTCTCAAGGAACAAAATCCACCAGCTGGCAAAAGGGATATGCACAAAAGTTCAAGCGGCAAAAAAATGGGAAGAAATTACACAGGAGCTAAATCATCGAACCATAATTCGTAGTCATTTTAATTAATAATTATTAAAAATTTTCGTTTTTAAATTATTAAAAATTATTTCTTTAGAGTGACAGCTGATAAACATGTACTATTGTGAATAATCCAATTGATTAAGATTCACAATAGCACTATTTTTATCGAATGTGCGCCATAATACCAAATGAAAATTCGTTCGATCAGCCCTTTTGACTACAGTCGAAGATCGAAAATTGCTCATAATAGGCACCAAAATGTCTGTTTATAATAATAAAAACTAATTATATACTTATACGTTGCCATACGAATGCCGTTATTGGGTGGGCCCAAGCTATTTAATTCAATTGTAAATCCTTCCCATGCTTCCTTACACTGAGTCTTAGTCATCCCAAGTTCTTGGTTTCCTTAATCAATTGCTAGAGTTTTTCAATCAGCTGCACAAGTCACTCAAATTGGGTTTTGGTTGTTATTTTTAAATTTCTGCGTATGTGTATTAAACATTTAATTTATTGTATTAAGATAAAAAACACCTATACTTACGATTTTTAAATTTTTTGTTTTTTTTATATTGTTTTTTAAAGGAAATGTATTAAAAATATAATAGAAATCTATAACCGACAAAGACTCAACTGCTAATAAGCAGTTGTGTATATATATCGTTTTTGTCAACCAAATAGTCAACCGCATTTAAGTTGTGAATGGCAATACCAATCTATGAAAGACGACCAAATTATTAAAAAAAATTGTGAACTGCAATAGGGGCATAATATTAATTATTATGAATATTTCTCGTATTCTTATTTTTTAATCTAGTTCGTTAAATGAATGATGTTTAGTACTTCCACAACCTATCGCTATCTATGACGGATCTAGTGATCTAATATCCAACTTTTACGTTTTTTTCTTTTAGAAACACAAAAACTTTTAAATTGTTTTGTATAGTTTTTCTAAGGCCTCATTTGGTAATTAAACTTTTTAAACTGTATATTATATTTATATATAAAATATTGTGAAAAAATTTTAATTTTCAATAAAACAAAACTTTTGACTAGATATTATACAGCAACACCATTTAAACAAATTCTCTGTACTATTTAAACTTTTTAGCTACGCAACTTCTGATCACGGTACGTCGACTCTAAAAATAGATAAGTATTATTATTATTTTTTTTAAATATTTAAATTTAAATTTTAGCAATAGCAATTTTCAATAGAATTTCGAAACAACAAAAAAAAAAAAAAAATGCTGTAATTTTATTATACATGTCTGTGCATGTAAAGCGAATTTTCAAAAATTTCATTAACTAGTTTATTTATATCTCTACAGCATAAACATATTTTTAACAACACACTCAAGCCGAGATTATCCTTTAATCATTAAAATTATTGCTCAAATAATTTAAATAAATTTGATTTAAACCGGAGCAACACACATCATAATGTCGGAGGACAAAGTTTACAAAGATGGTGATATAGTGTGGGTTAAATTGGGAAACAATTGGTGGCCGGGTGAGGTGACTGGACCAGCACGTCATCCAGAGGGACTGATCAAACATTTGAAACGTGTACCATATTGCGTGGTTAAATTTTTCAATGAAAACACATAGTAAGTACATCCACATTTCTTATATTTCACTATTGTAGAGTGTCCCAAATTTTTCGAAATATTCATATTAAATAAATTAAGACAAACTCTTGTTGAACTAATATATCACCGCGATCTACAGTTATTATCCGGACCATTGCCTATAGACGAGCCATAAAGACATCTTCTTTGAATTTATAAAATTTGTCCTTTAATTTTATTTTTCTATTACCTAAATAATCTTATGATTAACATGTCCTTCTGAATTTTTATGAAAAAAACCTTAATATAACAGGCGTATTGCAGTGGTCCAAATGCTCAATCTAGCTGGAAGAAAGTCATAACTCGCTTTTGAAAAGCCGCAGTGACATAAATCTTTTCATGTACATATATTTTATCAGTAAAAATACTCACCAAAAAATGGGGGTGGCAAATTTTTTGTTAAAAAATAAAAATTATGGATGATATTAATTGTTTTGCCATCTTAACAAATTTGCGTTAAATTATCGCAGTTATTTGATTTTTTATCGCATCAATTTCTTTTGTAGCTAGAGAATTGCTTTATTTTTAAAATATAATTTTGATTGGCCTGCAAAATCTTGTGAAAGATAGTCGTGGATTCTGCCAAATTACTTTATTGCCTTCTTTAAACTTTCTTTAAAAGAAACCAAACAAACTGCAAACATATGTTCGTCCGTTTCAACGGCACCGGTTTCACTAAAACTCATGAAAATCCACTGCTACCATCGCATCCCTATTTATAGAACAAAATAAGCTCTGTAAATTTACACTGTTTCAAAACTTCTTTTTGGTGCTTTAAAAGTCTTTTTTATGTGTGTCTACTACTAAGCTTTGCAAACATACTTCCGCCGATATTTCAGAAACCATCATCATTTGGATAGCATTCCTTTTTCGCTGCCAACAGTTTATAGTAAGAAGGGTAGATATTAGCGTAATGGTTTTTAGCACCTGCACGCAAAAGATTATAAGTGTGTCTTGTTTTCCCACCATCGATATACAAAACTAATGCCTTCACATTTGTATATGGTGTTGGTAGTTTTGGAGAAAAGATCAATTTTTTTTCATTTTTGCTGCTCTTGATGGAGAAGAGTGTACAGTTTTGACAATGCCCGCAGCGTCTCTTTTTCCAGACATAAAAAGACTTGTTCTGGCAGTAAATGCCAGTTCTTCTGGGGACCAAGTCTCCAATAAAGGTGCAACTTTTGTTCGCTTCGCTTTCTCTCACTTTTTTCAAAAAATTCTTAAGAAGGTCTGCCACAGCTTGATGTCGACGGCCCATCCCGTAATCCGCCATCCTGAGATGCGGAAGAAGACTTAGTTAGAATTGCAAAATTTCCATCAAGCAAATATTTGTTTGTAGCTTCAAAAACCTTCTGTTCGATTGGCTTGAGCCCACTTCTTAGCCAGAAACCATACAAACGTTCGAACATATTGCATTGCTGTTTTTCACTACACCAAGCATCAAATAGATCTCTCTTAGTAATGGAATTTTTAGACTGGATATTAAATAAAAAGCATTTAGGCAAAAACTTGCAGCTAATTTTAAAAACATTGACAAATTTTCTTCCGGATAGATTGAGCATTTGGACCACTGTGCGTATGTAGGCTTTTATAAGACTGAATATAATACAAATAATTTTTCTTAATGGCATGAACATCTTTTTTTTTCCTTCAATAAATTTGAAGCAGCGATTTTTCTATCGGGTACTAATGCTGTCTAAATTCTACAGTTTGTAAATAGTTTTTGGATTTATTGACTTTTAAAAATGTCTTTACACAAAAAAAAAAACAACGTAGTGGAAAACCGAGCATTTATTTAATTTTTTTAATATTTGTTACGTATTCTGCACCGTAAATACTTTTAGTACATATCAAAAAAAAAAAAAATCGTTCAGTTTCGTGTAAAACGTGCATTCAACTTTAAACTATATCAAATTCAGCTTGCCTAGAAGTAATCATACGTTTAAAAAGATACTATGAGCGTTCAGTTTTATAATTACGTTCAAAATACAACAATGAAGATTAAATTTTTTTTTTTTGAAACTAAACCAGTATTTAGAAATATTCTATAAAAATTACTAAACGACCGTTTTATGTTTTATAAGCCGCGTTTAGTGATTAAATAAAAACATATTCTTCTGTTATTTACTTATACAATCAAGGACTTAAGTCTTCATACATACCAAAAATTTCATATATTCGCCAAACAAAAAATACTACGATGAGCAACACCATTGGGTGTGTGTATAGAATAATATGCCAATAAGCGGAAGGAAGTAACAACATGATAACAGTGTACGGCAGATGTAAGTTGTGGCTAATGGATTTAAAGGGCTGGCTTGGATGTAAAGAAAGGTGGAGTGGTTTACGTTACTAAACAAGACGTCGGGTAGTTAATGTCTCTAGCGTTCATGGCTGCGTTTGAAATAACGCATGTTAAGAAAATAAGAAACAATAATAATATTTAAAGACCGGTGGGATCAAGAAATGAAGTCAGAAGCCATAGAGGAGTGAAGAAGTTAGGAGTGGCAGCCTCTCACGACGAAGCTCACTTGAGCACAACCGAATGGCCCATTGTGATACCACAAGGAAGACGGCGCCTCTTACTCAATTGAGAACCATGAAGATTTCCGGATGAACTTCGCTATGTCCCCTATAGAGTGAGAGCCAGGCACAAGAGGTGCAGTACGGTCTCTTCCTCATCCTCCGAGCCAAAGCTGCGACAGATGTCATTAGAGGGCAGACCCAGTCTTTCAGCATGTCTGCCGATTAGACAGTGACCAGTAAGTACCGAGACCGTGATATTTATGGATTTTCTGTCCAGTCCGAGCAGCTGTCCGGTCCGCTTGAGGTCCAGTGTAGTCCATAGTTCTCTGGAGATACAACAGGAACTTTCCTCCACCCATAATTTGCGATCCAAATTGAGGTAATAATTCTTTATGGCCATTTTAACCGTTGCCAGAGGAATTCCAACGTCGGGTAGCGAGGAGTCGCTAGGAAGCAATGTGCCCCGTTTGGCGAGATCATCGGCCTCACAGTTTCACAGGCTATCCCTGTGACCACCCAAAACAGGTCAATCTGTGATCGCTTCGATAGTGTGCTTAGTAATGAGCGACATCTCAGGACTAGCTTAGATGTAAAGTATGCACCAGCAAGCGCCCTGATTGCCGCCTGACTGTCCGAAAATATCCGAATTGCAAGGCCAAAAAGTTCATCTCTAAGCACTATTTCGGATGTTTTCAGAACGGCCATTATCTCGGCTTGAAAGACGCTGCAGTAGTCAGGGAGTCTAACGGAGAGTCTCATTCTAGGTTCTTGGAGAAGATTCCGCAACCGACCCTGTCGTCCAGTTTCGAAACATCGGTGTGGATGTCAACAGTATCACTCACAACCACTTCGTTACAGACCCATTCCTCCCTACTTGGAATATGGATCTGAAACCCGTGGTCCAGTAATCAAAATGGCGGCTGTTCTCCTGACTTTATCAAAAAGCTTTTGGATAACCGCTTTCTCGAAAGCGGGCCACCAAAAAACAGCACCACAGAAAATATTCGGCTCGATTACTGCTTTATAGAGCCAGGAGGTGATTCGAGGCTGAAGTCCCCATCTTGGTCCTAGAGCTCTCTGGCAGAGGTGGAGCGCGCAGGTCGCCTTCCGAGCTCTTTTCGCAATGTTCGCCTTCCATTGAAGTTTGGGGTCAAGTATCACCCCACGGTATTTCACACTTGTACTTACACTGAGCACAGTGCCGTTTAGCTTAGGTGCAGTAAGAATCGGAGCTTTGTATTTTCGTGTGAAGAGCATAACCTCCGTTTTGCTGGGGTTAACATCGAGATCAAATTCACGGCACCATTGAGACAGAACATTGGCGTATAGTTCACCCGTTCTGAAAGTGTTGCTAGGTATTTTTCCAAAACCGCGATAGCAATGTCATCAGCATAAGCTATCACCCTATTACCCGTTTGGTCCAGCCGCCGTAGCAGCGTATTGACTGCCAGATTCCAGACGAGGAGAGATAACACACCACCTTGTGGTATTGATTACATAGTCCGTCCATTGACCGTACGGCCTCTGAATACTCTCAATAGCTTTAGGGGACGTGCTAAAAATCCTGCGTAGCCTGCCTGTTTCGGACGAGCTTTCTATGTTACCACAGAAATTTTTCCATGAGGCTCTTTTGGATCCTCGTATGACATACGTAAACTCCCTTTGTTTATCCTTATAGAACAGCCAGTTTTCATCATTTTGGCCCTATTAAAGAGTTTTCTACATTCTCTGCGTAACTCCGCGAGTTCCTTGTTCTACCAAGGGGCTTTCGGCTTGCCCCTTGGCTTCGGTGGATTGCAGGCTGTTTTCGCTGCAATACAGATCTGCAAGGCTAAGAATTTAACCGCCCGATCAATATCGCAGTGGTAATTAATCTCAAAGGGAGCAGGCCTTAGGCCAAGCTCTAAATTGGACCGAAATATATTCCAGTCCGTTTGCTACCTATTTATGTAAGAGTGGGAAACTCCGGAACCTACTGATTCCAGATGTAAATTATAAGTTAAATACCTGTGGTCAGAAAACGAGCACTCTTGAGAGACACTCCAATTTCTGACAATATCAGACAAGCCCCCATTTGTCAAGGTAAAATCGAGGACCTCCCTTCTACTCGAAGTGACGAAGGTGGACTCGCTTTCTCTTTTGACAATACCCAAGTCATAGGATAATATTAAATCAAATAGAGACTCACCCCGTTCATCGACGTCCGTGCTGCTCCACATATCCTTTGGTACAGCTAAGAGCTTAGGACCCGACCAGATTTCACCCAGGCTGTCAATTGCCTGCTGGTACAAGTCCGCTGAGCGTTGATCAGCAGAAGCAATCAATTTAACATGCCCCTGATACCAGCCCGCATCACGGCATGAGGGTGAGGGGCCAGTATTGGCCGAAATTATGTCCTTATAGACACTGCGAAGAGCCGCTTGGACTAACCTCCAGTTATCTGGACACTTTTAACAGTGTCTATTAAAGCCTAAACCAGGCTATCCATAACTATCTCGCTAAGGGGACGTGAGGACATCGGCTTAAACGTAGAAGTCTTAGGCCGCTTAGGCAACTGAGGGACTGCCGTGGCGGTTTCCTCAGCAGACCTTTGTCGTTTCTGGGATGTCAAGTTAGGTGGAGGGCGAGTCCCCAAGTTCTGTTTGGCTCATTTAAGTTTTGTCTGGATCCGAAAGGTAGATCTTCTAATCCTGTACGCCTGCGTCGACGCTTTAATGTGTGCACGAGGAGAGGAGGACGTGCTAGGGCCCAGACTACCTGTTATTTGGGCTGGCTTAACCGATGCCCCCACAGCAGTAGTTGGACAGATATGCGGGGGAGCCCCTTTTTCACTCTGTTTTGTAGCAGGGGTGATTGAAGTGCTCGAAAAGGGCACTACGCAACCTTTGGAGACTGTGGTGCGGGATGTTGCACCCAACTGTGGTCTGGAGGTAGATGTCTCAGACAAAGGTTGCTTTTGGATTGTCGACTTTTGCCGTTTAAATCCAGTCGGCTCCCTTTTAGGGTTGGCCTTTGTGGTCTTTTTTGTAATTTTTAAGTTTACAGTTTTGTCCATGCGAATTGGGTCCCCACTCATAGCCGCTATCTCCACCTGTATGATATTCAATTTAAAGGTCCCATGGTTATCTATGCAAGCAGGGAGGCCATGCGAGGGTTGACACTAGCCTTCATGGGGACAAGTGCTGAGAGCCAGACCCTTGCTAATTGGGAGTAAGTCTCAACAAAACCTACACCACCGACTTAACGGTGACGGGTATCGAAAATACTATGAGGCCTGCCAGGGTTTTAACGGGATGGAGATAGTTATGACCTTAAACTGGAGCCGTTCCCACAAGGTTTCACCCCAGTGATACTAGGTCCAGAAGCCATAACCACCAGTCCAAGTCAAACAAAAAAACATGCCGAAAAATCGGAAAGAGAGGTCCTTGGACATAAAAAGTCGTGCCGGGGGGTATAGATCATTTAGCGTTACCCAGGATGCCTGCGTGGAAGCGATCTATGCTCCATCATGAAGAAAAAAGCGTTTGTTCTTGAAGGGAAAAACGTGACAATATAAATTTATCACAAATTTTGATATCGTATTATTTTTTCCAATATTCCCAAAAATAATCTTCATTGGCTTTGAAGAAAAAATTTTTTACATTATTAATAATTTTTAAAATCATCTACTTTAATCTGGTTACATACTGTGTAATTTTTATCGGAACGCTTAATTCCTAAAATGCATTCTTTTTTTTAGGCTTTACTTTTGAATATTTAGCAATCAGTGAAAGAATAAAGAATACCATATTCGTTTTATATTATATTCCCAGTGCTTACATCTTTTAACTTGAATTAATTTTGTACTGTAAGGACCTACTACTGTGCATAAGTTAGCTTAAGCCAACCTAAGTAACTTTTCAATTACGTATAAATCTTGTGTAGCAAACTTTCATGTATATACTTAAGAAAACTTTTCGTCAAATATCGATTTCTCAAGAAAAGTACGAATTTGATCGGACATTCCGTACTGAAATAGCTGACCAAGATTTGTATTACGTGTATACATTCATATAAAAAAAATTGCAATGACAACCAACAGCGATAAAAATAATTAATTTAATTTAATATTTCTGTTTTAAGCGAACAAATTTTAATGATTTAAATAATTTTTTAACAAGTACAAATTGGTTAAGGAAGAGATTGGCTGAAGAGAAGAAATAGTTAATAGATTTTACAATGTTATCACAAGTAATAAATGTGTTTCAAAAATTTTCGTTCGTAAATTGGCTGGTCCCCCATTGAATCTTTATCAATTATTAAGTTGATAAATGCTGAAAATAAGCACTATAAGAGATATATCAAATTAGGCTCGGCACAACAATATAATTTATATGCTGTTATCCGTTCAAAATATAAACAAACAAAAATTTTTCATCAATTTAACAATTTAGCAACTTTTATTGTGTACTTTTTCATAATTCCGTTATTTACGAAATTACCGTTAAGAAAATCAAATTTTTGAATATTCGACCAAACAGTTTTTGGCAAATTTGTACAAAATCCTTTGGCGAGTACTTTTGCTGAACATATGAACTCATTTGATATATGAATTTTGCGCCATCTAGCGGCAATAATTTGTACTTAAAACATTCAGAAATTTAAAAGATAATTTGTGAATACCTTTTCATTAAAAAAAAGTAATTATTATTTTTTAAATTGTCAGAGGTCTACATAAGAATGTAAATTCTTTAGTTTTTCTTTGAGTTGAGACTCTAAATCCAAATTTGTTATTTGCCAAACTTTTAAACAGTCATATTAATAATTCAAATTTCCTTTTTTAGAATTTTTATCCTATTATTCTGTACAACGACATAAAGTAATTCATGTAATAAATAATTCCAAAGGCTTTTCCATATTAATCAAATTTTGAAATAGGACTTTACTTTCTGTATGCTTGTTTTGCTTTTTTTTTTTTTGCTTGTTGTTTGCATTCCACTTCTTTATTCGTTCCTCAGCACTCCAGTTTTAATTTTCCTGAAAAAACTTTCATTTTTTTTTACACCATTTTCCATAACTTACTTTTTTGGATGGAATTACAGAATGTCGAAAAGGAGGTGAATGCATTTGATTTACAGGAGCTTTACTTGCTGAGATCTGGTGTATATTTCTTTATGAGGTGTCATATCCTCATTCCTCTTCGCCATCGCAAAGACCCTCTCCACGTTGACATTACTTTAGAATAAGTATACATCATCTACAGGTCTATCGTTACATCTTTTTAACATTGAATCTTTCAAATTTGCTGTACGCAAATTAAGCTTGTCTGTGTTAAAAGCGAATTGAGATTTGTGGGGAACTAAATTCAAGAACGATGTTTTATTTATATCTTCCAACTCTAAATATTCGGATATTTAATACAGCACATCCGTGAAAGTAATATGATCTCGAGCAACAATTATTTTACAAGTAAGCTGCGTGGATTATTACACAAACTTCAAGTTGTTACAGAAATTTTTGGACGAACTAAAATAGCAAATCTTGAAACTGCAATATTTGCCAAGCTAAATCAGATAAAAACATGAACCTGTGGCCTACCAAACCTCCAATGCTTTTTGGGTGATAAATTTCCTTTTCGGTCTGAAAGTTTATGAAAACAGCGTATATTGGGTGATAAGCAGCATTTTTAAGATTCATAACTTTTGCAATGTTTTTTTGATTTTGGAAACAAACTAATTGCAAGTATTACTGAATGCTTCAATAGTGTCTTTGAAAATATTGTTAGAGTCATGTACAAAGCAATCCTTAAATTGAAATTTTTAAAGCACTGCCAATTCACTTTCGTTTGTGACTTTCAGTCTCCTTGCACTAAGAAATTTATTAAATGCATCGGAAGTTGCAGCACTGTCAGCAAGGCATGCCTCTATTTTCACCAGAAATTGTTTTTTTTTTTTTTTAATTTCCTGCAGCAGCTGATAATGTGTTCCTTTCGTAGGTAGTTTTTTAATTCTGATTAAGATTAATTGAAATTCGTTCTCCATTATAGCAGTTAAAGCAAGAGCTTAAAGCTTATGCACTCCCATAGTCATGATGGAACGTAAAGTTGTTACCATTTTCCAGTATTTGCTCTATCATTTTAGATGTTTATAATTCAACCAAATAATTAAACTTATCCTTCAATTGAAAAATTGTTCTTAGGGAAGTACTTCTGTTAACAAGTCGCAAACTTCCACGATTTTAGTATTACTGGCTGGTATTTCCAACATCCTGTAGATAGCAATATCATTTTGTTTTGATTTAATGATATTGTTGTTTGCTTTACAAAATTTTAGCTGACTCTTTAGCCGTAATAAGCTTTATTCCACAAGTTTTAATTTAAATTCAGGATTGCTAAACGGGTTTTAAGTTAATGCACTTTTTTGCATATACCATTGAGTTGAAAGTTTAAAAAAAACCTCTTTAGAATTTTTTGGTGCATTGTAATTTAAAGTAATCATATTTCCGTAGCACTATTCTTCTTTCGAGTGGACCTTCTACTTCGTTTAAAAATTCAAAAATGTATCTCTATCATAAGTATACTGTGCATTAATACCTTTAACCATAATTAGCTTAAAAAAGTCAAACCATCACTATTGTTCAAATCGTTTTTCCATTTTAAACGACTGTTAGTATTTAAAGAACCTTTACAATTTGTATGCATTTTTAGACATTTTTTCAATAAAATGCAAAGGAAAAAAAAACACGGCCGTTTTAGTTCACTTTCAGTTAATCAGTAAAATTTAAAATAAATTATAAAAGAGAATGACAAATTAATATCATTGCACCTTTGTTTGTAATTAATTAAGAAATTTTTACTGAATTTTTTTTCCTTTTGCGTACCTTCTTATATAACAGTTTTCTATGAGAGTAATTTGTTCACTTAGCTATTAAATTTACGAAAAACGTACACAAACAGACCTATTATTGATAACACTCATAGAGTTGCTCTTATAAATTATTCGTATGTACTAAAGGCCTCATTAGTCTTTACTTTCTGTTGCTGTTCTGTGCCGTGCCGTTCTGCTTTTTAAATTATTGTAATTAGTTTTTCTGTAACAACAAACCAGCCGTTTATAATACACAAAGAACACACAATACACAACAAAAACAACTACAATTACAATGACAAAAATGGTTTGTTTACAATTTTGCACTCACACTACCAAACAACTTTCAAGTAACTTAACGTTGAATTCTATTTTCTACTGATTCGAACGGAACAGAACAGAACGTCAAAGTAATAACAAACCACAAATACATATTTTCCATTTAACAGAAATTGATCAGCTGATTCGTCACGGAACGGAAAGTAAAGACTAATTCTGCCTTAGGAAAATAATTAACCGTAAATCGGTAAAACAATTTTTTTTTTTAACAAAAACATTGACACAAAGAAAAATAATAACATTACAAATGTAAAAAATTATAGCGGACTATTTGCAATGTAATAATTTGAGGAAGACTAGGTACAACAACAAAAACAACTTTTGAATATCATATATTTTATTTATTAATTGAAAGTCAAGTAAAAGACTGCTGAAATTCCTTTTTCACTCTTTTTTTGTAATGAATGAGTAAAATTTGCCGGAAATAGTATTTAATGTTTTTTGTACAGCACAAATTGGCCTGATTTTTTTGCCTTAAAATTTAACATAGTTTTTGATAACTATAATATATAAAATTCTGCGGTGGTGCTTGAAGATTACATTTCTACTTTAAAAGTTATATGTGAATGCAGTTGAAAACAACAATTGTTTCTGTTTCAATTTCTTCCCTTTTGAAATATTTTCCAATTTTTTTTTTTTTTTTGTAGTAAACGAAAAAAGCGATTGTCACACACCACCGTAGAATTTTAGAACTTGAAGTCATTAACAACTGTGTTAAATGGCAATACATAATAATCAGTTCAATTTGTGCGGCGTTAAATGTTAGCAGTAGTATTTTCTTGCTTCCAAATTTTGTTGTTGCCATTTTTTTCTCTGTAAATGGAAGATTACTACCGAAACTATGCAAAAAATAAAAATATTGATTTTGTAGCTGTTGACATAAATATTGCCTTAAATTCATAAAAAGTTAAAAAATCCAAGTTTTAATGGAAACCCTAAATTTCCAAAGCATTAAAAGTTATTCGGCGTTCATATCTTGAAAATTAAAAAGTAAATTTTTTGGCATAACTTAAAACGAGATCCCAAATCATTTTACAAATTCGTTAATTCTAAAAGAAAATCCACTGGGATAACGTTAAGAAGTACTTAAATGATGAATCCGACGACATTACTATTATATCTAACATGTTTGCTGACTTTTTTGAATTGATAACCATTCGTATATAGCGGACCTAATAGATTCCAGCTTGCGTTCTAAGCAATTGTACTTTACCTTATTAATTATCAATCATGTTCAATATCTCGTTAAAATATGGTTACTTTCCTAGTTTTTTTCTTACATCATTCCATTATTTAAATCAGGAAACAAGACCTACGTTATGAACTACAAACGTATTGCAAAGTTAAGTGCAATACCAAGCTTTTTGAAAAATGTCTATTCGACTTTCTAAGCTTAGAATGCAGCCATTGCTGTAACCGCTTCAAAAAGCTTTGCTCAAAAGTCACAAACATTTTACAACTTACAAATTTATCAAATCGAGTATTTAAGGACGGTCAAACAATAGCTGTTGTTTATACAAACTTCAGCAAAGCTTTCAAAAAAGTTAACCACAATCTTCTTCTCAAAAAATTATACTTAATGGGCTTTATTTAAAACACTTTAAGCTGGATAAAATCTTTTTAAATTAGCAGAACACAAAGTTGACTTCAATAATACATTCTCTAAGACCAGATTTGCCCTATGTTATTTTCCCTTTTCATAAATGATTTGCCGTGTGTAATTAAGTTTTGCAATGTTTTAATGTACGCAGATGATATAAAGATTTTTTTATGTTACATATTGTCAGCAGATAGATTTTTCTTGCAACAGGATTTAAACAGGTTTTATGGTTGGTGCAAAATTGACTTAACGGACTCAAATTTAAAGAAGTGGAAGCATAGCAAGGCTGGCAATTATTAAATTAATGTGACTTTTTTGTTGAAATAAAGAAATTGTGGTGTTGTAGCAGAATATCTTCTTAGCAAAATAAATCCTAATGTTCCTTGACGATCTACCCGCTACTGGACACCGTTACATCTTCATGTTTTCCACACAAATCACGCAGATGCTGATTCGTTTAGAAGAATGTCCAAATGTGAATGTGCAATGAACTTTCAGCCTTATTAATTTTTCCCTAAATTTTAATGTTTACAACTTTAACGTAATATTGTTTTGTTTTTTAATTTTCACATTTAAATTATTAAATTATAAATAAATTGTAAAAAAAATTCATTTTTATTTTATTTGTCGGTCTGTGCGGATTTATATCCACGGACTTTAATAAAATAAGTAAATAGAACTTTTTTCATATGAAAACTGTTACAAGAAAGTTTTTTTTCCTTATTTATGAGAGTTGCTAAAAAATGCTTGATCGTTTTCCAGAAAAAATTTCTTTTTTTAAATGTATTATCAATTTTCATTTTAAAAATGCTGTAACCCTGTATCTAAAATTAAATTTACTGCAGTTTAAAAAGTTTTTAATGGATTGGAGACCGTAACTACTCACTTGGTATTTATAAAACACAGTGGGGAAAACTTCCTTTCATAACTTAGACTCATTATTCCGATAATCAAACAAAAGCCTATACAAGTTCAGGCCTTCGATTTACTACTTTAAGGTGTTATCGATGGCCTTTATTAATATGTTAATTATTCCCTCATGCAATGCTTGTGTCGAAAGAACTTTTTCTGTAATTAATTCCTTAAAAACTAAATTGAGAAATAAAATGCAATATGTTCATTCTTAATTCCTTCGTAGTAGTAATATCATACATAAATGTACATAAAATACGTAACACATTCATTCCTATGGAGCATATGTTAAGTAGATTTTATACAAATGAGATGTACCGCAGTAAGGATACAAAAGACAATAACAACATGACCAAAATGTGTATGAAAGTTTTTATTAAATAATTAATATGTATTTCTAAATCAATTATTTATTCTTAACATTTGTTAAAATATTTAAATATACCACTTTTTAAGCTAAGCTATTTATTTTTATGTTCATTAAGTTTTGTTTGCTTATTTTTTATGTTTTTAAATGTTATATAAAATTAATATACTTTTTACAAATGAATTCTTTTTTAAATAAATACGTTTTTATGTAAAAGAGTTATTACAGATGCCAAGTAATATGATGAAAAATATTTACTTTGAATGGGAACTGCCACGCCTAACAGAAATATTAAAAAATAAGTGACTCATTTTACCAACCGCATATCTAACACACTAAATTTCCACAAAGTTTGGACGAGCTATAGCTTTCCGACAAGCAAATCCTAAAACTCTATCAAGAAAATAATTGGTGCGTGCCTATGGTTTCGTCTTAGAAGAGCCGAACCTGTGCACCACAAATTGCCCTTTTGCCTAAAGAATGATTTTTTACATTTTAAAAACATTTTACAACAGTCGGGATCGACTATTTTGGTCCCTTTTACACCAAAGGTGGTGTAAAAACCAGCAGGAAAAATTTAAAGTGTATTCGATAACGTTATGGCGTCCTATTTATTGTCAAACCACGAAAGCCATACACGTCGAAATATTCCACACTTTAAACACTTACTCTTGCATTATGGCGGTTAGAAAAATTATGGTCTAATAAGGACAACAATTTCTGTGGACCGGCGCGTGAATTGTAGGCGGCATTCGAGGAGCTTAATGAGCAGCAGATGCGATTATCGTTAGCAAACATTCCCACGGCAATTGGATCTTTGCTCCGGAACGACCCGAGTCTTTCTCAGCCAAAGATTGTCAACCTAGCAGCAGCTGTACAAACATGCCAGCTCAAAAAATTACTCATTTTAGCGGGCATTCAACAAAATTCAGGTCCCAGATATGGTTTTCTTCTATGTGTCACAACAGAATAACGCGTAATGTCACATCGGTCAAGCGCTGAGTTTGGGGTAAAAGGTGCCACCTGAATGGTCTCAAAGCTTTGTGGCAAATTGCTGTAGTAATCAACCATGTAACATCAGCACTGCTCCTCCCAATGCAACCCCACACGTTCAAAACCATCCCCAGCTGTGAGGCGCAACGAAATTTATCAAAGTACATGCTTGATATGTAACACATGATATAACAATAGAAGGTAGTTCCACTTTCTCTTTTCGTCGCCATATGAACATTCTGACGTTTGCGGGAATTATGAAAATTCGTGCTACCACATAAATTTCTAAAATCCTGTTTTTCTGTTCTGTTTTTTTAATTTCAAAAGAAAAAATGCATAATATAATAGTCAGAAATAATTTACATTTTATCACAAATTTAAAGAACAACAAGAAAACAAAAAAAATCAGAAGCAATTAAATTCTTTAAATGAAATAGAATATGAAAACTTGAAAACTTTTCGGGATATATTATTTAAAAAATGGTGTTGAAGAAGTTTGGGTTTAGACCTTTGAGGAAAAATATCAAAGTTATACACACATATGTAAATATTTTATCTGATGGTGGTCTTTATAAGCTAATAAGGGAATTTTTAAAAGAAATAGATAAAAACTGAATTAACTTTTTTGAAAATTTATTTTTTATTTTATTTATTTTTTTTTTAATTTTAAACTCAAATTCAACGTTAGGCAGTTAACTAAAAAAGATTTGTTTGGAAGAATTTCTTTCGTATTTGCTTTTTAAATAGAGAAATGAAAAATGTTAAATTTTGTATAATAAAATATAAAAAAAATTTATAAGTTTTAATTATAATAACAAAAATAATAAAATCTCTTATTGTCGTTTTTAGTTAATAGAAAAACTTTCTCTCGGCATTGCTGAACTGCTAAGGTTCTAAAAAATTACTTTAAAATATAGTATGCATAATGCACTTAGGTGAAAAAAAATCCACTTCTTTGCAACTTGAATTAAGTAAGGTAGTTAGTTCGGTAAAATTCTTACTCTACAATTGTATTTTTTTGTAAGTTATTATAATAAGCGTTAAAGGATTTTCTTTTGTGTAATTTTATATTTTTATTTTATTTTAAATTTATTCCACAAATTACACATATTTTATTAAATATTTCCAAAATATTTTTGTTTTTATTTATATCTGTGGCAACGCAATTTTTTTTTACAAAAAATATATTTCAAATACTTTCCGCAGACGTCAAAAATATTTCTTAAGTGGAACTACCTTGTATTATTATATCATGGTGCAACGAGTCCAGAAAATGGTGTCACATGAGGCGATGTACAAATTTGAGGTCACATAGGGATTGAAATGCTAATTTCTTAGCCGCATGGTGTGCTAATACCACCCCAGCTACCAGTACCGCCCTAAATTCAACTGCGCAGTTTACACCTAATCGCAATATCCCTCCAAATGTACAGAACTCACCTTTACTACAGCAACTTACACCAACAATATTATCTCAGATAAACACTTTCCGGTAGATCTTTCCAGATTATGCAATTAAATTGTAATGGCCTCAGGAGTAAGATCTCGGAGATCACCAAACATATACCTGATCACAAAATACTCATAGCCGCTGTACAGGAAACAAAGCTTACTGGTAATTGTACACTCTCAGCTCCTGGTAATTACAACATCGTTAGAAGTGACAGGGATAGAGATCATAGCGGAGGACTGGCGTTCATCATAGAACGAAATGTCAGCTACAAACTGACAATCCCTCCTGTTCCTGACCTTTACCTGGAGTTTATGAGCATTTCAGTGGACTCAGACAACACTGAAATAGAAATCATCAATTCTTACATCCCGCCCGTTAACAGCATTGGGGCTTAGTATCATCCGAGCATATCCCATCTCTTGCAAGGTGATAATAGAATACTACTTGGTGATTTCAATGCTCATCATTAGAGCTGGTATTCTCAACTACCAGAAGACCTTAAAGGTATTTAATTTTCAGAACAGATAGACAAATCGGACTTTGCAGCAAAAAACGAAGACTTCCCAACAAGAGTTACTGCGAGATGTGTAAGCTCACCAGACATTTCCATTGTCTGTCCATCGCTACTTCCCTATACAAGCTGGCAAACCGAAGTTGCATTTAACTCGGACCACATTCCCATTGTGGTCACTATTGAGAAGCCAAGCACTTTTATTAATTACAATAAAGCCAACTGGCAGGGTTTTTCAGAATTTATTGATACCTCCCTTCGTCAGTTACTTTATCCCACTTGTCCCAGGAAGGGAGAGAAAGTTTTCAGGCAAACTCTTCTCGGGCAGCCCGGCGCTTTATACCAGCAGGCAGAATCTCTAATACTATACTATATTTTCCAACTAGCGCAGTGCTCAAGAACGCAATCGATTACATGCCTGCAACCTAGCAGACGAGCGAATTGAACTGCTGACGGCCGAAATAAATACACTTGTCGATTAACATCGCCGCAGCAAATGGTTGGAACATCTCAACTGGTCTACTATTGAAAGTCTATTTGGCTCAAACTGCAACAAAAACCTCGCCCCTATAGAATTCCACAACATTCAGCATACAGATGCAAGGAAATGTGCAAAACTATTCTGCCGACAGTTTGTCGAACACCTCACCTTGCAGAAAAAGGATAAAAGAGCCATAATCCGGAGAACCAAGAATCTAAAGCGAGATTCGGTGCCAATTTTCTTCACTCTCGAAGAAGTGAAAAATATTATTTCCAAATCAAAACCCTCAAAGGCTCTTAGTCCTGATGGCATCGCAATGCTTATGTTGAAAAAACTTGGCCTAGTATCGCTTGAATATCTGACGCACCTTCTAGAAAGCTCAACACGCCGATTGGTGATTCCGGATATCTGGAAGGTTGCTCGGATAATTCCCATACTTAAACCAAACAAACCTGCTACAATGGGAGAATCTTATCGCCCGATCTCCGTTTTATCACCAGTAGCTAAGGTTTTAGAAGCGTTACTACTGCCAACTCTAAAATAACATCTCTCACCCGCCACACACCAACATGGCTTCAGGGAATCCTACAGCACCACAACGGGTTTGAATATGATAGCTACCCAAATCGCTGACGGCGTTAATCAGCAGAGACCATAACACACTGTTGTTGCTACCTTGAACTTATCTAAGGCCTTTGACACGGTCGATCACTCTGTGCTGATAAATGACATCACAAACTCTACTCTTTCTAACGACGTCAAGCGCTTGATTGCCAACTATTTAAGTGGTAGGCAAACAAACGTTTGTTGAGTTCACAGGCCAAAAGTCAAAATTTATTTAGGACTATGATTATGGGCCAATGTGTTTTTAACGTCAGCTTTAATATAATAAAAACTAAAGATGAGAAGTTGAAGTTAGATAAGTCTGTAAAATCTATTTATTTAACAAGCATTTGTCAGTCTAGCTTATGCACCTTATATGTAGTTGGGCATTAAATTGCTAATATGCGTTACTTTCTTTTCATTCAGAAAATTGAAAAAGTTTTTATAGATATATGTTTACATGTTTGTATTATTTAGATATTTTAATCATGGTTAATTATTTTTTTTTAATTCTTAATTTTTTTTTTAACGTTTTAAAATGTTTTGTTTATTACATTCTTTTATATACACACAAACTTATTTTCCATTCTATTTTCAGTGAATATGTACGCAGTAGTAAGCAAATATTTCCGTTTCAGTGTGCAAAACAGGAAGAATTCATTAGAAAGGGTTACTGTAAGTTAAATTATTTTATAAATTCAAACTTATAATACATAATTCTTTTGTCCAATTTTAGCACTTTTCAATAGCGGTAACTCTTTTATGGAAAAGTTTCCCACGGATGTGGAAGTGGCTAAGAAATTAACACATCGTAAAGAACCATCTTTTATAATAAATGATCGACCAGATAGTATTGTTAAAGCGATACTGGGTCAACCATTAATACACACCTATGATAATTGTTATGATGGATCAGAGTATCGTGAAAAACGACGGAGTGGTGTAAGTATTCATCACCACAAAGAACTTGAGAATAGATTTGTTTGTTCTTCTAAAAATTTATTTTTTTTTACTCTTAACTTTTTTCGCTCTTTTCAGGATTCTATAACAAGAATTTTAAACATAACACAAAACCACAATGAAAAAGCATTAAGCAATGAAATGTCTAAAACTCAAACGTCAGTTACGAAAAGTATCGCCAACTCTACTACTACCAACAATAGCAATTATGAGTGCAATTTGTGCGATTTTTCTAGTGTGCGA
The DNA here is from genome assembly GCA_937654795.1 of Cistogaster globosa. NCBI lineage: Eukaryota > Metazoa > Arthropoda > Insecta > Diptera > Tachinidae > Cistogaster > Cistogaster globosa. The sequence goes on along the minus strand of OW569406.1, from coordinate 50,318,861 downwards.
TTAAACGTTATGATTTTACATCGCAAAATGCATAGCAATAGAAATTCCTTGGAACCTAATAAGTCGACATCATCAAAACCAACTAATGCAAAGTCCCCACCGGTAGGAACCCCAACAACAACAAGGACAATTAACGATACAAATCAATTACAGCAAATTGAAATGATTAAGAAAAACAAAAATATCAGTAAAACCAAATTAAATACAAATCAACCGACGGCTAGAACGTCTGCATTACTTACAGAAACGACTAAAACAATAACACCTGTAATCAATTTAAACAATATAATGGATGTTACGAAAACTACTTCAATACCATTAACACCTAAAGGAAAAGATAATCGTTTAACAACTTTACAAACTTCAACACACAAATCAAAACCTGCTAAGAAAGCAACAGAAAAAGAGAAGAAAGAAGATAACGCATACGCTTCAATACTCTTAGATTTTTGTCCCAGTGAAACGGAACCGTCTCCAACGCTAGAAGAAAAACAATCGCGGCGTTCGCTACGAAATGGCAAAAATATTAATAAAGACGCAGCAGAAAGTGTACCACCAATATGTATTGACTTATCGGAGACAAAAAACATACAAAAAATACCTAAAAAGAGGGAATACTTCTCATTACAATCACACACTGAAAGTTTTCCACAAGTAACAGCTTCAATAACGGATTCGGAACCCGATGTGGTATGTTTAGGCGACAAGGAAACAGCAACTTCTGGCTCATCGAACAAGTATTCGGAAACTTCTAAAAGAGATGCAGAAGACATACGCAGAATGTTGTTGGCCGATTGGAGTGATGACGATGAAATTCCAACCGATGCAATCGTATTGGAAGACAGCATAGCGGTAGAAAATACAGAGAGTAACGAATGCATATATTCAGCAGTCAATGATCTACATAACTCTGTTGCTGCAGTTAAAACATCGACGCCTGTTTTTAAGCCTTCAACAACTTCCACTGGGCGTATACGTAACATACCGAAGAAGGATCGCCGTGACGTGGTGCTACAAGACTTCAATAGCGACTTGTCAATTATACAAAATGACAATGTGGAACAAGCAACTAAAACCGTGGCAGTAGACTTGGATAGTTCAAACTCTTCAATTGTAGAAATCATAGAAGATAAACAAGCAGCTACCATTATTACCATCAACGACGATGAAGAACAGGAGGTTTCCAAATCCCAAAAATGTCAAACAGAACTTGCTGCCAATGAAAGTAAAGATAGTGACTCGGCTGTTGGCATTATAAATGATAAATCTGCTTCGGCGGCAACATCAACTACCAGTTTATCATGCTTTGATTTTCAGGAAGATGAAGATAATACCGCCGCAACAATTTCTCATTTTAAAAAGAAATATCTTTCTGGAGACAGGCTACAAAATTTATCATCAGTTCCAACAGATGATTCAAATGAGTATAATATTGTTAAAAGTCGAGCTGAGTTAGCTGAAAAGGATGAACGTTTAGCTGCCGAAATTGAAACGCTCTTAGAACAGACACAGCCCCTAGGTACGGATTTATTAAATGTCAACAGTTTCGAAGAAAGCATTTCAGTAAAGGATTTGCCGATCAAAGAGAGAGGAAAGCGAATATTCAAATCACGCAATAAATCACGCGTAGAGGATAAAAACAATAAGGAATTAGTTCCAATTGTAGAAACGACTTTAGCACAATCGGTAGATACAATAGAAGAGTACAAATCTAACGAAAGTTCAATTGCAATAACAGAGATTGTGGATACTGACAAAATAATCACTGAACCAGAACATGAAATCACTACGGATGTGGAAGTAAGGAAGATACCTGAGCACGAAACTTTAACTAACAACAAAAGTTTAGTTGAAGTTTCTAGCACAATTACTGAAACACCAAAGTTTTTGGACAATACACATTTTAGACCAAATGAAAATAAAGAGAATGATATATCATTAGAAACGAATAAAAACTGTTTAGAGGTTTCGGTTTTCGACGAAAATAGATCTGAATATCAAAAGCAACAAATGAAAGAAACAAAAGGCCTAGCACCAGATAGAAAAGACGAGAATATCGATAGCGAAAAAACAACAAAAAGTATAGTGACAGAGGAGCACGAGAACAATAAGAGAAGTTTTTGTTCATCTAATCAATATTTGAACAAACCGGATGATCAACAGCAGCGGACTGCTAGAAATAGTTTAGAACAAGAAATTGTTTTTGCGACAGCTCACACAGAAGCTCCATCAGAAAAAGATTTAGGAGAAGAAAGTGTTATTACTAAAGATATGAATTTATGTAAAGAAAAATGTCAGGAGATTGAGACAATCAATAATAGCAAAAAACCTAGCCTCTTCTTCGAGAAGGAAGATATACCAGTAAATAATGATATCGCTACAGAAACTGAAAGTCTTCAGATATCAAAGAAAAATTTTAAAAACGATTTAGTAAGAGATTTCACTATAGAAATGATAGGTCCAAGAGTACCCGATGAAGTTATTAATTATACTTTAACTGATCAGAAGGAACTAAAAGCTTTAACGCCTGAAACTGCTGTTTCAACAACAATAACGACTAAAACAAGTGACGAAGACGGTAGCTATAAAAATCAACAACAATGTTTGGAAAATGTTTCGAAAATACGTGTTAAATCCCCGGATCAATTATTTGATCAAGCTTTCGTAATAGCCCCACAACAGGAACCAGAACTGCAGCCAGCCGTTGATAATAATGTTGATGCACGCTTAATAACTACAACACCCACCGATGAAAATAGCAGTATGGGTGCTTCAGATACTGGTGCAGAATTCGGGTCTCCTACATCAATGCTAAGTGAGGAACGTTTACCAGCATTTCGTTTTCAGGGTAATCAGACTCCTCAGCAGGAAATAGAAACAGCTGAAACAGAGTTGCCGGTGCATCCGGAAAGAGATCAGAAGAAGACAAACATTGATGCTGATAAAAGTCCAAGTGTCGATCAAGTAAAAGATAAATTCCTGAAAAATAAACTACAAATTCATAAATATATCGATCAAAAAATATTACAGCAACGACGTTTTAGTATGGATTTAATTTCCCTGCAAACTGAACCAAAATCATCCAAACGACAACGCTTAAGTGTAGACGAGATCACGATTAATCAAGAAAATAATTTCGAAAGACCGCAAGAAAGGCTCAAGCTATTAACAACCAATCAAAACAGAACCGATGAAAAAGTTCGTCCTAAAAGCCGTCATATGAAAATTACTCCACGGCGTAATGTTAGTGAGCTGTTTAAAGTACATTCGCCCTCAGATAAAAACATGCAAAAAAATGTTCAAAAGAGTTGTTCCCTAGAGAGTGTCGAGGAAACTGTTGAATGTCTTGTTAGTACAACAGAAGAGCAACAATTGAAAAACGAAAGTAATATTTCACTAAACCAAGGAACTTTGAATGAACCTTCACATGAGGTTCTTAAAAAAATAACTGAAACAAAACAGCAAGTTGAAATGGATCCTAAATCGAATTCAAATAATACAGCAATAAATGAAGTTACTGTTAATAAAGGTTTTAAAAATTACACCGATAAGGAAGAATTAATAAGTATTTCAGAAAACAGGCAAGAAAATGGACTCAACAGTAAACTTATGCCAACCTCTATATCTGTAGAAGAACTAACAGAGGTTGACCAAAAAGAAGAACTCAATCCTAAAGTAGAAGTTCAAACTGAATCTAAGCTAGCGCGCTCCCCTAACAAAACAACTACATCTAAAATAGAAAACGTTGAAGAAACATCAACTAATCAATCAAGTAAGCAAAACGAGTTAAAATCAAGAATCTTTGATGATAATATATCAAATATTGAAACTAATAACACAACTATTACGGAAGACACATCCAATTATCAATCTTTTATCGCCGAATCCCCGAAAGTAAATATCGTAAGGAATTTAAACTACAAAGACCACGTTGACGTAGATCTTCCAAAAATCCCCATTATTCCTGAAGATAGAATAGAAGACATAAAGACCAATGAAGCCACACCAAGTACAACAGGTTTGTTGGATTGTAGCAAGCAGAACAAGGATCACGAATCGGAAACAGTATTCTCTCCAGGTATTCCACCCCCTACACCCCAAGAGAGAGAAGTAGTAATTGAAAGTGAAAATCTTAATCAAGCTTTAGATATTAGTCAAGATGTTCTAACAAATATTGAGGAAGAAATTGATATGACTGTTTTTCCCTTAACACCAAAAGATAAAGAAAATTCAAATGAATTCATCAACCAACCCTTGACACCCCAAGTACAAGATCAGCATATTAAAGAAACACATGATCCACAAGAAGCAACAGAAGAAAATAGGAAAGAGAAAGATATTGTTTCTTTAACAATTTTGGGGAAAGAGCTTATTGCCGCTTCAAATGATTGTCCTTTTATATCTAAAACAGCGAATAACACTAGTGCATGTGAATCACTGGCAGAACCTTCAACACCCCAACTTCCCTCATATACGGAAACTGATCTTGAAACTAAAATGACCAAAGAAAAAACTGGTAATTATGAATGTGAAAATATTATACAAATTCCTTCTACACCGCAGGCTAGAGATTTAATTATCGAATGTGAACCCTTAACGCCGCAGGGTATTATTGAATGTGATCACAATATACCAGCGCAGGTAACGCCCGAAAAAGAGATTATAATTGAGAGCCACCAGATGCTTACAACTCCCTCTCAAGACAAGGACATAATAGTTGACGGAAATCTTCGGTTGGAAAAAAAAGAAACTCTTTTAAGGGAATTTCAAATAATGCAACCTAAAGAAAATGCAACTTCTGTTGTCACACCACAAGAATCACAAACAAACGTTTTACAAACTGATGCTGATAAAGCCGCCGAAGAGTTTCTTATTGAATTTGACAGTATAGTCAATCACAGTCATACGGTAGATGAGGATTTGCCCAGAAACACAGTGGAAGATGCTATAATTGCCGAAGATCTCATCAACAACATTATTGAGGAAGTTCATGAAGATCAACACATTAAACAGGATGAACCAGCTAAATGTGAATCTTCTTTGCAATATGAGCCTATAACGACGTATACAGTTGTAGCTCCCAAAAATTCATGGAATCAAATATTTAAAGAGTCCTTCAATAGGCAGTTGCCTCCCGCCAAAAGACGTCAAACGATTTGTTTCGAAATCTCTGATACAAAAGAAGGCGTTGCATGCAAAAAACAGGCTTTTGATTTTGAGTCAGTTCTACCGGTGAATAAAGCTATTAAGCGCACGGCAGAACGGAAATTAACCTTACCTCCCATTGAGACTAAACTGTCCAACAGTTATCAACCGCATAATATTTTCGCTATAAATCATAATCAGTTGACACTCAACAAAAAGCTGATACCAACTAGTAAACGAAAATTATCGATTGAAGATAATATAACATCCTTTATAATTGAACGCCCAAAGCAACCACAGCAGCCAGCGAATTCAGCAAGTGGTCCTCCCCCTCTTCAAAGGATAAGAAATTTAAATAGACAGCGGCAACAGCATACAAATTCTAGGGCCAGTATTGATATCATGTCTGAACCACCACCACTACAAAGTAATGACAGCCTTTTTAATGAATTATTTCCACTGGTAAGTTTAAACATAAAAATAGAAAACTTGTCGGAAGTCTTTGCGTAGTAAACTTTATCAAGTAAGGTCATTTAAATTTTCACAAAAAGATAGTAATATTTATTATTATTCTACTTGGCTTTATGAATAACACTTGATTAATATCCAAATTGCACAGTGGGGCAGGGTCTAATTTTTTGGAAATAACTCATCTATTTGCAAACGGCTAGGCCGATTGATAAAAAATTTTACATAGCAGAGGAGTATTTGAGCCTAAGTTTTGAAGCTGGGTACCATACTTTTCTGGAAAGGCGATATGTGATCTTGGAGTTGGGTACCTCGCAGCTGCAAGTTTTTCTAATGCTTAAAGCATTACTTCAATTTTTGTCCGATTTGTATACATGGTCGGTAAGGCCTAGTCAATACCTTAAAAATGTTGTCTTCATCTTCATAAGAAATTTTTGAGTTTTTAAAAAGTGTGCGTTTTTTGTTTAAGCTAACTATTTTTTTTTTTTGTTTTTTTTTTTTTGTTTTTTCTACTCCACGCTCACTTTCGGTCATCTATGAAGGGCATCATAATTTGATTTTTAAGCTGCCAGCACTATAAAAAAATTATGTGGGTTGAAATAAGATGAAAGGTTTTCAAAAATTTGTTGCATTAATTTTTTCCGTTACAAAATTAAAAATATTATGAGCATTTTTAGCGACCTAATTCACAGTTTGCCTTAAAGCTAGAAAAATATATGCGAGCGTTAATTTCTTCATTTAACGTTTTTTTCTAAACTCTATTTTTTCCAAATAAAATTAAATAGATTTCATTAGTTTTTATTTAAAAAAACAGGTAACTTATTTACTTTTAGTAGTCTTAAGTATTTTCTTGTCTTAATTTTAGTTATTTTAAATTTCAATAAATCCTTCACAATAGCTTATTCGATTATTTGAATGCTTTTTGAAGTTTTATTCGTTTGTTCGGTAAAATATAATCTTGATTAATTATCCAACTGACTCACAACACTTACGAAGTGAGAAAACCCGAATTGTGGACTTTCTTTGGTTTACTTCTTAAAATTTAAAAAAAAAATAGTAGTTCATAAAATAAAAAAATAAAAAATATTCACATAATAAATCTGCTCAAAATTTTATATCGTATAATGAAAAGAATATGTATTAACATGCTTTCAAATTAGAAGGGGATCTACTTAATGTCTAGTTTTAGGGTTAACTTTAAAATTTGCCTCGTAGGCAGGGCTGCCAGAATATTTTTATGGTAAATCTGCACTTTTTAGTATGAAAATCGGCATTTTCGGCACTTAATTTTGAAAAAAACGGCAAAAAAAATCGACATAAGTTAAAATAAGTATTTCTTAGGTTTTATTCATTTTTATTAATAAAAATAAAAATCCATGGTAGTTAAAAATAATTTTTCCAGTATTCCTTTGTTTTATAAACGGAAACAAATAATTTTTAAAAAAGATATTTACATGTTAACAAGCTTAAATACCCATTTCATATAAAGTTAAGAATATATTTCAAGATTAAAAATTTGTACAAGCTTAAATATACATACATACATATGTACATTTCATATACAATAATGTATACATTTCAGAATTTAACATTTTTACTAAATAGTATATACTATGAGTATCGAAACAATTGGGTTTATAAGTTTTAAATAATCATTAGAATAAAGAATTTCTTATAAAGTTTCATTTTCCTAGGAAAACCAAAATTTAGCTTCATTTCAATTTACGCCACTAAATATTCGTTTGACATTTGCGGACGAATGTGGCAAAATTACAATTTGTTTCACAAATTGAGTTAAGACTGTAAAAACTTATTTTCTTCAAAATCTAGAAATTTCAATTCGCAGTACTCGGAGTCTAACGCTTGTTTTTTCATTTTGATCTACAAAGTGCGGAAATTCCTTAAGAATATCAAAAATAGAGTTAATTTTTTATGTGTGTGAAGATAAATTCGAATTTAACTAGTAAAGACCTAAACCAAATTTTTTAACATAGCCGATTTTGCAGTTAACAGACCACTGTTAATCACTTAACAGTCGTTAGAATTTTGACCTTTAATAATTAAAATGCATATCCCGGAAATTTGGGGCCTGGTTCATGTTTTGTTCGATATGGAAAAATTTTGCTAGAGTGCACTTAGTGAGATTATAAAAGTTAAATGTGCAAAATAATTTTCAAAGAATAATAAATACAGAGTTTTTTAACATAGTCATTTTTTAACATTTCTTGAGAAGACTGTTAAAAAATGACTATGTTAAAAAACTCAAATTTGTTTTAGTTTCTAAGATTATTTGAGATATCCCACTAATATTGTTCGATAGAGTAGTCCTTGGACCTTCATTTGTATGGGGTGTGATATACCAGCCATTCTCCATTTTTCCATAATGGCCACAAATCTTCTCAAGAAATGTTAAAAAATGACTATGTTAAAAAAACTCAAATTTGTTTTAGTTTCTAAGATTATTTGAGATATTCCACTAATATGGTTCGATAGAGTAGTCCTTGGACCTTCATTTGTATGGGGTGTGATATACCAGCCATTCTCCATTTTTCCATAGTGGCCACAAAACTTCTCAAGAAATGTTAAAAAATGACTATGTTAAAAAACTCAAATTTGTTTTAGTTTCTAAGATTATTTGAGATATCCCACTAATATTGTTCGATAGAGTAGTCCTTGGACCTTCATTTGTATGGGGTGTGATATACCAGCCATTCTCCATTTTTCCATAATGGCCACAAATCTTCTCAAGAAATGTTAAAAAATGACTATGTTAAAAAACTCTGTATTTATTATTCTTTGAAAATTATTTTGCACATTTAACTTTTATAATCTCACTAAGTGCACTCTAGCAAAATTTTTCCATATCAAACAAAACATGAACCAGGCCCCAAATTTCCGGGATATGCATTTTAATTATTTAAGGTCAAAATTCTAACGACTGTTAAGTGATTAACAGTGGTCTGTTAACTGCAAAATCAGCTATGTTAAAAAATTTGGTTTAGGTCTCTACTAGTTAAATTCGAATTTATCTTCACACACATTAATTTTTTTATTCATTATGACATTTAGATTTACTAAACAAAGTGACTTTAAGTTCATTTCAAAATTATAAATAACCATGTTGATATAAAAATTTACACAGTTTTTAATTATATTGTGAATTTGGTAACAAGTGTAGAAAAGCTGTAACTCAGCGATTTTTATGAAATTTTTTTGCACAAAATTATGATGTATGTATATGACAATTTGTATAGAAAATAATCAAAAATACTATTTCTTTCAGCCGTTTTTGCAAATATTGATTTTTTGCTGTTGAAAGCTTTAAGGCAAATTTGTATTATAAACTAACAAAAAGTTTAATAACAATACACATGCTGATTAATTAATTTTATTTAGTACACAAGTAGAATTTTTAGTGTGTTTTTGGCAATACCGACAGTTGAAAATAAATTGTAGAGACCGTAGAAAGATTTAAACACTACATATTTAAAGCTTTCACTTAGCAAAAAACTCATTTGTTTTCCTAAACTGAGCTAAATTGTTAGGTTACTTATAAGAAAATTTGTAATTAATCGATGGATATGCTTGAAATTGTTTTTGTTTAACATACATATCTGCACTGAATGTTTCGTATTAGCACACCGTTAAAATTAGTTTGAAAATAAGAAAAAAATTTACAGTTCTTAATTACCTCTAAAAATCTGGTTGGTATTTTTAAGTCGGCGCAAGACAAAAATCAACCGCGGATAAGCTATGATTATGCAGCAATTGGCTTCGGTCTCTGAAAAGCAGCTGTTTGTTTAATTGGCTTCATTTTTTGTTGCAAAAAAACAACCCTGATAATATGAAATGTCTTAGCTTTTAGAAAAATTTAAAAAAATAGAGAAAGCCATCGGTGTGTCAAATTTTACTTCTCAATCTATGAGATTTTACTTGAGATCGCTTTCACTTTATAAGATTTTTCATATTATTTCGAATTTTTGACAAATCTTAATACTCAGTCTTATAGTGTGAAAGCGCCTTAAATAATGAAGGGATTGGTTCCACTTATTTGTTTTTTTTTTTTAAATATTTGTTAATTGCAACATTATATACATACATACATATTGTTACGTTTTTTTTTTTTAACAAACGCACGGATTCTCTTTGATGCAAATACCACTGTCGCACATTACGCTAGCAACTAGAGCTCTTTCTCTTTCTTATAAAGGCCGCCTTGAAAATGATCTGATATTCTCATATTAAATAGACGTCTTCATTAAATCATCTGGCCATGGGTTCACATAATAACTGACTTTTTTCTTTCCGAGAGGTTTGAAGTGCTGTTTCTCATTTTTTAATTGCCTTATACAATTTTTATTGTTCCTGTGTACGCATGTTGAAGTTGCACTCGAACTCATGATCGCACCTCTATCTACGCTCAACTTGTGTGTAGCTAATTGTCTTATTATTCTATACACACACCAATGGTGATGTAAGCTCAGTTTTTCTTACCAAGCACATACAAACAAAAACAACATGGGTTGCAAGATCTTATTTTCGTAACACTGGGGTAGTGTCACTCAAGCTTGTTCGTCCCAAAAGAGCCACCGTCTTCTTTTACTCTTCTATATTTGCCATGTCCGTTTTAAATGTTCACAAGTATACAGCTTTCAGCTTTCATTTGTGGTTTATTTTTGCAATCCCACTTCTGACATCAGTGTTAGGTTTATTTAATTTACAAACGTTTAATTTATTGAGTTCTTTTAATTTCTTTAATTGAATTACTCAATTTATTTAGACGATTATTTACTTATTAATACACAAAAATACACGACGGCTATTTTTCCACTTTTGTAAAGGATCAAACTGTTGTAATACAAGATCTTCACTATATGACGTTTACAATAAGAATGTATGGCCGTTGCTTTATATACCCAATGTTAAGAGATTCTTGAATATTCTATAACTTCTTCCATCTGCTATGTAGTAGAACATGCGACTACATGCTGTGTAGTCATTTTTATTTACAGCCATACCTAAATTTGTGCGTAAGACGCAGTATATGTGTCAAAAATTCTCATGTACATACAAAATGTATGAAGCAACCCGTAATTTTGACGGCGCGTAAGGTAGTTAAGTTGGCTGCAAGCTAATGTTTTCTTATTTGTTTACTTTAGAATTGCAATTGGCATTGTAAAAAAATAATTACATCTTAGCTTTTTTCGGCTTTATCTAGCGTTTTTATCAATTTTTTTTATATCATTTTATAGGGTTTTATTAAATATGATAAGTTACCATTACTGTTCATAACAGAATGTTGCGCTTTTATTTAGGTATGTCATGCGTTAAATTGCGTTGCATTTACGCGCTATTTTAGGTTTGTCGGTTAGTTGTTATGCAATGCAGGTTTTTGTAAGGTTGTAAATTGTCAGGCATGTTCTGACACTCGCACGCCAACTTTTGTTTTACATGTTCTAAAACTCACGCGTTTTGCTTGCGGTTTGCTTTTTCAAATTAAAAATAGTGCTAGCATCCTTCTTGCTTAGTTTAAATAAAAAAAAAATTCAATTAAAAATAGAACAAATTAAGAAAGGGACGCTTAGAGATTATTTCAATCTACATAATGGATATTCCAATACAATGAATATTTATTAAATTAAAAAAATAACACAAAGCAAGAAATTTTTTGGCCACAAATGGTATTTTTATTAGCGATGTTGCATTTAACATCTTTGAAGAAAAAAATTACTTATGTCGTGACTAATCAGTGCTTAAAAAATATTTTTCTTATTTTGTTAGTTATAACATACACGTTCGAAGCGCCGATCGTCCTAAAAGTAATTGAAATAAACCTATTCTGATACCTTAACACTTAAATCGCCCTTTAATTTAGCATCGAATATATTTTTAAGGATTTAAAATTAAGAAAACCGCATATTTTATTTGATTACCGACTAAACGGTTAAGGCCAGGATTCACTATCATACTCAGTCGTACGACCTGTCATAAATGGCTTGTGTGCTCAAAAAGTATGATAGTGTGGATTGAAAGTGTATGTGTGTGACAGACTTTTTGACAGATCTGTGCGATTTTATAATCTTTTGAAATAATTTATAAAATGATTTATTCTGATCGCATGATCAGAGTTGATTTTTTGAAGATGATGAGAAAGCAACAACAAAATATTAAAAGCATCTGTTTTTGCATCTTTTTTTGTATAATAGTGTGGCACCTACGACGCCATTTTGAAACGATTTTCAAAGTAGGAGAGAATTCTGTCAGATTTTTTTGCGATTAAATCGTACGATTGTGTATGATAGTGAGTCCTGGCCTTTAGAAGCACTAATAGCAATAAATTGTCAAACACCAATTAGAACAGCTGTTTTTATGAAATCGCCAGTACTCAAGAAAAAAAAAACCAACACAATCAATTGATAAAACAAAGGACATATTTGAAATTTATTATTTAACAATTAAAATGTGTAAAAATTCAAATAGTTTTTGTTTAAAATAAAAGAAAACATATTAATTTTTATTTGTGTATAATTTTATTGTTGTTTTAAAGTTTATTTTAAGTGAAATTTATAACTTTACTACTTGCTTGCGATTTGAAGTCGCCAAATTTCTTGCGATTGTGAACTACAAAACACCTTTCATTCGATTTAAACTCGCATAGCAAGTTTTTGTTTATTTTTTACTTTGTGCTAGTTGTTTTTGTTTTGTGATCAAGAAGTTTTGTAGAATCTTTTGGCTTTGTAAACAGTCGAAACAGACCATTTCGCTTCACTTTCTTGGTGACGATTATTATTATTTCTTTTTTTGACTTAAAGCATCTTCCCAACAACATGATTCATTTATGCATAAATGAAACGTTTTAAACCTACTTATATTAAAACTTAATTTTTATTATTTTTTCAAACAACGCAAACTCTTCACTGTGCTTTCAAAGAAAGTGTTGTTGATGTAAGAAAATTTTTGCACATGCGCATGAGCACACCATTCCAAATTATCTCTAGGATATAATTATGGCTACAAATACTTGTAGCGTGTTTTCTATCTATGGCAGTTCGAAAATTGAGGGCAGTGTTTCCAGCGTATTTATCAGTAGCTTTAATAACACAAATTGCAATTTGAACCATATAATTCTTTTGTTTCCCCTATTAATTTATAATACGTTTCCATTAAATTGAAATCAACTAATTATTTTATAAACCGAATTGTATACGTAAAAGAATTTTAGGGGTTATATTTTAATTTTGTAAAAAATTCGTTTTTATTTTTAGTTCGCTTTGCACATTTTCAGAGTCATTTATTTATTTATTTATAATACATTATACAAATTAATTTGTAAAACATTAAAAAAAAAAACAAAAGGCGCCGGTAACCAGACCATTAGCGCTCGTATCGTTAAGTAATAAATTTATATAAAGAAATTAACTATTTAAAAGTTAAAAATTATATAAAAATTGATCAATAAAGCAGTTTTAAGAATAAATTTACAAATGTTTACAAAAGTTTGATAGGAGCTATTAATATGGTAAGACCTAAATATCTTGAATGTTATGTCGTTGTAGAGATCTTCGCATTTTGTGGATGTTCTTAGAACTTGAACAATCCAGTATTTCCTCCAGTGGCACTTCCAATTTGGAAATTGGGCAAATTGTAAGTAGGTGAGGAATGGTAAGGATTACGTCGTAATTACTACATTTTAATGAATCAGTTCTATTATAGTAATGTTTAGAGTTGAAAACACATTTTCCTACTCTTAGGCGCGCCAGCATAATACATTCTGACCTAGTTAAGTCAATGTTATACTTCTGTCTAGCGGTAATTGCATTTTGTTCTTGAATAATTTTGAAAGGATTACTTATAGCTTTTGGGAAAAGTGGGACTTCTGTAACTTGATGTAACACTAAAGCACTTTTGGCTCTACAGTCTGCTATTTCATTTCCCTGAATTCCAATATGAAAGGCTATCCATAGAACCAACATTTGTTGCGATGTGCCTTGAATTAGTAACATATCATTATAACTGCCATTATGGTTTTTTATCAACGTTTTAGTTACGCTTAAACTATCGGTACAGATTGAAGTTTTCCCACCACGACAGCAAGTTCAATTGCGGACTTATCGGCATTTCTGCGTAAAAATGTCAGTAAGATCTGGTAATCTGGATTTTTTTATTGTTTCAAATTGTGTAAATGGAAGCTCTTTAACTATGGAATAAGACGCCAGACCGTTTTTGAAAGATCCATCTGTGTAATAAATCACATCTGGAGAAAAGAAACAGATTTTTTGTTAATACATCGTTTTAAAACATGATGAATGTTTAGCGTTTTTAATTAGGCATCTGCCTTGACCGATGTATTAGTCAAGTCCATTTATTTAATTTTTGAGGCAAATTTAGATTATATTGCTGAAAGCGGAAGCCTGGCATACAGATGTAGAATAAAGATTTTTCCAAAAGATTCATACAGACCATCATACAGATATAGTAAAAGATCTTGATGGCATATTAACGGAAGTTTTTTAAGTATTTTTTGAAAATTTTTAAATTTTGCTTCTAGGCCAGAAGCGGTTCTAAAGCAGTTGTTTATGGAGGTGTTGATTTTGATGATATCCTTTTGGAAATCCATCCGTAAATGGTGATTCCATGTAAAGTTGTTCCTATTGTTAATGAACGACAAATTTTAAGAGCTGTTTCAATATGAGGTCCTTTATTGCTACAGCATATAAGTTTCAGTAAATTGTTAATTTTGCTTAATTTACGAGTCAGACGTTTTACATGGTTATTCCAAAGAAGATTTTTAGTAAAAAACAAACCCAATATTCTAATAATCTGATCCGAAATTTAAAGATTTACATTACCAATGCTGATGGTACCCTCAATGCAATTTCTTTTTCGGCAAACGTGAAGAATTTCCGATTTGTGTGTTGGTATAACAGCACCACTACCTTCCGCCCATGTTGTACACAGGAATCAAATTAATTAAAAGTTTATATAACAGTTTCAAGCACTCCAGAAGCCACAGCAAAAATATTGTCTGCGTAAATGCCGACGTAGTCTATTCCGGGTATATTTATGATTGCCTTTGCCAAAGAGTTGGAAAATATCGTGTACAGTACCACGGACAGAAGGAACCCTGGGGAACTCCATTGTCTAGTGCGTACGTTGGAGAAAAGTGTCCATCGACTTTGACAGTTATCTTACGTTTGTAGAGAAATGAATTGATAAGAAGCAAAACTCGTTTGGGTATACCCCATTCCTCGAGTTCCATTAATATGTGTGTTGATATAACTCTATCAAAAGCTTTTTCAATGTCTTCTGAAATAACAAGACTATGTTTACCATTTTTTAGATTAAGACGCAAAGTTTTTTCAAGCTGGTTACAAACAGTTTGAACCCCATGTATGGGTATAAAAGCATGCTGCAATTTCGACAAATTGTGGGTCGTATATTTCCAAAAGCGTTTAGCTAAAAATTTTTCTAGGATTTTGGAGAGAACTAGTAAAAGTGAAATAGGACGCTAGCCTTCTAAACTATTGGGATTATTGCAGTTTTCCAATCTTGTGGAAATATGCCAGAGTACAGAATGTTATTGTAAAGTTCACAGAGGCGATTCTTAAGGTTCTTTGGGGCGTTTTTCTACCTTGGCATACGTAATTTTATCACGTTCTCGGGTGGATCCTTTAAGTGTTTTCATTATTTCATTTAATTCTGAGACTTAAATATTTTGCAACAGTACTTCATATTGTTATTTTTCTTAGTTTTATGGATGAGAGGAATGGCCTAATTGGCTGATTTTCTGATAATCCTTTTTATTTGGACTGCTTCCTTATTGTTTGTAGACTTTGAATATTGTTAGCATTTTAATCTATAAAAAGAGGCGAAAAAAATCCTATTAACTACCTCCACGTCATTTGTAATTTTGATGGGAAAGTGATCACCAACCAATTCAAAAAAGGAGCAATATTATTTGAGCACATGGTCACATCTACAGCTGTTAGAGTATTTCATGTATTAAGAAGGGTGGGGAGCCATCATTTAATATTACAAGATTATTGTCATTTGCGAAATCTTAAATAATTCTACCATTAAGGGATTTGGTGGAGGAGCCCCAAAGAGTATTTTGAGAATTGAGATAACCAAGCAATATATGATATGTAATTTCAGCAACAGAAATATTATTAATCATTGAAGTAGATAAATCAACATGTTTTCCCTGTCCATATTTGTACAGTATTTCTTTTGTGTTTCTTGCAGTACTATAGTTTGGTTTATGCAGTGCGACAAGTAGTTCCAAGGCAAATTTGTTGTTTGAAAATCCTTGTAAGTTCCACTGGAGGATAGTGATGTTTAGGTCCATTGTCATAAAAATTATATTGCTTTCTTGCCCTTTGAAAATTTATTCATTGTACTTTTTAAAGTATTAGGAATGATAAAGACATTTAATTCTGGAAAATTGTTGAACATTTTTAAATATGGTGATTCATTATCATTGTTATTAGCTTTGTTTTTTGTTGGGGTTATTAGTCCCAATCCGTCACTAATATCACTAATAATCAATTCTTCAGTAATATTTTCATCGGTACTAGATTTAAGGCAGGGACCGTGACTGTTATAACTTTTATCGTAAAAGTCAGAAAATAAAAGTTGTTTTTTGACTTTTATTTTTCCGAGCAGAAATAACAGTTATTTTTTTTACTTTAATTTTTTTGAGCAGAAATAAAAGTTATTTTGTGATAAATACATTATATATATATTATTTATTTTGGCGCGTTTGCTATAGTGAATCGTTAAATTTACTTATTTAGAAAAAAATATTTGTAATATTAAATAATAATTTCTTTGTCAAAGGGGTTGAAAACACAAAAATAACTTTTATTTCTACTCGGAAAAATAAAATTCAAAAATAACTTCTATTTCTGCTCGAAAAAATAAAAGTAAAAAAATAACTTTTATTTATGCTCGAAATAATAAAAGTCAAAAATAACTGTTATTTTTGCCTGAAAAAGTAAAAATCAGATTTTTAAAAAGCATCGCATTTTCTGACAATTTCAAACCTAAGACTCCGACATTTACTTGAGGTTGCTTTTTTTAAGTCAAAAATTCAAAAATAACAATTATTTTCGGTCCTTGATTTAAGGTAATCATAAGCTTTATCATCAATAAACAACCATTCATCTTCAGAACAGTCATTTGCGTAAAATTCATCGGTTGATGTTTTGTTTTGCTGCTTAGCTTTTTCATTGATTAAAATAATTTTAGAATAAGAATCTATAACTGTTGAACGAATAGTATCTGTCGAAGTTTCCGCTATTAATTCTGTAACTTTCGAATTGTTAGGTTCTTGTGATGAGAAAGATGTAGTTTGTATAGAGTTTAACGCCATGTCGTTAGAGAGAGGATTGAGAGACTTGTTAGATGTTTTATTTCTGAAATCTATTTGATTTTCTGAGCGATTGGTTATGCTTTGAACGGATACTGTCTGTCTTGTTTTATCATTTTTTTTTTTTATTTTGATGCTCTGTTGCTAAAGGAGAAGTTTTCGGTGGTTGTGCATTTAATACTTGAGCGTACGTGGGGACATCTTTTGCTTTTCTGGAGGAAGGTTTTAATAAATTTTAATTTAATTTGGATGGTTTGATGTGTGAGACTCTAATCGACAATTGACGCAAAATAGGCGACTACATGGTTGGTGAGGTGTGGGTATCCCACGATTCTTACATATTTCAATATTTTGAAAGCGTTTTTTAGTATGCCCTAGTTTATGGCAGTTTTCGCACATCATCAGGTTTGGTATGTACTCATCGCCTGGGACACTCTCCCAACCTAACTTGAGGGTTTCAGGACGATATATCAGATCAAAAGTTAAAATTGCAGCACCTGTTGGTTTACTTTCATTTTCTTCTATTTTTGTTAATTTTCTTACTTCAACGACTTTCTGCGATTTTAAAGAATCTAACATCTCTTCTTCACTTATGATTATAATTTTCCTTGAAAAGATACGACCTTGAATAGTGTTAAGCGTTTTATGTAGAGATATTTTCACTGGGATGCAGTCAATATAGTTTGCTTTAAGAAATTGTTCAGCAATTCTCCTATTTGGAACTTTAATTAAAAGGTCACCACTTCGCATTTCAGTAACTTCTAAACGCTTCATGCTAATAACGTCAAGATCTCGCTCAACTTGGAAGACGTTATAAGATGCAAGAGGGCGAACTTCAATGTTTGGTTTGGTTGATATGGTAGCAGCTACAAGATATCTTGTAAGATGTTGTTCATTAAACAAGACTTCCGGTAAAGGTACAAAGTCATCCGGGCGTGGGCGTTTGTTCATTACTCTGTTTTTACCGGTAGTGGAATCCAATTCCCTAAACCGGTTAAAATTCGGGGGTTCAACCCCGTTCATGATGATAGATTTTATAAACTAGGGCACTCGAGGCACAAAAACAAATTCAACCGACACGAATAAAAGAGAAGACTTATGTGCGATGTAAGCACGGCAACAGAAACGGACTGTTTTTATTTTATATGAAACGATCAAAAGTTATGATTTTTTTTTTTCGAATCAAAGGAATCGAATTTAATTTTATACGTCTATTTTTTTTAATAAACTATTGACAAAAAAAAATACACAGCCACTCGGAATCAGAAAAAACAACGTTTCTACGGCGAATGCCCGACAAAGACGGATTTTCAATGTTATTTTTATAAAGTTGTTTTTTATCAAAACTTAAAATCACTAAAACTTTTAAAGAGAATTGAAAAAAACGGCATGTTCTTAATATGAACACAACATAGTTTTGCAGTTTTTGGTATTATTAGAATAAAAAAGAAATCACGTAAATGGAAACGCACTATGAAATGTGAGTGATGTAACAAACCGAAACCCATAATATGAAGACAACTTTATTAAATAAATATCTATTGAAACTTAAACCATATTACATTTTAATCATGCAACATATTCCTTACCTTAATGTTATTTGTTCTTGTTAGGGGACAGATATAGCCATGATGGTTCAATGTTTGGAGATCGTCAAGCATATTGTATTCTATGTTTTAAAAGTAATAAACGTTTCCTTTGACTACAACAAATTCATTAAGATTTTGGATGATTGCAATACATCGCAAGCGGAAATATCCGTCATTAAAAATCGTGCTCAACATTAATTATTAAATGATACTTGAAAATTTTGCGACAGCTTAGCAGAATTTAGATTGGGACTTTTCCTCCCCTCTACAATTTAAGATAGCGATCTTGCAATTGCTATATTCATTTGCACTTGCCTCTCTTTTTCTGTCATCCTTGTCTTTGGTTCCTTCATTCCTTTTAGCAAGTTAAATATGGTACTGACTTTAATAATCCCAAACTAATTCGAAATAAATCGTTATTTAAATTACGTAATAACTTTGTATTTGATTTTAGGAATCTTCGTCGCCTACACCATGTACTGATATATCCCAAAAAGCTGAAGGAGGGCGTGTTATACATCAACAAATTATTAGTACGCCGACCGTCTCCACTATACCGCAAAATAAAACTACAGATGCAAAAATTTCTAAAAATAAACAAATTGGTATAGATTCGCGTGGCAATAAATATGTTATAATTAAAACACCTCAAACCGATATCGTAGTCCAGCCAACACTAACGTCATCTTCGGCTACTACAGTAACTGCATCGAATAACTTTGGTACAACCATAACCATACAACCACTGGCGCGATCGACCACCGAAATTAGTGTAACAAAACCTACAACAAAAAGTAAAAATATTTCTCTAACTCCAACTACATCGCCTTGTAAACAACAAATACCGCAGAAACAAATGAAACACATTTCAATAACTGTTCCAGCAAAATCTACCCTAGATATTTCAAGCTCACTAGAAGGGGCTGCAAAAATTCAACCTCGTGCTAGACGCAAAACATCTCATGCTAAAGCCATCGCTTCAGCTGCGACTGCGACTGCAAGTAACAACATAAATAGCGCTAAACACAGACAGGCTATGGAGGCTTTAAGTAGACGTTTGAGTTTAGCCGCAGAAACACCACCTGTAGCTAAAATATCAAGAGCATCAACAAATGTTATACAGACACAAATATCAAATAACAACAATCTCACATTTTTCGGTGATACTCAGATATCCAATATAGCGCAGCAACAGTTGATACAGTTACAACAACAACAGACGCAAACACTAGCACCCCAAGTACAGCCTCCAATTATTTTAAACAAAAATGCACATCAGCAGTCAGTTATGCAGCGGAAAACACGTAAAATACCTCACCAACAGCAGCAGCAAAAACAATATTTACAACATCAACAAATTGCGACTGCAAAGTCATCACATTTACAGCAACAATCTCATATACAGCAGCATCAACATCAACAACAAATACAACAACAAACAGTTACACAAATAACATCGCAACAACAATCCCAGCAGAATAATGCATTACATCCACCACCTCTACACCAAATACAGGCACCAACGTTACCAATGCAGCAGCAAATAGTACAACAAACTGATGGAATTATAATAACAACAGCTGCTACGGAAGATGTAAGTTTCAGTATAATCTATACATACATATAATAAAACTGTTACATGATCAATTCTGTACATGGAATATTTTTTTAAAATTCTGTTCTTAGTGTCGATAGTAATTGATGTGGAATACAAAACACTTATTTTTGGAATTTCTGTCTGTCTGTCTGTCTTTGTTCTCATAACGTAAAAACTACTGGGTGGACTTGAATAAAATTTTGAAATAAGGCCCCTTAAGACCTTGGTTCAAACATTCATTTGTAAAAATATGACATTTGCAGAAAAAACAGAGATACAGATACTCTACAAAATCTGAAAAGGTACGCTGATGAAGTCTAGGGCACTGCTAGTAAGAAAATTTTAGATTTATGAAAACGAATCAGCCGCTATATATTTAAAAAAAATTTATTATTTTGTACTTTTTGTGTATTAAAATTAAATAATATAACCAGAGGTCCAATTCGTGTGGCTCGAAGTCGGCTTGGAGCCGCCGCCATCTTAATTTTTAACTATGAGCCGCTGCCGATGTGAGTGGCTTTTTTCGGCTAAAATTTGTCAGCCCATTTGGATTGCATGCAACAAAAACACATATTTTTTAAACAAATTTTTGTTAAATTTTTTTACTTTTCGTTATAAATAGCGTTGAAAATGTGAAAAGCTGAAAAATATGGTAGGAACAAATAATTAGTAATGATATTTTGTATTATAATGAACTTTTAAAAGAACGGAAGTAAAAAAAGTTTCAAAGATTATCTGTGAAAGTGGCATTTCAGAATGTTGGAACAATTAAGAAACAACTCTTCATTCATGACATTAGAAAGGTGGTTTAATCATATTTGGAGTCAAAATAAATATAATTTATACTATATATGTATTATTATAAATTTCATCTCTTCTTTCCTATGGTTTTTGTTTCCTTAATAAAAGTTGGAAAAAATTAATTTATTTTACTATTTGTCGGCTCCAGCCGATTTTAAGCCGCCGCCAGTCCTTTTTCCCTGAGCCACCGCCGACGAAAATTTCACGACGGATTGGTTCTCTGAATATAACTATCGACGATATACATAGTTATTATAGATTCCACGTAGAAACACCATAAAAATTTTATCTCAGCTCTTATAACGATAAAGGTCTCGGATATCCCCACCGTAGACTACTGCGACCTAAGATTTTATTTGAATTCATTTTTGCAGCCTTAACTTCGTTCAGGGGTGGAATCGTTACATCCGTGAACGTACAACACGTATCGTAAAAATACGTTTTTTGGATTATGACCTACGTTAACTGATTATACTTATGATTAAACGTATGTTTTTTACAAATTGTCATCTGTTAACCAAACTTAGTTCGAATAACTTAAAAAGTAAGTAAAAATTTGTTTTAGTTTATGATAAATTTATTTTTCAAGTACTGTTACAATAAGTTAAATCTAAGGTTCATGAATGAACATAAAAATGTTGCAAAAAAATTCTTCCTAAGTGAGCATAAGGAAAAGATTTCCAAGCGCATTAAAGCACTAGTACCACCAGTTAATAATGTAACGATTTGCAGAAAGTCAATTTATATATTTTGTAAGATGAAAAAAAGCTGTTGATGCCCAGTGAAGAACTGTAAATTGAAGCAGCCGTCATTGAATAAAGTGTCACATGCAAAAAAATCGGTTTTGACTTGCGGAAACAACGAAATTTGAAATACTGACCATCCAGAATACTCAAGCTCTAGTTCTAGAATTTTTAATTTCAAAACTGTTGTGAATTAATCAAAAGATTACGATACGTAGGCAATCGTATGTCATAATTCCATTTAGTTCATACGATTACCGTTTCAGAAACTGCAAAAATATTTGAATGGTCTTAGTTTTTTAAAGGATCTTGTTCTACATTTCGATTGTCCTAACGTTATTACTTTGAGAAAAACTCTTTATTATTTTCTTTTAGATGAGGCAATTGTAGCTATTTATTAAAATTAATTTTTACTAGCATTTCAATTCATAACTTTCAATTTGTTAAACACTTTAAAAGAATTGATTAGAGCTAGTTTACCCTTCAAACAAAAAATTTAATTTGTTGTAGCTAGACCCCGTTTTTATATTTTTTGTATTTTAAAGTATAACCGAAAATGGATTATTTGTTTAACAAATAATGAGCACGCGAGGCAACTATTGGAATTTATAATTATTTAAAAAAAATTTTTAACAAAAATATATTCTTTCTAAAAAATATAAATAAATTTCAAATTGAATAGTCTCTATATGTACTCAAGCTAAAAACTTTGATCCTCTTAAAACAATTCTCAGTTTCAGCTATTTTAAAAGACGATCTTTTAAAAAGCTTTGGCTTTCTCTTCTAAAAGATGATTGAAAAATTTCTATTGTTTCATTTTTGAAACAAATTTTGTTATTTTAAATATATAATTAATGGACTAATTTACTGATGATTCCATTAGCATTGAATTATAAATACTGCTAATGATTTATTAAAAATTATTATTGTTTTTACTAACGGTAATGCTTTTTAATGAAAAGGTTTCATTGATAATAAGTTAAAAAATAAAATCATTACCATGGATTTATGATTTATTGGTTTTAACTCATTATAATTAACGAATGCTTTTCTTATCTTTGCCCACTAGATGCACATGTCTTAATTATAGTAATGTATTATTTTTAAATAGAATATTGATCGCAAAAATTTGGTGAAATATACTATATGTTTTAACTTTCTCAGGAAAAATTAAACACTATAGGAATATATGTTTGTTTTCGTTTTTAAGATCTGATTGCTGGGGTGTTAAGATACTTAAGATCACAGACATCAAGTTTTAAAATTGATAAATTGTTCAAATTTTAACTCTAAAAGATAGTTAAGATTTATTTATTTTTTTTAACATAGATTTTTTAATTCCTACGATTAAAACATTGTGTTTAATAAAAACATTTATATTTTGATTTAATTGAAATTAATAATTACACAATTTCATTAAAAATTTCATTCGCATCAAAACATAAAATTATAATTAAAATAAAATTATTAGCCTTAAATGATATAGTTAAATTTCTTTCATTGTCATTATTTCAAACAATGCCAATGAAATATGAATGCTAATAAAAAAAATCCCAATTATAGAAAATCTTAAAATTTTTTAATAATTTTTTTACTCGAAACAATTTTAAAATAAAGATTAAATTGAAAAAAATCGAAACAAATAAAGAGAAAAACTGCTCCTTTAATTGTGTATAAAGCGTTATTTAACAAGTAAGAGTGCTATTTTCGGCTATGCCTAATCTAATATATGTAAATCAATCACCATATATGTAAATCAAAAAGACAAATATTGGGGTGAAGGAGACTCAAAAAATATGAAAAAAATTAAGTAATATATATAGTTTTACATTAAAATTCTATCGGCTCTTAATGGGTTAAGCATTTTTTTTTTTTAAGTTTAGTAAAATTTAAAATTTGAAGAGTTCAGAGGCCCGTGACTCGGGAAATATGGATAAGCGCCAATTTTTTCACTTAATTATTTTTTCATATTTTTTAATTCTCTTTCGCTCCATATATTTGTTTTTTTTATTGGGTTTACTTCATTGTTCCAAAAAAATTAGAGGTAGGCGTGGTGTTTTGCCCCCTACGTCGAAGGACATGGACCCATGTTGCTGATCTCCATTATTACCTCTTTCGACACTATGTCTGATCGATTGGCGTATTAAAATTTTTTCTAGCTGATCTAGATCTTTGGTAAACTTTATTTCAACACTAACACGGACGGACAGACGGACACCGCTCAATCGACTTCGCTATGCATAAGAAATCAGAATATACTTATATACTTTATGGAGTCGGAAATGGATATTGTATAAATTACAAACGGAATGACAAAATTAGTTATACCCTTTTTCCACTTTTTGTAGTAAAGGGTATAAAAAAGATGTGTGGCAAAAAAGGAATATAAAAGTAATGAAAAACGAAATATAAAAACATGCATAAAAGGTTTAAAACGTCTAATAAAAGTGCAATAAGAGAACATG
Organism: Cistogaster globosa; assembly: GCA_937654795.1. Taxonomy (NCBI): domain Eukaryota; kingdom Metazoa; phylum Arthropoda; class Insecta; order Diptera; family Tachinidae; genus Cistogaster; species Cistogaster globosa. Next base: position 50,294,682 of record OW569406.1, on the reverse strand, counting down.
TTTTCAAAATATGTGTGAAAATATAGAGAATAAATTTGAAACAAAAAAAATATCATTTTAAGACTCCATTTCAGATAACGTTTAAAAAGGTTTAAAGGTGAAAGAACAATTAACTTGTTAAGGTGCCTTTTACATACAACTTGTCGGATTTTTCATAACAAAATATGTACATATAACAAATATGTACATGTGTCGTGTAAACGATTAAAACATTCCTTGTGTTAAATACATGTTCAAAAACATATGACAAGTTTTCATTTAGAGCGTGTTTTATATTGATATGACAAAACATATGATTTTCAGTGGTGCAACTTTTTCTTTCTACACTTATACCGTTTCAAAATGACCAAAAAGTGCAAAAAAGCACTAAAATCAATGAAAGCAGAATAGAGTTGACAACGTTATAAGCATTTACAGAGCCGCTCACCAAAACAACTGTTGGTTTATTATTAGCATGCACCGTTAAAAACGGCCGAGTGGCAATTTTGAACTTAGTTCATCTTTTGGTTTTGCCGCTTTAATCAAATCAACCATAGTCTGCTTTTCGCGTTTTTTCGTCACCAAATCGCTGTTCATTTTATTTTATTTACTAGTTTATTGTACGCGGCGTTGCCTGGGTCTTATTATAGGGTCTCTCTGTATACAATATAATATATTATACCCTTATCTGTCTTAATGTGTTGGTATTTAATTAAATAAATAGCTTTTGATATATGTACTAAAACACCATTTAAAGTCGTAAAAATTTTTATCTTTTACGATGAAAAATTTTGTAACAAAATGTACAGATATATTTTACTTTAATATATTTCTTTAAAGCAGTATATATTTACCAAAACAAACAAACTTTTATTAGTAATCGTGATTTCGGTCAAATTACAATTATAAGTAGTAAATTAGGTTTATACTAGCAGTTCCTCCGCGTATCATTTCTAATTTTCTTAAAATTAAAATTTAGAAAAATATATTTTGAACATTTGCTTTAGAGTTCTGTAAACAGTGTTAAAAATTTTCCATCCACAAAAATAAAATGTACTGACAACTATTATAGTACCATTATAATTGTAAAGTTGGTTGAAAAACGTATACTATATGTGAACTAATTTTCCACACAAAATTTTATTTAAATTCATCCAGCAGTTTTTACGTAAAACAAACACAGACATAAAGACGGACAAACAGACAAAAAATCCAAAAATAGCAGTTTTGTATTCTATATCGATTATTATATATGTACACCAACATCAAAATTTTAAAAAAATATTTCATGCACAGAAATGACCCCGTTTATTAATTGCATACAATTTATTTTTCGTTGTTTTATACTCTTTACGCCGAAATAGGGTATATCTACTTTTGTCATTCCGTTTGTAATCTCTTCAATATCCACTTCCGACCCCATAAAGTATATATATTCTAAGTTCTTATACATAGCGAAGTCGATTAAGTAATGTCCGTCCGCGTTCGTGTTAAAATAAACTTTGCCAAGGCACTAAGATGAGCTAGAGAAAATTTAAATACGCCAATTATTAAGACATAGTTTCTAAATATTTTTATTGAAAATCAGCCAGATCGGTCCATGTCCTTTGTGGCAGCGGGTAAAACACCACGCCTACCTACAATTTTTCATATCATTTGGAACAATTCTAGTTAGTGAAGTAACTCCAATCAAAAAACGAATATATTATATATTATATATTATATATTATATATTATATATTATATATTATATATTATATATTATATATTATATATTATATATTATATATTATATATTATATATTATATTATATTATATTATATTATATTATATTTTCCTAGCTATCGGCCTCTAAACTTTTTAAAGAAATTTGCGATCAGGCACAATTTTTTAAGATATCAATATGGGTATTATTTAAAAGCTTTTAAAGAGGTCTTTTTAGTAAATACTAAAATAATTACTATTTTTAAAAAACGCTAACCCAAGGCAAATTGAATACTAGGTAAAATTAATAGCTCAGGTGATCGAATTTGTTTTACAAATTTTTCACAACCAACGTCAAAATTTGTTTATATTTTGTTGATGCGAAAAATATGTTTAAATAATAATTTGTAGATAAAATAGTGAATGTGCAAATAAACCGTTGTGTGAAGAGCGAAGAGGGTGCGTGTGCCCAAAAAGTGCAGTTAAAATATATAAAATAAAGAACCAAAAAAAAAATTTGTTAAAAAAAATCGTTTCTTTGAAAAAGTTTTTATTGTTTTTTACAAAATATACCTATGTACATATGTATGTATGAAGGGTGTGAAGATAAATACGTCAGTTAAATACGTCCTACAAAAATGTTAAAAACATTAAAAAAACTTTTAATTCTATTTTTAGCTATGAGTAATTAAAATTATTAAAGAAAAAAATAATTAAAAATTTTACAAAAACAAAAAAAAAAAAACATTGTTGGCTCCATTATACCCGTCTAACGTTTTTAGAGAAAAAAAAACATATAAAAACGACACGAATCGGGCTTTTAGAGGAAAATAATATGAAATCAAATCTCTAAATACCCACTTGGTCCACTTCAAAATATGCTCTTTTTTCATATTATTTTTCTCTAAAAGCAAAATTTTCAAAAATTTATATCTCCAATATCGGGCTGAATCCAGACGTAGATTCTATACTGCTGGAATCTACTAGTCCTAAGCTTCTCCCACTATGCCGGTGAACCGATTCGTGTCTTCTCTAAATACCCACTTAGTCCACTTCAAAATATGCTCTTTTTTCATATTATTTTTCTCTAAAAGCAAAATTTTCAAAAATTTATATCTCCGATATCGGGCTGAATCCAGACGTAGATTCCACACTTCTGGAATCTACTAGTCCTAAGCTACTCCCAATATGCCGGTGACCCGATTCATGTCTTCTCTAAATACCCACTTGGTCCACTTCAAAATATGCTCTTTTTTCATATTATTTTTCTCTAAAAGCAAAATTTTCAAAAATTTATATCTCCGATGTCGGGCTTAATCCAGACGTAGATTCCACACTGCTGGAATCTACTAGTCCTAAGCTACTCCCACTATGCCGGTGACCCGATTTATGTCTTCTCTAAATACCCACTTGGTCCACTTCAAAATATGCTCTTTTTCATATTATTTTTCTCTAAAAGCAAAATTTTCAAAAATTTATATCTCCGATATCGGGCTGAATCCAGACGTAGATTCCACACTGCTGGATTCTACTAGTCCTAAGCTACTCCCACTATGCCCGTGACCCGATTCATAACTTCTCTAAATACTCACTTGGTCCACTTCAAAATATGCTCTTTTTTCATATTATTTTTCTCTAAAAGCAAAATTTTCAAAAATTTATATCTCCGATTTTGGGCTGAATCCAGACGTAGATTCGACACTGCTGGAATCTACTAGTCCTAGGCTACTCCCACTATGCCGGTGACCCGATTCATGTATTCTCTAAATACTCACTTGATCCACTTCAAAATATGCCCTCTTTCATATTATTTTTCTCTAAAAGCAAAATTTTGAATAATTATTTTTAATTTTTATTTTATAGAAACGTTTTATTTGAAATTTTCTGTAATTAAAGACGGTGTTGATAAAAAAAACTTAAAAAAGGGGAAAGAACCAAAAAAGGTGACGTCTAAAACCTAATTTTAATTTTGAGGTATTTTCTCTTTAAGATTCTTTCATTTTCTTATTGAATTCATAATTATTTTTAAATTAATTTATTATCTATAATTAAAACTGTCATATGATAACAAAAAATAAAGAAATATATATTACAGTATAAGACTCTCAAAAATCATTTTTATTTTGCTGCATACTTTTAGGACTTGTAATAAGCTAATTTTATAATCATAAGATTGTTTCACGACTCGTTTAAAATAAGAATTAAAGCACGATTGTTTTTTGGGACATCGCATACTACTCTTACGGAAGAGTCCCTTTCAGGACACAGTTTCTCCCGTTAAACGGAACTCGCGCGATCGGAATACGACATCGCAGGCGATTAATTTTATCGCCTGCTCCAATCGTGGAAGAGTTTTTACGATAAAAAATGACCCAGCTACTATGAAAAAATATTTGTGAGGTTTACAAAAAAAAAGTGCGAGCACGGGAGTGGAATTGTGTTCGATATGCCGAAGGACACTAAAGGAAAAATGAATTGAAGTAGCATTTGTTCAGTAAATTTCTTTTTCTTCTGTTTTTTGTATTATTCGTCACTGTTTATTGACACGTACACGTAAATTTACACAAACAAAATACAGCGTTTTTTGTTTTTGTCCTCATGCGACTACCTAGTATTTAATATGGCTTGCGCTAACCCATTAAGAGGCGATGAGATTTTTGGGTAAAATTTTTTTCACCAGAGTTTTTTTTTTGGAAGTTATTTCACTAACCTAGATTTACATTCAGTGTCGGAAAAAATTAATAACTATATTAAATTTTTTATGAAATTTCACTCGGTTTAAAACAACAAAAATATGTTGATAAAAAGTTTAAATTCTTATAACAAAAACATAATTACTTTTTTGAAATCTTTTTATTTAATTAATAACAAACTAAAATGCACTAAAAAAATAACAAACTGAACAACTTTTTGACTTTAATATTTAATCAACTCTTACATCGTTTTGACATTGAATCGATAAGATTATTAATAATATTTGATACATTGATCCAAGCATCCATGATAGCAGTAAAGACTTTGATTTTTTGATTGACTATTTCCGACAGATTTTCTATTTCATGACAACGACCTCTTGTTGCTCCAACCAATTTTGTATAACCTTTGAAGAGTGTTTTGGGTCGTTATCATATTGAAATATCCAGGATGGCGGTATTTTATCATCAGAGCATGAACACCACATTCCGTAAAATATCTTTGTACATATTCTTATCGATAATGTCATCGATTATATGTAAGGTTTGCCCTGAAAAGCAACTCCACACCATTACATGACTACATCCATGTTTAACAGAACCTCGATAGTATCAAGAATGCAAGCGCTGATTAGGTGGGCGACGTACTCTTTTCATTCCATCTGAATTTACTATATTAAATTTGGATTCGTCGGAAAACAAAACCTTGTTCAATTGTTCTTTAGTCCAGTTAAGATGTTTTCGAGCATACTTAAAAAGAGCTTTTTTATTATTTTGTGAAATTAATGGTTTTTACGGATCTATAAGATTTCAACCCTGCTGCCACGGCTCTTTTTTGAAATGTACGTAGTCCAGAGTGAACTGCTTGTAGCACTCCAGTTTATTCAAATTTAGTGATGATGTAAGAGAGACTAGATTTAGCCATTTTGTACTTTCTACAAAGCTCTTTATCGAACATTCCACTTTGGAAATCTACCTTTAATTTCTATGCTGTGTTTTATCTAGGATATGTTTGGAATCGTCTCTAAAAATCCTTAAATTCATCAGAAATACTTAAAATTTTGAATAGAAACATGTAATTAGAAATTTATATTAGATAAAACGTAATTTATAAATTAAAGTTATTTTGTAATAATTTTATCAACCAGTACAAAATATTTGTTTCTAATAAAATGTTAGTGCACAAACGTATTTATAACGGTAATTTTTCTATCTGTTTTGCTACTAACCTGCTTTGTTCAGTTCGTTTTGGCGCATGGTAAATAGTTGTTTATTTTTTTTTTCTTACATTTTAAAATTGGGAATTGTTAATAAAACTTATATTGTTTTACTAGCGAACTTAGGCTATTCTATTACAGTAAATATTTTAAAATATTTAGATTGACGTTAAATGTAAGATTTGTTCAGTTAGTTTTGGTCGACATTTTATATGATGAAGGCATAGCGAATATGGCACTCTTACTTGTGTTTAATAAAGTTAAGAAGATAATTAAAACTATATATATATATATATATATATATATATATATATATATATATATATATATATATATATATATATATATATATATATATACATATATGTTGTTGAATCGCCATAAACCTTTTTACGAATTTCTTGATTTATTTAGGACCCGCAATTATTTTTAAGCACTAGTATGGCTCTTTCACAAAACCAATTTTCACTTGTAACGCTCTGATTATTATTTGGATAAACTTTCGACAATAATTTTTGTTCCGATAACACCAATTTGCAAATTTTTTTAAACGAAATTTTTTTATTTACATCTCGATTTACTTGACCACTCCCATCTTTAAGTTCAGAGACATGAGCTCCAGCTTCTACGTTATTAAAAATATGCATTCGCATATTAGTTGTTAAATTTATTGTAGTTACCTTGTTCCATAAGTTAGAGGCCTTTAGACAAGCGATATTTTAATCAGCAGGTGTCTAAAGTCTTCCCTAAGTAATACAGTCATTCTTCCTATTGGTTTGACACATCTCTTAATATCTTGACGACTTCGATTTAGGGCTTCAATTGCATGTTTGTGGGGCGTGTTTGTTCGTACCATACCAAGAATTTCCACTTTTGCAGTAGAAGACCAACTACGATTTTTTAATATTGCAAGTTTCAGATTTTATTACTGCTATATCAATAGGTAGTTTAAGTAGTCGTCTTTTCACCATTCAGAAGAATAGTTGATATGCCTAAAAAAGCATTTGCGATAGAAACTTTGGAATTCTTGTGAATTTGCTGGTAAAAGATTTAAGAGGAATGTTTTTCCAATGTCTCCCGGTGCATCTAAAAACAACATCTTATTTTTCCTATTTTTTTTTTTTTTTGTTTGTTTGTTTGTTCAACGTTGAGTTTGGGGACTAATTCTGTAAAATTTAAATAATATAAGACTCTTTAGTTTTGATTACAATCGACTGATGGATGACCTATATATAACGAGCTAATTGGCCATATGAATATGCTTTCCGCTGTAGTTTTTAACAATAAATATTTCATGAGAATTAGGAATGTTCTGAAATTAACACGAAATTTTCGCTTTTGCGTTTTCAAGGCATTATTTCGATAAAAAATAATTTTATAGCAGCAATGCTTTAAAAAATTTAAAGTGAAAATCTTGTGTGGATTTCAGAACATGCCTGAATATCATGAAATATTTATATTTGAAGGAATCAAGTAAATTAATTTGGCAATTAAATATATATTACTACGTGAAAAGGCTAAAATGTTTTATATTTTTGTACCAATAAAAATTTCTACTTAATAAACTGCGTTCATTTGCCTACGTAAGTTTAAGAGACAAAAAGAACAGCTGATTGCCACACGTGAGCAACCATTGCCGCTCGCCGCTTACATTGGTTTCTTACTATAAAAGTTTGCATGACCTATTCAATGAACACTTTTGTACCAGAACATATATAAACATTTAAGCAGTTTTTAACAAACCGCTTTTATAGCAAAAATGAACACAGCATCTCATTTTTATACGAGGGCTGCTATATATATTTCTTGCCTGGCAACACTGAGTGCTGCCAAGTGCAATCTGATATTTCCATTGGAAAGTTTGTCATTTTTAAGCATAATCGTACTCAAAACGTTTTGACGTACGACCATTATTATTTGTGTTGTTTACATTGACTTCAAAAATTATAATAGAAAAAAATGGAATTAACTCGTGAACATTTTCGTGCCATCATTTTTCACAACTTTGGATGTGGATTATCACGACAAGAGTGCATTGATGAACTTAAATCTTTGAATGGCGATGAAGCACCATCCTATAGCACTGTGAAAAATTTAATCGTGGTCGAAGCTCGCTCAAAGACGAATTCCGTGAAGGTCGTCCGTGCCGTGCGTGAACTCATAATGCAAGATCGACATGCGACATACCGAGAGATAGAGACATCCTTGGACATTTCTTCCTCCAGCATACATTCGATACAGCATGAACACCTGGCCGTAAAAAAGGTTTGTTCTCGTTGGATTCCGCACAATTTGAAAGTCGCTCAAAAAAAGGCTCGTGTCGATTGGTGCAAAGGAATGTTGCAAGAATACGATTGCGGTGCTTCAAAAGACGTTTATAAGATCGTCACAGGTGACGAATCATGGATCTATGCGTATGAGACCCAAACGAAACAACAATCGACCGTGTGGGTCTTCAAAGACGAGCAAAATCCAACGAAAGTTGTTCGTGAAAGAAGCACTTCGAAGCAAATGGTCGCCTGTTTCTTTGGCAAAACTGGTCATGTGGCGACTGTTCCGCTTAAGCAACGTAGGACGGTCACCTCTGAGTGGTACACTACAATTTGTTTGCCTGAAGTCATCGGAGAAATTCACACATCGGCTCAAACCAGAGCGTTTTTGACCGGCCAAAACGTCGAATTAATGGGTCATCCGCCGTACAGCCCTGACTTGGCACCAAATGACTTCTTCTTGTTTCCGCACATCAAGAAAAAAATGCGTGGTCAACGATTTTCGTCGCCAGAAGAAGCTGTTGAAGTGTTCAAAAACCATGTTTCAGAGGTGTCTCAATCGGAGTGGAAAAAGTGCTTCGACAACTGGTTTGAGCACATGCAAAAGTGTATAAATAATGCTGGAGAATACTTTGAAAAACAGCAAAACCATTTTTGATTATAAATATTCGCATTTTCACTATTAGGCCAGAAATATATAGAGCAGCCCTCGTAACCTTCACCACGAAAAGTGGAAAAAAGATGTAACTTATTTTGTCTTCCGCATATTATTTCTGCAATATCCATTTCCGACTTCATAAAGTATATATATTCTATTTTTTAAAAGTAAACAAACGAATACCGAACAAAGCATCAACAATAAAACCGATGCCTTATTGCTTTTTTACTGCGTTAAAAATACTCATTTGTAACGTTTTGAAATCGTTTACATTGCAAATATTTTGTACAGCGGCTTTATGAAACATGATACTTTGTTCGAATACCCAGCAATTAACATTTTGGAAGTCAGCCATATTCTGACTTCTTATGCATAGCGAAGTCGATTGAGCGATGTTTGTCTGTCATTCCTGTTAGTGTTGAAATCAAGTTTGCCGAGGCACCAGATCAGCTAGAGAAAATTTAAATACGCCAATCGATGAGACATAGTATCGAAACAGGTGCTATTGGAAATCAGCATGATCGGTCCATGTCCTTCGAGCAGCGGACAAAACACCACGCCTATATTTTTTCACATTGTTTGGAACAATGAAGTAACTCCAATAAAAAAAAATTATATATATATATGGGGCCCATATCTCCGAGTTTCGGGCCTCTGAATTTTTTTTTTTTAATATCAGTATGGGTATCATTTTAATGCTTTTGAAGACACCTTTAAGGAAATACTAAAATTTTTTAAAAATGCGTAATCCATTAAGAGCCTATGGCATTTTTATGTAAAATTATGAATAGATATGTTATGGTGTGGGGAGCTATGGCGGCACCTAGAGTTGGTCGATTGGTCTTTATTGAAGGCGTTATAATATCTGTTTATAGTATTATAAGACAATATTGGAACAAAATCTGAAGCCGTCTGTGGAAAGCTTGGGCCTTGGAAACCAATGGATTTTCCAACAAGATAACGATCCCAAGCATACTGTTTCCTTTGTTCGAGACTGGGTCCTTTATTATGCACCAAGGAAGCTTAATACAGCTCCCCAGTCACCAGACCTCAATCCAATTGAGCATATTTGGGACGTTTTGAAAAATCTGTGCGCAAACCTTATATCAGAAATCGTGAAACTCTGAAAACTGCCCTAACTCGTGCATGGTCGGAAATTGCGCCCAGTAATACGGAGAATTTGGTGATGTCTATGCCACGTCGTCTTCAGGCGGCTATTGAAGCCCAAGATGGTCCTATAAATATTGTATTCGATTTTTAAGACTGTATGTAGACTTTTTTCTCATGATTTTTTATTGTTTTTGTTATTTCTGTTATTGTTGTGCTTTTGAATTAGCTTTTTGTTTTCTAAATAAACTTGGTTTTTGATACTTTAAATATTAATGCAAACGCTTTATTAATTTGCCTTACGAATATCCTAAAAACACAAAATAGGGGGGTGTATGTAGAGTTTTTTCCCTAACTGTATGTAGTATTTTCCTCTTATTTTTTAAATCTCTGTTAACCTTATATTTGGAGTTACTTTAATAAACTAGATTTACATAGATGGTGAAAGGTATATAAGATTCGTCATAGCCTAATATAGTAAGTACTCTTACCTGTTTTACATCATCTTAAAAAGCTTCACTTTTATTTTAATAAATAACTTATCCTTTAGGATAATGACCGAAAATGGACTTGAAAAGGAATCCCAATTTAATTATTTCTTATAGGGAATGAACACAGTTTTTATTTCAATTCAAAAATAATAAAAATCAATCTAACTCAGGATGTTCTTTTCTCAAAGTGTCATAGTGTCCCGATCTTTTTACAAAATAATTATGGTTTCTAATCTTAAATATGAAAGAAATACGTTGCAACCTAAGTTTATTAAGTTTGTTTTTTATTTATTTTTTATATTTTTAGGACAATGTCATCGATTCAAATACGCAACTAATAGCGCTACCAACACAGCCTTATCCTGGCTATTCCGAAACATTTTTACTTTGCAAAGTTAAGGGCAATACCTGCAAGCCAGTCGATAATGTGCCGCTTTATTTAAATCATCAGCTAAATGAACTTGTGCCCGTACCTTTAGAAGCACTAGAGGGTGGACACAAACCGCAACAACACCAAATTGAAATTAAAGCACCTAATGCATCACAACATTTGTTAGCGGGGCAAACGAATGAACCCCACAACAGTGAATGTAATTTGCAAATAGCAAATTTAAATTGCAATTTAGTAGAAGCTGAGATTTCAGCCGGTATTGTTGATACAGATCAACAAATGCAGCAGCACAACCAGCAACAGCAGGCAATGAAAGATTGTTTGGCAGATGAGACTGGTGCAAGTACAAGCAGTAATCAGATTAATAACTTTGCCGGCAATCAAGAAGTTAATACGGAATTAGTTTCAAACAATGGGATTCTACTAAATATAGAGGGTCAGCAGGTTTTATTAGATGCGGCTACTTTTGCCCATTTGTTAGCGAATCCGGAAGCTAACACTCAGTTAATATCAGACGACGGCACTGAGTACGTCTTAACGCATGAGGTGTTGGCAGCCTTGCAAATGCAACAGGAACAGCAGGCACTAGAACTAGCCAATGCAGCTGCCGTTGAACAGCAGCAACATCATCAGCAATTGGACCAATCGGGCAGTAGTGATATAATTGCTGTTGCGTTAGCTGGTTCCGATTTATACGACAACGATGTGCTCACAATAGATACATCACAGGGCATGCAATTAATTGATAGTGATGGCAGTATAGTGTTTCCGACTCATACCGGTGCTATAACACAACAACATTTAACCCCACCAGCAGTGGTCACAAACGCGGTTCTAGATCAATCGCCTATAATGTCTACACTTGAAGTACCATCTTCGATAGCGGCGGCACACAAATTACAAGGAGACCATCTTATTACCGTTCCCTCACATCACCTGGCGACATCATCTAATGCAGCCTTGGGCGTAGGTGGTCGTACGAATTTAGAAGATAGCCTAGCAGCTATTGGTGTCACAACCCAATCATCAAGTATACCTTCATCACTAGGTCTACCAATCACAGTGACAAATCCAAATATTGCTTCAAAAGTAACATCGGCTGGTCCACTAAATGAAATGTTACAATTTGTCTCACATCGTCCAGCAACAGCGGCTGCTACTGCTGCTGCCGTAGCTGCAGCAGCATTGGCTGGCGAATCACGTATTTTTACCGATTAGGTTTTACTCAACGATGATGAGGAGGATTTATACGAAAGTATCATTGACACGCACTATGAAACCTTTTAAGGTAAATTTCAGTTTGTCAGTTTTCTTTTTTTTTTTAACATTAAGGTCAATATAAAGTTTACAAAACAAATATTATGGGAAACAAGTTATCGATACAGGAGTTGAATAATTAATGCTTTGCATGAAAGTAAATATGAGTCACAGAAAAAAATTACAGTTTTGACCATGGCGAAATAATACTAGGCAAATTTATTAATTTTCGCCGTTAGCCCGAATGTCAAACTACTTATAAAAAAATTGAACACAGATTTTTTATATATGGAATTTGACTATGGCTACTGGTGAAAATCAATGAATTCGCCATTGCTCCCACTGTATATTTATTCACTTTGGTTTTAATTAATGATTTTTGCTTGACTGTATCACCTTCAGAAATACTTCTACAGAAGGTCATCGCAAAAGAACTTGTTTACTATTAAATGATTTCTATTTAAAACTTTTCCATATGAACATCTTCGTGATATTAAACGCCATTCGCCTAAAACTGCTTTTTTTACTTAAAATAGTTCTTCTTAAAGTATGTTCTCAATTAAAGCAAATAGCTTAATGACTGTCGACGTCGGCGTTTTTTTAATTAATACAAAGGCTTTTTCACTACCGTTTTATCAGTCAGACAGTTCTGGCTCGTTCTAAAATAAAATTAAATTACATAATTGTAGCCAAAGCTTTTGCACTGAAAAAAAGTCACTCTTACCGCCACTATTATAACGTGTAAAGCGCAACTTTTGCACTAAAATATCATACCTAAATAAAAGTTCAACTCATTTTATTTTATTAAACCTATTGTATAGAAATAAGAAAGAGATAAAGCCGCTAGATTGGCAAAAAAAAAAAAACTGTTTGACAAAATTAGAATTATCTTCCAAAAACAAACTAACTGCTTCAGAGGAGAAAAAATCACGAGCACTGTTGAATAAGCCAACATTTTTTTATAAAACAAGCAGTGTCTTCAAGAATTTATAAATAAATTTGTTTTTGTGTGTATAAAATCTATTTTTTTACAAAAATATATATGTAGAAGACATATCATTTTTAATATATATAATCAATATTATAAAATTATAAGGGGAATAATTAGAAAAAATACGCAAGTGATTTTAAAACGGCAGTCATTTAGCTTACCGTTTTTAAATTTCGTGATTTCAGTATAATTTGTATGCAGAACACCTTTTGCGTGATTTGAAATCACTTGACAAAAAAAGTGAATTACAGAACAGACCTGTATTACTTTAAAACAAGTTTTAAACAGATTTACCTTGAGTTTTTTTATACCAAAATTGTTTTTATTTATTCTTTATAGGTTAGGTTAGGGTTAGAGTTTATACTTCTAAAATAGCTTTTGGTTCTAAATGAACAGCAATAATAGGTTACTTCACATTCTATTCGGCAAATGTTATCTCGTCAAATTGATAAAATGGTCTTAATGGTTGTTTAATAAAACAAATATATTTAATTAAACTTTTTCCCAATAAAACGCGACAAACACTTTTAATGAAAATTTCTTACAAAAAAAACTTCAAGATTTAAAGACGGGAATTGAAAGAAAGTGAATATCCTGTTCAGGTGAGCGGCAGTGTATTTTAATTAACTTAAATGGTTTTTACAGTGCTATTTTAGTTTTAGTCTTTTTAAGATGTGTTTAAATGAATATGACCATCTTCTTTTCTCTTTAAAAGGTAAAATTCATTTAGCATGTGGATGTAGTTCTGTTTGGCAACACTTCACTGACTCTAACGCATGCGTGGAAATGTTTCCAAAGGTATTAACTCAAAGCAAACACTGTTGGTCTTAATGATAAATTAAAGCGAGTAAATGTTTAATAAAAGTAAAACTTTATCAAGAGTAGTGAATCACATTTAAAATTAATATAAATTTAAACAAAAAAGTAGCTGTAAGTTTTAAAGTAAGCTTATTTTTCATATAATGTTATCATATAGCATTGTCTCTTCTTTTGACTTATTTTTTTATAACTAAAATCTGCAGACATAAACAAATTCTTAGTTACACAAACATAATTTAAATAAAAAACTATTAAGCTTTTTTTACATTTCAAATGTATGTATGTATAAAACGTTTGTATTTACTATTATACAAAAAAGCAAAAAAAAATGGTAAAATTAAATATCTGTAAATTATTAAAAAAAAAATAATGATAATAATAAAGAAAAATTGTGTAGTAAAGCCTTATTAAACTCAACTGAATTAGAACAAAACAAAAATACTTATACTCCCAATTAACTAATAAAATATATTACATCAAATCTATATTATTAAATACAATGATAAAATAAATTATTTTAAAAGTGGTCATTATAAAAAAAACGCAATGAGTTTAATTTCGTCAAAAAATCATTTATTATTTTTACTAACTATATTTATTACACACTTTTATTTCAAATGTTTAATTTAACACAATAGATGATAATGTACAGACCTACCTGATCAGTATCAAAGAACTGCAAACCTTGGGCTTTAGTTAATTTGTTCCTACTAAGAAACCTTTACTTACAATCGATCAACACTCAAAAATAATATTGCATGCGAGTTAATCGTTTTCAGTAGTAGTCAAACAAACATAGGACACATTTTTCTCTGTATTTGCGTGGATTGAACTTTTGTTCTATAGCTTTTTTTATTTTAATTTCATAACAAAAATACAAAAACTGAAACAAACAGGCCTGTTCTAATTTTCTCTTTGGTACTTTTTAGGGCATTCTTTTTGCTAACAATAATTTTATAGTAAGAATGCTAAGAAAAATATTAAGTGAAAAGTTCGTGTGTACATAATTTGAAAATTGGCTGAAAATGTGTACATGTATGTATAAAAAAAAAATATGGTATGCTATCACTACCGACTTGAATAAATCAGAAATAAAATACACATATTGATATGAGAACAATTATTTTGACTACAATAACACGTCATTTACACTATGCAATTTTGCATGAAACTAGAATGAAATTTTGATTTGTGGGTATAGCAATATGGTATTGCTTGAATTTTAAGGAGATGTTACTGTTGCTTATGTTTATTTTTAAATATCGCATATCGCAACTTAAATAGAGAATTTAAGAAAAAATGCCTCAAAAAATTGCATAGTGGAAAACTAGACTAAGACAACATTTTTCAACCTACTGTTAACATCAAATTCAAGCTATTAGAATATTTTGACAAACGGGATTTATATAAGTCCAAAATGATAACTAAACTGCACCCAGGGTTACCGCTGAAATTTTCCAAAAGTGGCGCAGGAGGTCATTCTATATAAATAAGGTCGCAAAAAACCGTCTTGAAAAATATGTAGTGCAAAAAATGCCGTTTCGTCTCTCGTCTTATTACGCATCTAATTTTCAGCTTTGCTTTTTGTTGATGAGTTATTAAAAAAACTCACTTTTTGTGTATTTTTAAATAAATATTGTTAAAAGCTGTCTTGTATTTTTACATGCTAATATTGCAAAGAAAATATAAAGAAATTGCAAAATAAAAAGCCCGCCAAAAAAGGGTCGAATTGGAACTACATATAGTCGACGAATAGAAACACTAGCTGCATCTGCTATGTGACATCGTTAAAATAATTGATCGGCCGACTACACGACTACAATTTCCGTCAGCAGGTGTGCAGTCTGTTGGCGTCTAGGTGTTTAATGCATAATATTATATTGTTGCGATGATGCTTTATTTAGGTCAAAAGAAGAAATAAAAATAATTGTCATCAACAAAGTAAAACGAAATGACCTATTGTGCATGATTATAACGCCAGAAGTTTCTACAAAAAACTTTTTAATCACAAAACAAAAACAACTAAAAGCAATAGAAATAAACGCAACATACAACCACACAAACACCTACATAACCACAAATAAAAATAGCATGTATAAATAAATTCAAAATAATAATAGAAGGTTCTGGAATCAAATAACAATCATCATGTGTCTCAAATGATAAATGCGTAGTAAAGAAATATTCTACCAACAGATGGAGCAAGTTCTAGTATATTCAAGAGCCTTAACATTGGGTATGTAAAAGCAACGGCCATACATGCTGATCCATTCTTAGTGAAAACGTCAACCATTGAAGATCTTGTGCTAAACAGTAGTAAAGTTGCCATCGCGTATTTTTGTGTACTAATCGCGAAATTTTAAATAATCGCCTAATTAAAGTGTAATTTAATTAAAGTAGTAAATAAATTGTGTTTATTTATTTTGCAATAAAAGAACTCAATAAAATAAACGTTTATAAGTTTAAATAAACGTAACAATATTATAACAAAAATTATATATAGAGAACACGTGGGGCCTGTTCGTAAATGCATCACAGCACTGCATATGATGCGCAGTACGTTCGTAAAAGCAAAAAAACAGCACTGCAAATGTCATATGTTCGTAAATGCATCACTAAAGTATATTATGCGAAAATAAAAGCAAAAAACTAATCATAAAAATTGCTGATGCAATGAAAGTTAGTATAAGTTTTGTTTTTATTATTTATTTCTTTTTGTTTAATATTTTTATTATTTAAACACAAATTTTTATCACTTTTTGTACCATGAAGTTCACAAATCGAGTTAATTATTATTTTTTTTCATTTTCACAGTATTTGTTCGTTCGTAAATGCACACTAAAATTAGCAAAACAAAGCATACGCAACATCTGATTAGCAGTGGCGTGTAGAATATCATATGCAGCGCAGTGATGCATTTACGAAAAGAGAGATAATAAAAGCTATGTAATTACAATCAAGCCTGTTTATATTTACATAAAAAGTAGATTACCTGTTCCGTATAAGTGTCTTCTATACATATAACAAAACAGTAACGACGTAATTTCTGTACATGGAATATTTTTTGAAAACTCTGACGTTGGTGTAGATAGTAGTCGATATGGAATACAAAACCCCTATTTTTTAAATTTCTGTCTGCCTGTGTTCGCATCGCGTAACCACAAGGAAAAATTGGAAATAATACTCTAAATAACCAAGTAGCACAATTTTGTAGGTACGAGGGCTGCTATATATATTTCTGGCCTGACAACACTGAGTGCTGCCAAGTGCAATCTGACATTTCCATTGGAAAGTTTGTAATTTTTAAGCATAATCGTACTCAAAACGTTTTGACGTACGACCATTATTTGTGTTGTTTACAGTGACTTGAAAAAATTAATATAGAAAAATATGGAATTAACTCGTGAACATTTTCGTGCCATCATTTTTCACAACTTTCGACGTGGATTATCACGACAAGAGTGCATTGATGAACTTAAATCTTTGTATGGCGATGAAGCACCATACTATAGTACTGTGAAAAACTGGTATAATGAATTTAATCGTGGCCGAAGCTCGCTCAAAGACGAATTCCGTGAAGGTCGTCCAAAAACGGCTGTTGTGTCAGAGAACATTGATGCTATGCGGGAACTCATAATGCAAGATCGACATGCGACATACCGAGAGATAGAGACATTTTTTCCACCAACATACATTCGATACTGCATGAACACCTGGTCGTAAAATAGGTTTGTTTTCGTTGGATCCCGCACAAAGTCGCTCAAAAAAGGGCTCGTGTCGATTGGTGCAAAGAAATGTTGCGAAAATACGATTGCGGTGCTTCAAAAGACGTTTATAAGATCGTCATAGGTGACGAATCATGGGTGGATGATGGAGCCCGAAACGAAACAACAATCGACCGTGTGGGTCTTCAAAGACGAGCAAAATCCAACGAAAGTTGTTCGTGGAAGAAGCACTTCGAAGCAAATGGTCGCCTGTTTCTTTGGCAAAACTTGTCATGTGGCGACTGTTCCGCTTGAGCAACATAGGACGGTCACTTCTGAGTGGTACACTACAATTTGTTTGCCTGAAGTCATCGGAGAAATTCGAAAAACCAACAATAGAAGACGAATCATTGTTCACCATGATAATGCGAGCTCTCACACATCGGCTCAAACCAAAGCGTTTTTGACCGGCCAAAACGTCGAATTAATGGGTCATCCGCCGTACAGCCCTGACTTGGCACATAATGACTTCTTCTTGTTTCCGCACATCAAGAAAAAAATGCGTGGTCAACGATTTTCGTCGCCAGAAGAAGCTGTTGAAGTGTTCAAAAACCATGTTTTAGAGGTGTCTCAATCGGAGTGTAAAAAGTGCTTCGACAACTGGTTTGAGCGCATGCAAAAGTGTATAATTCATGCTGGAGAATACTTTGAAAAATAATAAAACCATTTTTTATTATAAATATTCGCATTTTCACTATTAGGCCAGAAATATATAGAGCAGCCCTCGTATTGATAAGGCCTTTAGAACAATATATAATTTAAAAATTAGACAATAATTGAAGAAATGCCGTTAAAAAAATTTTCAGGTGCGAGGTACCTAACTTTGAGACCACACAGCGCCATCCCTGAAAAGTGATGATACTTATAGTATGTTTACACGACAAATTGAAGCACTTGCTTCGCTCTCTGAATCATGATTGCGAATCATACCGTTTATACGACACATACGTGCTTTGTTTTGACACTTTGTTTTTATCCAAACATATGATACAATTAGTTTGCGCGCGTAAAATACCTATTATAAATTTATATTTTTAAATTTTTGGATTGTTTTACTTTTAAAATGGATAAAAAAAGTAAGTAAAAATTAATATTTGATATATGTACATATATATGTATGTAGATTCATTTTGTGAAATTTATTTCTATTACTACGAATTTATATCTATAACAGTGCGAAAAAGTGCTAGCAAATGAGAGCTATGTGGTGAGCGGGCACTACTGGAAATGTGGATGAAAAAGATGCCGCAATTACGTGGATGCCGAAAAAACAGCAATGCTCTTATTGAAATGGCTTCAGAACTTGAGAAAGCGGGCTTTAAATACACAGCAGAAGAAGTGAAGACAAAAATGCATAATATGACATGTCGATATCGGTATGTAAAATGTATATTTTAAACTTTTCTTGATATGATATATGTACATAAATGCCTTTATTTTTTGCATGTACCTATTTATTAAATTATATTAAATGTTATTTGTATTTATTTCTATTTACACAAAAGAAAAGTTGAAAATTGGGAAAACAGGTGGTTCGCCTTCGGAATGGGACCTTTTTAAAGATATGGAGTGTTTATTGGCTCCATGTAAAAACTATAATCCTGAGGGCCTGGCTTCTGACAGCATAAATGGTAAGTAATAAAAATCTTATTTATATAAATTTTTAGAAATTATTTATTTTTACATATATTTTACCATTTAAATAGACATATATTCAAGTATCGAACCAGTGTCATTGTCGCTACCGTCACCGTCGCCGCCACCGTCACCCAGCAAAACATTGTCGCCATCACAATTTACTTCCGAGCCAGACTCACCATCACCTGCCAAACTACGGATGTCTGCAAAAAGAAAAGAAAAATTTGAAACTTTGATAAAATCGGTAGCAAAGAACTTAGAAAATGTAAGAAACGATTTTAAAAGTACCTCAGAAAGGTTGTTCGCAATTGAGGAAGAAAAAAAAGAAATTTTAAAATCATTAAAATCACTAGTTGAACTTAAAAAAAAAAAATTAAAACTGTACATTATTTACCTATGAATTGAATTTGTGATATGTTTTTAATTTTTATATTATTAATGTTTGTTTTTTTTTTATCTCCTGAATTCGTGATATTTGTTTTTGTTTTTATTAAATAATGTTTGTTGTTTATATTAAATAAAACTAACAAAGATATTCTGAAATAGCATGTCTTATTCTTTCCGGGTTATTTCTGTGTCTATTATTGTTGCAACATATTCTGGATATGAGCAAATCGCAATTTTTAATGCCTGCAACCAGTTTTCATTTATGTAATCGTTGTTATCATTTAAATAGTTGTGATGAACGCAACATGATAGGACAATGGTGTTTTCATTTCTTAAGACGTTGTCTACGCCTTTTCCGATACGCCTGAAGCGAGCTTTCAGATGTCCAAAAGCATTTTCCACTACTCTACGTGACTTGACAGTCCATAGTTGAAGCATTTTTGCTGATAACTTTGCAATATACTAGAAGGATATGGCTTCTTTAATTTTTCGCATAGCCGAAATGCTGAATCGCCAATTATGTGAACTGGAACATCAGTTTCTGAAATATTTTTCTTTAATTCATAAAAAATGTCCCACTGATCAAGTTGTTGTTTCAAAGAAGGTTCTTGGTATATTTGAGAATCATTGCAACGTCCTGGGCTTCCACAGCTAACGTAAATAAAACGGTACCTGAGAAAAAACATATGCTTAAATGAGGTACATACATATGTCTTGTAGTGCTTATTACCCTGCGTCCACTAATGCTAAGAGTACAATTGAGTACCAACCCTTATAGTTGTAGTAGTCCGTAGCATCTTCTCGGGATGGGTGAATCTCAATGTGGCAACCATCCACGAATGACAGAAGCATTAGGGATAAAAAATATAACAATTAAGAAACAATTAACATACCAAGAGCTCCCATACATTGGGGATATCCAAGTACATCAAATTCCTTTACTAGTTCAACAATTTTTTCTCTTTTGAGTGGAAAGTTGTTTAAATATACTGGAGCTAAAACTTTGCAAAACTCTCCACAGAAGCTTAAGAGTATTCTGCAGACAGTTGCCTTTCCTACGCCAAACATATTACCGACTGTGCGATATTCTGCAGATGATCCCAACGCATATAAGCTTATTGCAATTCTCTTCTCCAGCGGTATTGCTTGACGCATATTTGTGTCCTTTTTTTGCAGTCCAGATACCATTTCGCACAATTTATAGAAATTACACCGATCCATTCTAAAGTTATTCTTAAAGAATGAATCGTTAGCATTTTGGCAATCTGTCTCCCAGAAATTTTGGGATCGGTTCCAAAACGTTTTACAATTTTGTTTTCAAATACCTTCATTTATATGTACATATATAAGTATATTTTGCTTACGGTTTTCCATGTCAATCTTTCCGAAGCTTGTGACAACGCTAACGTGTTGAGAAGCTGGAACTGATTTAAAAGCTGCGGATGATTTTCCTGCAGGTCTGACAGCATTTGGAAGCACATCTTCGACTCTTCGAAAAATTTTGACCTCACATACATTCTTCGCACTTTTATAATTTTTTCACAATTTTCTGTTTGTCTTCCATTTTCTATTTGCTTATTTTTATTTTTTTATTTATATTTTTACACAACACTTTGTTTTTTAGTTTACTTGTTTTTAGTTTTTTGTTTACATTAATATTTTGGTTTGATTGTTGGTTCAGATAAGCTGGCGATAAGAACTAGAGAAGATACAAAATATTCATGCCTTGCAAGTAGATTCAATATGAATCTACCAGCTTCGCTCTCATAATTTTGTATGGCGAAGCAAGTTGATTCGCGAATGATTGGAGTGTGAAGCAATAATAGAAAGTGAAGCAGGTGCCGTGGAAACATACTATTAGCTTAAAAACTTAAGCTCACATGCTCCTCCGTGTTGTCATGCTAAATTTTCAATCAATCGGCCTAGCCCTTTACAAATGGTTGGGTTATTTCCAATATATTTTGATTCTGCCGCACTGCACGCTGTCATTTATCAAAATGCAGATCGTCTAATTATAATTTCATTATATTTTTTAAGATTGTATAAGATTTTTTGAAATAAAATTTTCCTTAACAGTCTTTTTAAAAATTTCTCATATTTAATTAAGAAGCTTGTAAGTTCTTAAACCAGTAAGACAAATTTTATACTTTTGGTTATGACCTTTTGAATAACTTTTTTAATTTTTTTTTTATTACTCTTATAATATTTACAGCGTTTACATTTGATTTTCTGTTTTAAAGAGTTAAGGGACTATGTTCCTTTTCTACTTAGTAATTTATTGGTAGTATTAATACTAACATTTTAAAATTATTAAATAAATAAAAGCGGAATTCACTCTTCGTAGCATATCTGCAAGTCTAGCAAATATGCAATGATTTTTTGCTACGAAGCGTGAGTGTCTGTTTTTAAACGTATAGCAAATTTATTGTAACAGCTGATTTCACAAAACACTTTTAAATCATTAAAAAGTAAGATTTATAAATCGTAAAATCTTTTCTTGAAAATAACTTATATGCAATACTTACTTACTTATATGAAACAGAAAAAAACAAGATCAATAAATTTTTGGTTAAAAATGCTGTTGACGAAATTGAATTAATGGAGATGGAAGAGCCTGAAGGTAAGTTAGTTCTAAACTATTATGCATCAAAAACTAACAATTATATGCATAGATCCATATAAGGATGAATTAGTGGATAACATTTTAGACGATATTATTGAAGACGTTATTTCAGTTATTCCATTCCGCCGTGGATTTTCAGATTTGGTTCCTAAATCGATGACGTGGTCTTTACATATCCTTACACAGTTAGATGATAACCGATTTTTACAAATGCTACGAGTAAACCGACAAGAACTAAATGCTCTAGTTTCCCTTATTTCTGGAGATCGTGAGTTCAACAAACCTCATTCTTGTGAACAATTTTCTATAGAATACCAGCTGGCCATAGTGCTATACAGACTTGGCTCATCTGGAGAAGGAGCAACTTTAACGAAAATTGCATCAATTTTTGCAGATGGAGGCACAATTGATAAAATAACTTGACGAAATTTTAGGTCATTCTTAAACATGCAATCAAAGTACATATCTTGGCCTAATGAAGGTGAAAGAAATTCAATTTTTGCCGAAACTTATAGTGAACTACCCTTCTGTATTGGATATGTTGATGGTTCTGAAATTCAACTTGCAGAAGCTCCAGTTATTAACAAGGTGTGTTTTTTTTCCAGAACGCATAAATATTCCATCAAAGCCCAAATGGTTTGTGATTTCAAATTACGAATTAGACATGTTGTTGTAGGAAATCCGGGAAGTGTACATGATTCAAAAATATTTAAAAATTGCAACATATATAGGGAACCAACAAGTTATTTTTTCACACATCAGTGGATAGCTGGCGACTCAGCTTACTCATTATCAAGTCATCTTATAACACCTTACCGGGACATCCTTGGACATTTCTTCCACCAGCATACATTCGATACTGGATGAACACTTGGCCGTAAAAAAGATTTGTTCTCGTTGGATCCCACATAATTTGAAAGTCGCTCAAAAAAAGGCTCGTGTCGATTGGTGAAAAGAAATGTTGCGAAAATACGATTGCGGTGCTTCAAAAGACGTTTATAAGATCGTCACAGGTGACGAATCATGGATCTATGAGCCCGAAACGAAACAACAATCGACCGTGTGGATCTTCAAAGACGAGCAAAATCCAACGAAAGTTGTTCGTAGAAGAAGCACTTCGAAGCAAATGGTCGCCTGTTTCTTTGGCAAAACTGGTCATGTGGCGACTGTTCCGCTTGAACAACATAGGACGGTCACTTCTGAGTGGTACACTACAATTTGTTTGCCTGAAGTCATCGGAGAAATTCTTAAAACCAACAAGAGAAGACGAATCATTGTTCACCATGACAATGCGAGCTCTCACACAGCGGCTCAAACCAGAACATTTTTTACCGGCCAAAACGTCGATTTAATGGATCATCCGCCGTACAGCCCTGACTTGACACCTAATGACTTCTTCTTGTTTCCGCACATCAAGAAAAAAATGCGTAGTCAACGATTTTCGTCGCCAGAAGAAGCTGTTGAAGTGTTCAAAAACCATGTTTTAGAGGTGTCTCAATCGGAGTGTAAAAAGTGCTTCGACAACTGGTTTGAGCGCATGCAAAAGTGTATAAATCATGCTGGAGAATACTTTGAAAAACAATAAAACCATTTTTCATTATAAATATTCGCATTTTCACTATTAGGCCAGAAATATATAAAGCAGCCCTCGTAAACACAACAAAGATACATTTTTTTAAATACAATGTAATGTTGAAACAATTTAATATTTAACTGTCGTACATCCTATTAGTTTCATCAGTTTTCAGACTTACAGTCTGTCAAGTATATATTTTCACAGTAAAAAAAACAAAAGTTTTTCATTAATTGACTTTGAAATGGTAACTGTTATTTTATTAAAGTATAATTTTTTAATAGAAATTAATTTCGAAATGTGTTTACTATTTTATAGAAAAAACAAAAATAAAACATAAAGATTTAAACTATAATAAAGTGATAAAAAATTAAGAATGTTCCATTATTTCAATGTTAAAAAATTGTTCTTACATTTTACAAAAACTGTATAAAAAATTTAATGTGGTTTAATATTTGACTTCCATTGGCGCTCACAATGGCTTGTAGTCTCTTTTTCACTAAGCATTTTGTTTCATTCTTCTAATATAGCACTTTTTATTCACTGCGATTTTTGTGATGTCTTTTTGCAACTTTTTTCTTGAGATATGACCAAACGTTTTCAATTGGGTTAAGTCTGGATTCTGGGCTGGCTTGTCCATCACTGTCTTGCAATTAAACAATAAAACTTGAATAGTAGCTGATTACCGTTCATTAGCCCGAATTGGTTCCACAGTATATCGAAATATTGCTGTGACTCCATGGTATTTTCAACAAAAACCAAATCTCCACCTTCTTTGCTGGAAATACATCCCCACACCATAACCGAAATTTTTCCAAATTGGTGGGAATAATGTTTTTGTTTTCTAAGGCTGCCGCCAAACTCTGTTTGGACCATCATTATAATAAAGCATTATTTTACTTTCATTACAAAATATGACGTCGTTTTAAAACTCATCAGGTAAAAAATTACGGCATTCGAAATTGATCGAAATTTCTATAGAATTTAAATATAAATTTCGATCGATATCGAATGCCTTAATTTGCCCCCAGGCTTATAAACATGCGCTACAGCGAAAAACAACCGTTTTTCAACATTTTGTGCAGAAAGAAGTAGTTTCTTCCTAGCAGCTCTTGATGTATACCGATTTTTATTTAACGTTTTTCTTATTGTTTCATGCAAAACAGTAACATCAAATTCTTTCTGCAATGCCTATGGTAAATATTTTTGGGGTTTTTTCAACTTTTCTAATTATTAGGCGTTTTACTCTGTCGGATATTTTACGTCGACTACCAGGTGAAGATTTCAGCTCCAATCTCTGCTCGTTTTTAGCTCGATGTAATATATTATTAACAGGTATTAAGTTAATCGGATTTGTTCCGCCAGAAAATATTATACTGTTGTCATACCTTTCGGTGAAGACTTTCGTCACTGGCTGCTTATTTAGTACGTTTGGCGAGCGCTTTCGATGTGAGAACATAATTTTCAAGCCGCGTTTTGATTAGTACTGGTTAAGTAGTGTAAGGTGTTTGTTGCATAGATAGTGGTGGGTTCAGGTAGTTTTGTCCGTTAGGAAGGTTTCTATTTAAATGATATTATGCAGGTAGATTGCCTGAATATTTCAGTCTTTTATTATTGGCCATTAGCAAGACAAATTTTTTTTATTTTTGGATGTTGCCAAAGTCTGCCATAATATCCCTTACCACAAAATAAATAACAAGCTTTCAAGATAGCTTTCGAACATCATTAAAATTGTCGACTTGTTTTACATAAGAACTCTAAATATTTTCTTTCAGGCTGCCTGTTGAATGCTATAAGTATTATTTTAGTAACTCAAGCAACTTTTAAAATTTAACAAAACTGTTTATTAAAAATAGATATTATTTTAAAAGAGAGAGACGAAATAATAAGTTCAGAATAAATTTATTAAAAAATTTGAGTATTGTCTGAGCAATCCTACCGACATTCAACGAGCATCAAAATGCTTTTTTTGTTTGTTATGTAGAGTTCTTGTTTAATTCTTACTTTATCTTGTTTTATTTCAGCTTATATACTAAATTTTATCTTAAATTATTAATTAGGTCAGCACAATCTAACGAATTTTGGTTTGTACAAATGTTTGCTTAAAATTACTGGACTCCGTAGGATTTGCTGACAACACACAAAAATAACTTAAAAATCAGTTAATTTAAGTCAGTATAATTTTTACAAAGAAAAATTATTTTTCTAATGTATGCGGACGTTTTTCAGAGAAAATAAAAAATTGGGCGGTGGCAGAATGTAATGCCGCTTTTCAGGACCGCCAAATCCCTCATCAGCATTTTGCGCATCTATCCACCTTAAGTTGTGTACACTGTACATATCATTCATTTAACTAACTAATCAATATTAATTTGTTTGTGCGTAATTCACGCACAATCCAAAGTATTTTTTTTTTCTCTACAACATGTCTTGTACATTTGTTTTTGCTTTTTGTACTACACCATCGGTATATCCACGAAATGCAATTTTTAATTTTAATCATTCATATGTACTTGTTTCATCAAACATTATAGATTCTGTTCCAGTATCGTTTTAATTGTTGATTATTTAGGTATGAATGGATATGCGCTGTGCCTTGCGTGTTCGTAAATTTATATTTTTTTTTTTTCTCTCAATCAGAGATTGAACCGTGGATTTTTATAATTTTTTATCAAATAAAATTTACATTTTGGCTTTGGATCATTTTTTAATTTTGACAAAAAAAATTATTATTCAAATGTATGCGGA
Organism: Cistogaster globosa; assembly: GCA_937654795.1. Taxonomy (NCBI): domain Eukaryota; kingdom Metazoa; phylum Arthropoda; class Insecta; order Diptera; family Tachinidae; genus Cistogaster; species Cistogaster globosa. The sequence goes on along the minus strand of OW569406.1, from coordinate 50,268,371 downwards.
CGTTTTTCAAGAAAAATTAGACGCTGGCAGAAACGAACTTGTTAAAAAATAGTTACTAATTTTTATCAACAACTAAATCACAACAATAAGAAATCAACATAATTTTGAAGCCATTAAAAATCGCAATTAATATGGTTGGCGAATAATAACACCAAATGACATTTTTAATTTAAAATTATAATTTAACGAAAATGCCCGAGGTGTCCAAATTTTAGCTCAATGTAATACTAAGACAGAAGAAGAAATTATATCCCAAAACTTATGCAATACATTATCTGACTTCTGATATTAACTGGAATTGGAACAAAAAACTATGCACAGGAGCATGTTTAATAGACATGGAGAAAGTTTTTGACAGTATTTGGATTCCGGGGTAATATATAAATTAATAACACTTCAATTTCCCTTTAATATGATATTGCTTATTTATAAAATGATAAGTAATAAATCTTTCAAGGTATATTACCAAAACTACGAAAGTAATAAATCATTTAATATTGTCAATGGACTGCAACAAGGTACAGTTAACTCTCCTACCCTGTTTAACATTTTTATTCTAGATTTGATAACAAATATAAATAATATTATAGCTTTTGCAGATGATATAATTATGTATCATGCTGATGACACAATTAAAAAAATAAATTCAAAACTTCAAGAGTATTTCAATATAGTAGAGCAGTATTCAGTAGATTGGTTTATGAAAATAAATGCAAACAAATGTGAAACAATTTTATTTAGACCTCTAGTTAATAAATGTAACAATAATATTAAAAGAAATTGATATTCTTTGGAATAAGATCGAGTTTAAATAATACCAATAAATTTCTATATTATAATAATCATGTCATTGAAACAATAAGGAAAGCACAAAAAGCGTTTTTTATGTATAAAGGATTGTTTTATTCAAAATACTTAAAGCCTTAAGTTAAAATAATCATGTATCAGTCACTCATTAGACCAATACTCACATACGGATGTCCTATATGGTTTAATATTTCACCTTCATATATGGAAAAAATAAGGCTTTTTGCAAGAAAATGTTTGAGAGCTTGCACAGGATTGTTTACATCATCTCATAGTAACTACATAAAATATGTATCTAGTAAAAAATTATATAACATGTCAAATATTACAAGAATAGACAATTTTACAATAAGTCTAATAAGAAATTAAATTTTGCGATGTACTTCATTTGATGAAAACAATTTGATAATGGCACCATATTACACAAATCCTAATTATATTTCAAATGCTTTACAAAATGGCTTTGGTCCCCCTGAGTCATCTTTGTTCTTGGGCAAATTAAAAACAATACAAGATAATAATGGTATTCCAATTTTCTACCATAATTATAGACGAGCCAATGTCAAAGAAATTGATTGCAATAGTATATGAAATTTGTCAAACAGATTTGATAAAAGTATATCTAATAAAGATTTTCTTACGTCACAAAGCACAAAAACCAAAAAGTTTTGGTGTTAGTGGAATAGTAAAATATAAAACTCCTTTTTTCTTTTATTTTTTTGACTTTATTATTTTTTATTTGGCCATACATAGGTAATGTTTTTATTAACATTTTTCATTACAATTAAAATATAGCCTTGTATTTCTAATATATAAATAAATAACTATTTTTGCAAAACAAAAATGAACATGATATCCATAATACTCGAGAGCTCGTTTCTGGGACTTTGTATTTATGTAAATATTTATTTTATTATACTAGGGTTTGTTATAGTAGAAATTGTTAAATTTTGTAAATAAATAAACAAAATAAAAAAATTAAAAATAGAGGTTTGATCTTAAGAAAAACAATAAAATCGTACTGCAAAAATCTAAATCCATGAAGTGCCTTTGTTTTGAATTCTTTTATAGAAAATGGATAAAACTGTTTATAAGGTTTTTATCTAGCACAGACTCACTCAAATTTTAGTCTTTTTCGAATATGTACCTATATATAATTTTGAAAATTCTAAATATTATTTTGATTACCATGTGTATGACCACCACCTGTACATAGATTGTGCACAGAAGTATATTTAAAAAGAGCGTTATAATTACAGTAAAATAAGAAACTGCAGTTCTGTTATATATAAAACTATACTCTGCAGAAAAACTGACAAATTTACATGATTCAATTAAAAAGAAAATTGCAAGTGTTGAGAAAAAAGAAATAAAAAATATTATAATGGAAAGTAAGGACAAAATACATAGAATTTTTTTTACTATTAAAACATTATTGTTTTTAAAACTGTATCCTTTTGAAAATGAACAAAGTAAGCGGATTAAAATTATTAAATACAATTATGCAAGCCTATAATATAATAAAGATAGAGGAATAATTGTTTTCATGTGCAGCTGCCAAAATATAATGAACATATCGTTCATTTACTAGAACAACGTCAAAACTTAAAAAAAATTGATTTCGAAGAAAACGATTCAATGTAGGTCCTATGCACGACATGGCAGTATTTTCGTTCGTATGTGGAGATTATAAGAGATATTAATCATAATTTTTTTTTACTATATAAATTACTGTATAGCGAATAATTTTGCATGGTTTTCTTAAAAATTGTATTTTTTTATTTATGACGTTGCCTTAGTAAATGAGCGATATGTTAGTGGCATATTGTGTTTGTACATGTAATGAAAAGTTATTCCTATTAAAGCATAGGTAAATAAAAACATACTTTAAATTAACAATATGATTAAAAAAGGATCCTTGCTAAAATGCTTGAGGTAGGAAAAATATGTTTAAAAGCAAAAACAAACAAAAAAGAGTATATAAAATAAATTGGTCTAGCGGATATCCATCAAATCAATAATTCGCAATAATTAAAACAACTAATCATGTTTCTTTTATACTATAAAAATGAAATTGAAATTTGGTGGGAATATAAACCAAATATAATATCATGAAAATGTGTTCAGTGGTTAATTCTTATATAACATTTTTAAACATTTAAGAAGTGTCAAACAAATTTTCTATAAATGGAAGAGAAATGTTATAATTGATATTAAAAAGAAAATTGGATTTTTAGCAGAGGTATAAAAATATTAAAATATTATATTTTAAGTTAAATTTGTGAAGCGAAATTAAGAAAAACGCCTTAGTGAACTTGAAATTATATTCAAAACCAAGGCTTTTTCTACATGATGAAAGAACTCTTCCAAATTATAACAGTTATGGCGTAACATTTTTTGATATATTTTTTCTCATAGATTTTCTGCTGGAATAAGATCAAGCGATTGTGCCAGCCACTTTTTTTGATTAGTACTGGAGAGACAGTAGGTGCGTTCCCATACTCAACTTTGGGAACCCGCGGGATCCCAATGTTACCGAAAACTGTTCCCGTACTACAAGTTTGGGTAAAAGAGAGAGCTTTTGAGAGAATAAAATTTTTCTTTTTTCTGCACGAAACAGTCCAAACTTTTTCTTTGGGTAGATTGTGTAAACTGAAAAACAATCAGCTGATTAAAATGTGAACAGTAGCAAACACAAAAAATTCTATATTTCATGCACGCAAATGTCAACCTACAAAATATTTGTGTTTTTATGTTTACTTTGAAGAACTGCATGTTTATTTTGTTTGACATCTTGTTTTGGGATAGAAGTTTGGTTTTTTGTGTCCCCGTACTTTCGGGCATTTTTCTCTTCAATTGAGAGTAATTCATGTTTACTCTCATTTTACCAAATTTTACCCAAAAAGTACGGGAACGGAGCTAGTGTTAGGGATCAGGTAGTTTTTTCCGTTATAATTCTGTCTATTAAAATAGTACTATGCAAGTAGATTTCCTGATATCTGTCATGTTTAGTGCAGGTATATAATTTTAATATTTCAGTCTTATTATTGGGTAGGTAAGTGTGACCTTCTGTAGGTGTTTTCCGTTTTAAGATCGTTTTCGTAATTTTAGTAGTGTAAAAATTGTGTCCGATGTTGTATTTACCTGTTCGTTAATAATATCTCCGTTAAACGTTCGTGTTTTGTATATTTCCATGTTTTTAAGAATGTCCAGTCTTCGTTCTTTTTTACTAGGATGTATTAATGTCATACATTCATCTATTTCCCTTGGCTCGTGTTCATGTGTGTTTAGGTGCATTGCGAAGTTGGAGTCTTCTCTTTTCCGTTTATATGATCGTATGTATTCCGTGAACCTTGTTTTTAAGGTTCGTCCAGTTTGTCCTATGTATGTATGGTTGCAGGTGCAAGTAAGTCTGTATACTCCGATGGTATTAAATTTATCGGTGATTTCTGTTGATGTCTTGAGAGTGTTTCTCGTCTTTAGTGCTGCCTGTAAACCTCTTTCTGAAAAATATTAGTTAATCTATATATTTCTGGTCCTATGTAAGTAAAAATGTGTCGGCGTATTGCATCGATTGTTTTCTTTTATTCTTTCTTCTTGTTTTTAGAGTTGTATTGTTTAAGCAGTTTTTCGATAGTAGTGCAGTTGTAACCGTTATTTTTAGCATAGTGGAAATTGTGTCGAGTTCTTTGTTATAGAGAAAGTGGGACTGTCTTAAGTCTGTGAATCATATGTCTAAATGCTGCGAGTTTATGTTGGGTTGGATGGTTTGAGAAACTGTGAATAGTTGTGGTTGGTTTTCTGTATATGTCAAAGTTTAAGGAGTCAATTCCTCGTGTTATTGTTATGTCAAGATAATGTAATGCTCTTTTTCCATTGTGTATGTGATTTTGTTATGTATTGAGTTTAAGTCTGTCAGAGTTTCGTTCACGTTGTCCTTTTCTAGGATGCATATTTTGTCGCCTACGTATCTTTAATAATGAATTATTTTATGTTTTTCCATTAGTGTTTTAACGTGTAGCTATTGTAAATGTTACATAAAAATCTCTGTGAAAATTGGGGATGTCGGGTTTCCCATGCCGAGTCCATCAGGTAATTTATAAAAGTTATTGTTAAATCTGAAGTAGTTTTGTTTTAGTATCATAGTCGTATAAGTTAGAAAGTATGTTACGTAGAATTGTTAACGTTTCTTGCGTGGTTATTGATGTATATAGATCCGTAATGCCGAAGGAAACGAGTCTCGTATTTCGGTAATTTTGATGTCCTTAAGTTTGCTGATAAGGTCTTGTGAATTCTGCAACATGTATATGTTCTGCAAATTTATTTTCCCTTTTAATAATATGGTGGGGTGCTTAGCCAAGTTATATGCAGGTGAAGGTTTGTAATCGGTATATTTCCTTATGAATTTTGGGTTGTGCTCTAAGTGTGGGGGGTTCTGAATTCATGTTCATGTATATGTATAGTTTACCGTCAGTAAACGTTTTACAGCATTTTAGTAGGCTGCGTATTTCCGTTTTGGAATGAATCGGTTGGGTCATTCTTAAATTTCGTGCATTTTGCTTGTGTTACCTTTGTCTGCTTTAGTAACTAATAGATCGTTATTTCGTAGCTTTGTCTTTATTTGTTTAGTAATTTTCCGTTCGCTAGGATTTGTTTTTGATGTAGTGTGTTCTTTTATTGTTTTTTTCAAGTACATCGGCTATCTTGTGTCTCATGTGTTCTTGTGGATCAGTTGGTAAATGTGTAATAGTAGCTTTTGCGTCTACAATTTGGGTTTCAATTGTTCTTTGTATTTTGAACGCTTTACTAGCAAAAATTAGTAAAAAAAATTGTTGTGGCTTCGGGAATGATATGTAAGACGAAAAAACTACGGTATGCACACAAAATAGTACTATTTTTAAAGCAAATGTACTAGAGTGCAAAAATGTATAAAACAAAGGCCACTGAAAGCCAGCAAACTGTTAAACACACGAAAAAAATTTAAAATAATACTCCAAGTACCAAATAGCAAAAATATGTAAAATTTTTTAAATATTCTTTTAAATATTTGGTAATTTGCAAACGCGTTTATGATGCTTAAGCTCATCATGTATAGAATTTTTTTTTCTACAGTTAGTTCTAATAAACATTATTATTGTAATTAAGATGTAAAAATATTCATATTAAAAATAGTTTTAATATGTACATATAACATATTTTTAATTATACATAAGAATTGTACAACTCTTCTTTAAATTGTACGGAAAAAAGTACATTACGTTGATTGTTTCATCACTGGCTTGTTTACTTTTAATTCTAAAAACAATACAAACACCTGCAAATCTCGAAGATTCTAAACTTAATTTCTGTAGTTTTACACTACTTTGATTTGTACTTCCATAGTTAAATTAAATAATAATTACAAAATAATATTATTTTTATATTCTTTTAATTGTCAAATACTTGCATTTTCTTAAATGTTACAAAAATTTTCTTTTGTCAGGCATTTTTAAAGTAAATTATTTTGAAAATAAGAGTAAGAAACAACTGTTTAGCTAATTCTTGCAAGTAAAAATTTTACCAGTAAGAATTTGCAATATATTTTTTGTATCTCATTTTTTACTCTCTGTTTACTCTCTCGTTGGAAATTTTGTGGGTTAATGAACACTTTCTAGTAACAATTGTTACAAATTCCTAAAAATTATTAGTAAATGAACAGACCTAATATAAGATTTGGAAATGTGATTCTATTGTTTCTTTTTTAAAGCGAAAAACAAACAAGTTTTGTAAAAACATACTATAATTACAACATCCCTGCCTTAGAAAACTTGATAAGATTTAAATCATTGCAGGATAGAACTTTATTTGTCTAAACGACATATATGATCCGCCCATATCAAAGTAAAACGTTCTCCACATTATTACCAGCTTAAACCTTTTAAAGCAGACAGTAACACTACATTATTTTTATTTACCCTTCAAGGTCAGCTTTTACACGTTGGTACCAAAAATACAAACTTTGATCAATTCTACTTGTATAGGCTTAAATAAGCAGTTTGCCAAATCTGAAAGTCATACAGTGATTCAATAAAGTTTAGGCACATCATGATTTTCAAGAGCAATTGCTCAATTATCTTGGATCTGCTTAACTTGATAAGATAATAATGATTCCGTATTAAGGATAGATGTGTTTATTGACTACTCAACACAAAAAATAATTCTTATTTTATTATATCTTATATACCAGACCTGGGGGATGTCAATTACAATTTGTAATTAATTACACATGCAACTACATTGAACTTGGGTTCCTGATTTCAATTACAATTACTTGTAATTTGTAAATGAAAATATTCAATTACACATTATGTGTAATTATAATTGAATCCCCCCAGGTTTGGGGTTTGTTCGTATGTGTAGATGGTTTATCTAAAGTCTGCACGAAATCGGTCGACGCGTCCATATAAAAAAACAACTAATACTTAGGCGTACATTGCGTATAAAGGCTCTAGAATAAGCTGGGTATAACATAAAAATATTTTCAATTACTAATTTTTACATCAGTTCTGAGGGAGTTATAGGCAATATTTTCGTACAAATTAACAGTGGTCAAAGCAGCTTGTATTGAAATGAGTGTAGTTTTATAAGCGTAAAACTTATTTAAATATGTTATATAATTTCTTTTGTTATATTAAGTACTGTAGCTTACTAATCATCTTATCCCCAAAATAAAATAATCTTCTCATTTTCTTTTTTGTTGTTTAAACTTTATCTTTATATTAATAATTTAACAACTTTATGGATTATTTGTTCCTAATTAATTATACGTGATAATTATTGTTACGTTACATCTGAGTTACGGAAATTTTTATCTTATTTTTTTAATCATAAATAAAGATATGGCAGAGGAAAAAAAGAAAGCACTATAACTGATTTTCTGTTAAAATAAGAAATAATAAATTGTTAAAAATAGTAAAAACATTTAAAATAAAAAAAGGTCATTTTCAATGTTTGACAATAAAACTACTTTAAAAATAACTACAAAAAAATAATACGACGAAGGAGGGATAATGTCCATTAAATTTCAATTTCATACAACATGCATATTTTTATGAATTATTTTGAACTAAAAATTTTCAATTTAAGTATTCGAACGTACAATACTATCCATTATGTTTTTACTTTTTTCCTTACAGAGTTTTAATGTGTTTTTAAGAATACAACACCACATTACATTTAAAAAGTAATGAATGAATGTAGGTTGCATGCGTTTGTGTATAGGGGAGTTCACTTTTATCTTTTGGTTTTGAATGGTTTTTTCTTAGTCGGAGTTTTGGTTTAACTAGAAGCAAATGACAGCTAATTATTAGTTTACAGTTTAGAACAAATTTCATTTGTGAACTCGGAACACTTGGCTTTGCCGCCCAAATCGCCTGTCAAATATTTGCCCTCTTTGATAACGTCAAAGCAGGCTCTTTCAATTTTGTCAGCGTGAGAGTTAAGTTCCATGTGCCTCAACATCATAACAGCAGACAACAATAAGGCAGTGGGATTTGCTAAATCTTTGCCAGCGATGTCTGGAGCAGTACCGTGAACCTTAAAATTAAATTAAAGTTTAAATAATAAAATTCATAAGTAGCAAAAAAAAAACTTACAGACTCAAAGAGGGCACCATTGAGGCCCATGTTACCGGAGGGTGTCAAGCCCAAACCACCGACTAATCCGGCGCACATATCGGATAAGATATCACCGTACAAGTTCGGCATCACCTTAAAATTCAACAATTTATCCGAAATTAAGCTTAATTATTTTAACTTTTAACATTAAAAAAGTTTTACCAAAACGTCGTATTTTTTGGGATCTTGAACCATATTCAGGCATACAGTATCCAAATAACGTTCCTCAAATTGGATTTCGGGAAAATGTTCGGCCATTTCACGTACGCAACGCAGGAACAAACCATCAGACATACGCATAATATTGGCTTTGTGTACAACAGTCACCTTTTTCCTGTTGTTGTTTTTGGCATACGTAAAGGCATATTCAGCAACACGTTTGGAGGCCTCCTCGGTAATCAATTTGATACTTTGGACAACACCATCGACAATTTCGTGTTCAATACCAGAATATTCACCTTCAGTATTTTCACGAATTGTCACAACATCAACATCGTCGTACAATGTTTTATAGCCTTCTAGGCTTCTGCAGGGCCTTACGTTGGCATACAAGTTAAATTCCTTTCGAAGAGCCAAGTTCAGAGACCGATGACCTTTACCGACGGGAGTCATCAAGGGGCCCTTCAACCCAATTTTATTTGTGTTTACTGAATCAATAGCAGCTTGAGGAATACCAAACTTTCCATCAGGTCCCTTAAGAACAAAGTTTATTGCAAATTAAACACAAGTGAGGGTGCTTTCTATATCCGGATGTACCGAATCTTATATACCCTTCAACAGAAGAAATGTGTATTTATATTCTTAAAATAAAGTTTTGAGTTACTTCTGTGCATTTTCAACTTTTTTGAACATATCTCTGATGTTGCTAAATTTCAGAAGCACCTTTTCCGAAACTATATCTAAGAGAATGGTGACCCAAAGTTTTCTGTAGGGACGTGTCAAAACTGATTTCAGCGCGATTACGGACAGATGGACAGGCGGATCAAGAATATATATACTTTATAAGTGACAAACTTATATACACTCCTTCCGGCTGTAGTGAAGGGTATAAACAAAATACATCAAAGTTGTAACAACTTACTCTTACGGGTGTTACATCAACAGCCTCCCATTCAATTGGAACATTGGCGGCAGTAAAGATTTTCTGCACAGCAGATGATATTTCTGGTCCAATACCATCACCAGGAATAAGTGTAACTTTCCGTGTACCTGAAGAATAGGCACGTCCAGAAACAGGGGTTGTGTTAATCTGCAATATAAAAGTATAAAGAAGGAAGTTGAATCTAAAATGTTAATAAAATAAACACAGCGTTAAAAAAATAATGCAGACATATCACAAAAGAATTTATATAAATCAGCGAGAAGAACAATTGTTTAACAAACTGCATAAACAATAAATAGTATTTCTGAAAACGATAAGTCAAGCTATATTTTAATTATATCATTAGGCATTAGGAATAAGTGCGTAAATCGACTTAAGCAAAATTAAAGGTACTGACTTCTATATAATCTTCGTACTTCAAATTTCTATGTTTAATTTTTGCACAATTTTTCAGGAAGTTATTACAAAATACCTTTCTGCCTATGTTTTTTAAACGTCTAATCTCGTTTGAAAAAAAACTTAAGACCATATAAGCTATTTTTCCAAATTATAAAAATTTCTTTCAGAACTTATCAATTGTATTGCCAAATATTTTTAGTAGAAATAAGATGTTTTTCCAAAACACACGCTTTCCTCCCACATGTAAAGTTTAAAATTAAGTTTTTTTCCAAAATACTTAATCTTCTTTATTAATACTGATTTGGTATAAGCACTTTTTCCAAATAAACACATGAGTAAGCGACGTTACTAGTTAGGCATAAGCGATTGTTCTGTTTACATAACTAAGAGTCATAGGACATAAGAACTTATTAACAAAATAGTCGTGTAATATACATATGTAAAATTTCGTAATTTAATCGCTACTTTAAACATTTTTTAGTATTGTTAAATAATTTTCTGTAATAAAATTTGCAAAAATTTATATCTGCAAAAAAATTACTGTTCAAAAAACCGAAAATTTATACTTGCAGCAAATGCGATGAAATTAATGATAAAATTTATCTTTCAGAATTAGAAAAGTTAACTAAGGAACGAAGGTGGACATCATCTCAAAGTTAATTTAGCTTATAAAGCTAGACAAGAATGTAAAATATATAAACATTTTAGTTTATTGGTATACAGTGAATAATCTCTTATGTTTAAATATGACAAAATTTATGTATAAATCATTTTGGAAAAGCTACTTGTTTTCAAAGAAGTCATAGGAAGTTATATTATTTTCTTTGAAAAAAGCGCTGAAGTTTTGTTATCGTAAATAACTTATTAAATTAAATAAATTTGTTATCAAAAACTGATGGGATGAATTTCGAAGGAAAGTGATTTCCCTCATACTACCATTTTTTTAAATTAATTTAAAAGCTTAAAATTGTTCTCCTGAAAAACATAAAAACCAGACTTAAGAACTTTTTCCTTATTGCTACATATATATTCAAACATATTGGAAGTTTATAGTTAAGCTTTAGCAGATTAGATGCTATTTTCGTTTTATAAGAGTACAAATAAATATCAAAATTACATAATTACGAACCATTACATAAAGTTACATAATCAATTGAATTGTTTTGAAATAAAATAAATAAACATTAGTAGCGCTAAACCGTTCATTGTCGCTTAAGAAAATAAAAAGTGCCCTACGTTGGTGGCTAGAGATGAGCGATATTTTAGTACCTGTGATTAAATCACTGTGATTAAAAAAGCACTAGTCACTGCAGTGACTAGGTTTATGAATAGTTCCAGTAAAGGGCGGTTTAGATGGTACGACTTTACGTTCGTAAAATCCAAGAGAAAAAAATATGAAAATCAAAATCTTATGACAGATTTTTTCGCGTTTACACACTTTGTATTCACAGGCTTTTGGGCGGTTTGCAGAAAAATGCATCCTTGATCTAATGATTCGTATTTGTCTTTTGAATTTTTTCAAAAAACATAGAGAGCCATACGACTGTCAAATTTTTATTCGTAATTGCTCTCAATCTGTGCAGATTCATTACATATTTGGTTTAGACGTTCCCATTGGTAATATTCTGCACAAAAATTTGACATGTCGTAAGATTTCTGTGTAAACCGCTACCGCAGTAGCTATTCTTTTTTCCAAACTTTACACATATGCACATATGTAACAAGAAAACAAAAAATGTTGTGTTCTTTTTTTATTTGAACCTGAAATCAATCAGTTTACCGAACTTTATATTTCTAACCAAATTTAATTACAGCTGCTTTGAATGTAAATATTAAAATAATTTTTTTAATATGATAACTGTTTGCATAAAATATTATTTAATATATATTCTATATACTTCCTATATAAATATGTATGCTTAAATAAAAAATGCAAACGGTAATCACGGTAACTATTTAAAAGAACGGTGATTTGAAAATCACGTTCATTACTAACGACGTTGCTTAAAAATCACGGGATCGCTCATCCCTATTGGTGTTACTCCGCAACTGTGGTCTTGTAGGCTATAGATGCGAGGCGTCAAAATAATTGTCTTAATATAAACGTGTGTATCAGTTTTGTTTGATTGTGGTCGAGAGCCTGCTGTTATGTACAGTGAATCAATAAAGTTTAGGCACATCATGATTTTCAAGAGTAATTGCTCAATTATCTTGATAAAATAATAATCAGGGTTGTTGCAGAATCTGATTACCATCAGAATCAGAATTGAAACCGACAAAAATCTCATTTTGGTGTCACAGAAACAGATGATACCGGTTTTAATTTCGAATCAGAATTTTGTCAGAATTTGGTGTCATCGAATCTGATTTTATCGTTTTTTTTTTTTTTTTTTTTTTGTCAGAAACAATCTGTCTAGTTTTCAGCTGTCAGATTGCACTTGTTTTGATTTTTGTTGTAGGAGGTAAAACGCATTTTGCTGCACAATGTAAGTAAAATTAATTTAAATGTCATTTCATATAAAAAATAATTATGTGTATAGGGGAAAACATAGAAATGCAACTCAAATGTGAAATTTATGGAGGAACATGAAGATATCGCAAGAGGTTATACAAAACTAGACAGGGTTGAAGTTGAGTCTCTCTGGCAGGAACTCACACAGTCGTTAAACAGTGCTGGACCACCCAGCAAAGATGCCAACGGATGGAAAAGGGTAACATGTTTAAATTTCTTAAATGTGACGCTACTATTTTTAACATATTTATTTTTATACACAGATAATGGAATGGAAGAGTGAAGTAAAAAAGAAGTTAGCCCATAACAAAGCTGGATCTCGTGCTACTGGCGGTGGTCCGTTTAATAAATTCCACCTAACAAAAACCGAGGAAGCAATTGTGCGGAATTAAATTGACGGTAGATAGTGTCTCGGGAGTAGAATTGGGCATAGTGGATGATGAGCTTCGCTTAACGATGATTCAGTTGCAGCATCTACACCTAAAAGAAGACTGAAATCACCGAACGTCCCCTGTACACCAAATAAAGCACAGCACACTTCTTAAAAAAATTTTTAAGTGAAGAAATTGAAAGAAAAATTGAGCTAAACGAGAAACTAGAGCAGCTTATTTCAATAGAAAAAGAAAATGCAAGCTCACTTAGACGTACATATCGAGCTGTAGAAAAAACAGTGAGAGTGTTGCTAAATCTATTAAAGAATTAAAGGATGAAATAACAAATTTTAGCTCTCGGATGTTAAAAGCAATGCAAGAAAAGAACGAAATAAAAAAGCAACAATTGGAACTAGAGCTTTTAAAGTTTAATATGCAAAGCAAAAGCAACGAAAAGTGATAAAAAGTGTGAATATTTATTTTAGTACATTTATAAGACTGCCTCAAGTACAAAAACTATGTTAATTTTATTTTAAATAAATTAAATGTGAAAAACGAATTGAATTCTATAATGTAAAAATGTATAATTTTATAACGTGTTTGGAATTCCACTTCGTATTCTTTCTCCTTCATTTCCCAATGTCACCCGGGGAAGCAACAAAGTATTATCCTCTAAGGGTTCTTCCGGCTCAACAGCGAGTTGATCCACTTCGTATGAGATGTTGTAGCTTCTACAATGTTGTGCAAAGCGCAGCAAACATTTACAATTTGGACCACTTTTTGTGGACTATAATGTAATGTACCTAGCAAACATCGAAAGCGGCTTTTTAGCACTCCTATCGTCCGCTCTACAATATTACGGGCTGAAGCATGAGCAACATTAAATCTGTGCTCTCTTGTATTACATGCTACAGCTCTATATGGAGTCAATAAAATAGCTTCAAGGGGATATCCGCAATCTCCTAATAGTATGGAAGTTCGGTCGCCATTCTCGTATTCCCCGAGAAAATGCTGACGGGCTCTGCCTATATTCCATACAAAAGCATCGTGACTTGATCTACTGCTCGAATCAGCATATCACTATCACAAATCTTTGAATGAAAAATGCATTTAATTTTTTTTTTAATATTTACCGGTTTATACTTACTATCATCGCATTCATACTAAAAAATCCTTTCCTGTTAAAATACAAATGCTCGTCAACAGTTGGTTTTATAATTTTTATATGAGTTGCACCCAATGATGGAAGGAATTTTATATTTATTGAAAAAATAGTTTCTAAACCTACTTTTTTCATTGTCATTCATTTTTAATTTGACCCACTGAGGACATATATGCCTTTGCAGAACATCCAGTACATTGGCCAGCACAATTGACACTGTACTTCGGCCTAGACTAACAGTAGAATCGTTTCCAATTGACTTTTGATAACCGACTACTCAACACAAAAAATAATTCTTATTTTATTTATTACAAGGCTTTAAAACCTAAAAACACAGTAAACTCCACATTAATCAGCCTCAAACCTTCTGGAACAGCGTGATATTTAGCGATGAGTCAAAGTTTAACATTTTTGGCTCAGATGGTCCACAAAAAATTTGGCGAAAAGCAAACAAAGAGCTTCAAGAAAATAATCTTATTAAGACTGTTAAGCACGGCGGCGGCAATGTTATGGTCTGGGGGTGCATGGCGGCAGCTGGAGTGGGAAATCTTGTCTTTATAGATGATAAAATCGACAAGCACGCTTATTTAAATATTTTAAAAGAAAATTTATTTCCAAGTGTTGTGAAGCTGGGCTTAGATGAGAAATTCTTGTTTCAACAAGATAATGACCCAAAACATTCTTCATATCTTGTGCAGGCATGGCTTATATACCACTGCAAACAATTCAAAACCCCTCCGCAATCGCCCGACACGAATCCTACAGAGCATATTTGGCATCTACTGGGAAAAAAAGATGCGGAAACATAACATTACATCCAAAGAATCACTTGAAGCAGCGCTTCGCTTAGAGTGGGAAAACATTACTCATGATGAAAAGTCTAACCTAGTAAAAAGTATGAGTCGACGACTAGAAGCAATTATACAAGCTAAAGGAGGTTCAACCAAGTACTAGACGCGCAAAAACCAAGAATGAACAGAAAAATTTCATTTTTGTGCCTAAACTTTTTTTACATAGACTTACTTTGTTTTTAAGTTTTAAAGCGTTGTATAGTAAAAACAATAAGATATGAATTATGTTTTATGTTAAATCGTAAATAAACACATCTATCTTTAATACGGAATCATTATTATTTTATCAAGTTAAGCAGATCCAAGATAATTGAGCAATTACTCTTGAAAATCATGATGTGCCTAAACTTTATTGATTCACTGTATGTGTTTAATGCATTAGTCTCAAATTCAATTATTTTTTGACGTAATTTATAAAAAAAAATTATGCAAAGAAAGGGTTTAAGTAGGGTTTGGGATTTCCTTGATATTTTTATTTCCCAGAAAACAGGAAAAAATCGTATTCCCAGGATTTCCCGGGAAAAAAGCATTCTTGAAGAAAACAAGTTTATATATAAAAAAATTCATAGTTTTATTAAAGCATAAATAAACAATGAAAATAATTGCTAAATAAAAGTATGTATTAACAGTTTATGAAATTTAAAAACAATTCAGGTTACAAAAGATACATATGTACATTTATACTACATAAGAGATAACAAATATTAAAAATACTGAAAAAGTATTTGATCTATTATTTTTTTTTAAGATTTAGTTTTAGAACTGTTAGTGCGTTTAACAATTTACTTTTCTTATTTTCGTTGCAAAATGTCCAGCAATAGAAAAACCTCTTCACTTTTTACTGAGATAGGTTTTGTTTACAACAATGCGCCATCGAATGTTAGTGGCTTCAAATAACTCAAATTATTGACCTTTTGTTTTGTGCCATATCTTATGTAGTAAATCAAATCCAAACGAGATGTTTGAAATTTTTAAATGTCACTACCTAAATATTAGAAAAAAAAAAACATTTTATTTTTTTAAACTTCCCGTTTCTCCAGAATTTAGCCGGGATTATTGTATATAGCTTTTCCTGGGAATTCCCGTTTTACAAGCTCTAGGTGTAAGTAGCATTTACAAAAAAAGAATATATTCAATTTACCTAGAAATTATTTTATTTCCTCAAAAATACTTTTTATAATTAGCTTAAGCCAATATTTAGTTTGTGTTAATATTATAGTAATTAATAACTAATAATAATTAATAACTAGAAATTTAGAAAAATATATTTTTTTAAACATTTGTTTAAAAATTCTGTAAAAAACTTTCCATCTACAAAAATAAAATGTACTGAAAACTGTTTTAGTATCATTATACCGATAAAATTGGGTACTTTCACATTTGTATCTCTAGTTTCTCTACGAACACATACAGATGGACAGACAGACAAAAATTCCAAAAATAAGTTATTTATTCCATATCGATTACTATTTACACCAACATCGAAAAAAATATTTTATGTACAAAAATGGCCCCGTTACTGTTTTATTATATGTAAAGATTTTTATGTTTGTTATTGTTATTAATTTAATGTACTCAAAATCTGAGGTCAATATCTACCCAATACTATATTTAGTAAGGCAATCTAAAAAAGACCCATTTATGAGAGCTAATGAGCTTAAAAAGAAACTGTGTTACAAGTGAGCGAGACGTGTCAAAAATTTGTATGAAAATCACTTTTTTGAGTGATTCCTATACAAATTTTTTACACGACTATCTCGCTTGCAAAACATAAATGCGAATTAAATATTGTGGAGTGTTGAAAATATTTGTCGGATATTGCGAGAAAAATTAAACTCTCACGTAAGTATCCAACAAAGCGTTTGAAGTTTGTTTAAGCTTTTTCAGACTGGACAGCTGAAAAGTGACGAAATGTTCTTTGGTCTGATGAGTTAAAAGCTGTTTTATTAAAGACATTGTTATAAGATATGGTGGATCCAGCATTATGGATAAAAAAAATGTATGTAAGTATATTTGAAGAAGCAATGCTCCCTTAGCTTGGGAGGATATGCCGTTGGTCTTGGTCTTCCAGCAAGATAATGATTCGAAGCTCACAAGCAACAAAGTGATTATTGGAAAATTAAGTCAAAGTCATGGGTTGGCCCGTTGAGAGTCCAGACAACAATCCAATTGAGAATTTAACGACAGATATAAAAAGGGAGTTTCTTAAATGCAATCCAACTAGCAACGAAATATGGAAAAAATTTCAAAGGAAAAATCCAATAATAATGGGAATTTGTTTCCAAAATGTGCAGAATTTATTAGAAACAAATGATTTCCAACAAGGTATTAATCAGGATATGCTAACCATGTTCAAGTTGTAAAACCATCGTTTAGATTTTTTTAATTTATTTCTTGTTTACTAGGTATTTAATATTATAACAAACTGATATAAAATTTCATTTTTGACTGTTTTTAAGTTTTTTTTTTTAATATAGGTTTTGTATTGTACTCAAGTATTTTTAAATAAAATAAATTTGTATATATCGTTACACACCTTCGTAACGACCTCAGCTTGGTGTGATTTTTTGACCGCAGCTGTATTTTTGTACAACATTTTAAAACAAACATTTGCATTTAAAATTAAAAACTACATTAAGTCACGATATCAACAATATAAACAAATAAATTTAAAAAATTGCTAATAAGAACAATTCCATCCAACTGCTATATTGAGTCAATTTGTTTTAGCCTATGTAAATAATTATTGATGCAGAATTAAATGATAAAGAAAACAAACTTTAAATTACATAAGAAATTTAAAGCTGCATAAAAGAAAAAGTACGAAAAATACTTTTTTCCTTTAAAAATACAAAAGGGTAAGAAATGCTGTACGGATTTTATCACACGATAGAAAGTTGAGGTTAAAAAAAATTATTTTAAGAATGAAAATTCTTTATAACAAATAATTAAAAAAAGGAAGCCTTATATAACTTTAACCATTTCGATTCTGCTTTTAAACATATAGAAATATGTTAAAAAATACAGCTTTTTTCAATGTAGTCTGCAAGTGGTTATGTAAAAACTTGACAGAAAACACAAGCATTTTCAAAAATAAAACAAATTTAAAGTTGTGTGCTTCGAGACTTCTTATTTAATACCTTTGAATTCTTGGCAACATTTACTGTTTCTCCGCCACTATTTATTCCAATACTTTTTAACTAAATAAATTAAAGCAAAAAAAGGAAAGAAAACTTTGCTTTATGTTGTTAGAGGATATGTTAAGCAAATTTTAGATTATTAAATACCACTTTTTTCACTTAAATCATTTAACGCCAATTTTGTATTTAGCTTACAATTTTCTGAATCAATCTTCCTGCCATGATTATTTCCCTGGGGTTTATGCAATTCAAACTTCTTGCGAAATTTTTATTTTTTACCGCACACACGCAAACGTCCTGATACCGTATTTTACTAGTCGATTAAAAAAGGAACTTATACGGTTGCTCTATATTACAACACTGAATATTACTAAAAATAACAGCTCTGCTAGATACACTAACAGCAACAAGGTGAGTCGATCGCACGTGAATGCACAAATTCATTGGACCTTACTTACTTACATACGTACTAAATGCTTAAAGGCCGGGGCACATAGAATCCGTCATACGTTAAACTTTGACAAATTCAACTAAAATCAAAGTAACGACGGATGAGGTTGGCACAATGAATACTTTGCTGACGGATGTTAAACCAAAGCTTGCTCTCTATTTTTATTCACTTTTAAATTTAATTTGTATTTTATTCAATTTTTAAATTAATTAAATTTGTATTTTATTGTTTGCCACCAAAATTGTTTTATTAAAATCACAAAACACAATTGAAATACAGCAAGAGTTAAAAGAAAACAGAGAAGAAGAAGCAGTTGATAGTTGTCAAAGTATTCAAAAGTTAGAAGTTGACCAACTTTCGTACTTTGCGTTGACGGACACGTATTGATTGTGACAATGCTCATAAGAAAACATGTATTTTAACTTACTTGTCAGTAAAACTACAGGTTTTCTTATGAGCGTTGTTAAAATCAATACGTGTCCGTCAACGCAAAGTACCAAAGTTGGTCAACTTTTAACTTTTGACGTATGTTGAATACTTTGACAACTATCAACTGCTTCTTCTTCTCTGTTTTCTTTTATTTCTTGCTAAAGTCACTTGCTAAAAAACCGCCTTGGACCGCACCATCTCAAAATCATTTATATAATTTAACAATGAGTCGGGTAGTCTTAGATCAGCAACTTAAATTTTAATTTGGATATATAAACTATTTAACTGTGTTTTTATTTAAATAAATGAAAGGTGCTATTTGTGTTAATACACATAAAAGATAATTTTTAAGTTAATCTACCTAAATTATGTCATTCCAAGGCAAATTAATTCACCAGGTAATTGCAGTTCTAAGACAACAACAATAAAATAAAAAAATAAAATATCTGCTCAGAAATGGAATTTTGTATTTTGTTATATATACCCACTATTGCCCTTAATATGGCTTATATACTAGTAACAGTAAACCTATAAGTATTTTTTAACGCATATTAGTCTGTGCGTGCAAAGTATAGATGCTGCTAAGGTATAGGCGAATAAAAAGACTTGTTCAGTATTAAGGGTTTTTTTCCATTAAACTTCCTAAGGCGTGTTCACATTATGTGTACAAGTCATATGGAATGTCAGATTTTCCATATGTAAGTCAACACATATAGTGTAAACCTCATGAAACATAACATATGTTATTTTCCTATGCGTTAGTTTTTTACACGCCTTCTTGACGAGACATTGATTTGTTCTACCATTAAACAATATCTTGTGTGCACATTAAAATGGCCTGTGTAGACCATCGTTGTCGATGTCATGTTCTTGTTCAAACATGTCATGTTCTTGTTCAAACATTTGTTCGAACAACGATGTCTGCCATCAAACATCACTTTCGTTTTAAAAATTATAAAAAAATTAAATTCAGGCAAAATTTAAATCAAAAAGACTGTCCTTTTTTCCATTTATATGTAATTGTTTATAATTTTATAAAAAAACAATAATAAATAAATAAAGGTATATTAAAAACTGTAAAGAAACAGTACATGAACATCGCCACGTTTTCTCCACATAGTAAAACATGAATAACTTTTTGTTCCCTATTCTTCCGACGTTTTGTTCATGTATGAAACAAATCAATTGCTCGTCAAGACGTAGCTTTATTTAGAGCACACTCTATTTGATATGTAAAACCTTATGACAACAGATATTTTTAGTGATGCTTACTTTCACTTTTAAGATTTCCACTCGAAATACTAAGACGATAAGAGATAGATTTCTAAAAAAAAAATTTTATCTTCTGTTGCTATAATCGGCTAAACAGTAATATATATGAATTTTCACGAATACGAAAACCACGTCAGCCAAACTCAGCGCTAAATTATATAGTAAAAAATGAATTGAAATCTTAATTTTTGCTCTTATATCTCCTTTTAGTTTTTTTTCTTAGTGGAAGTGTACTTCAAAAATCATGACCACTTTTTTTTCGGTGCGACGAGTATTTAACAATTATTTTTAAGTTTTTGTATGTATGTAGAGAAAAAACAGTAATACAGTTATGTTATACATTTCGATCGGAATGGTTTTAATTCCGTATTAACAATTCTCATCAAATCTGTATTACCTTCTTTAGATTCCGATCGGTTTTGTGTTTTCAAAAATAAAAGCTAAAAAGTAACAAGCAGGCAAATCTCAATACGTATACAAAATAAAAGTAAATTTAAAAAATTCAAAATATAAAATTTGGAAGAAAATCAATTTCGTTTTGAAATTAAATAGTGGTTTCATTCCGAAAAAAATTTTGGTTTTTCGTTTTCTGAAGAACCAATTTGCGTAATTAAAAGCACTTTCGATCGGAATTGAGTCCTGTGACATGCCTGATAATTTTTAATTTTACATGTAAATATTTTAAACAAATAAAAAGAAGGTTTCTTGGTTATAATAAGCTTTTATTGGTTTTAAATAATTATATGTTGGTTTTTCAGAATGTTAATTTTTTAGGGTTCTATGGTTTTTTATATTATGGTGTGTTTGCATCTTTCAGGTAGCGAAAACTTCAGAAAACAACTAAAAATTAAATTACTTACAACAATGCTTTCTTCAATAAAAATGTTTGAAAAATTTTTTTTACAACTTATCAATCAATAACACTTGTATACTTATGCATGAACAATGAGCAAAGATTGTTTATTAATTGGTTTATCAGGGCAATTAACAATTTTAAATGTGAAAACATATTTTTAAGATGCGAACTACGCTAAGTACCTGAGAACATGCAGTTTAAAGCTCGTGTGCTTTTAAACGAACTTAGCAAATACCTAAGTTCAGACCTCTAATATATATAATAGCAATTTATATAAGGAAAGGCGGTCTTGTGCATAAGTTTAAATCGCACAAAAAATTGGATAGTTGATATCACTGTTTTTAGCATTTACATTTGCTTTTCAACGACAAAAGGTTATGTCATATGTACGTAACATAAACAAGCAAGACATATTTATATACTAGATAGTAGCAGTAGATCTGCTGACTCGTTTGATTACGTTTTCAGATGTCTTAATTTGTTTACACTTATTTTTTCATATAATTTTTTTTGTTATATCATGTGTCGTGGAAGTATATTTTTAACTTCTATAGAACAAAAAAGTGTGTAAAAATTTATTATGAAGCTGCATTTTATCCCTTTACCGCACCTCATCGGCGTAATCACACCCGTAACGGCTTCCATACGTATATTTCATCATCGCATGTAAGTTCTGTGAAATGATTAAAAATAATTATAATATTATTTTATTCATTTATTATATATTTTCTCTACAGCACACATTAGGAGAAATAACCGAATAACGACGACAAAAATGAAATTTTGTTAAATGTAACTTTGTAAAATGTTCTATATGCTAGTACGCAATCAACCTACAAGGATTTATTTATTTATTTTATCACATTAGTCTGTACGTGCGTGCAAAGTGTTATTATCTGTTACACGCGCTGATCAAGTTATTTCGACTCATCATTATACATGGGATAAATAATAGAATAAAAATATATATATTGCAACAGAAATCGTCTAACCAAACAACAGTTAAAATGGTACTAAAACAGCATCTATAATGTTGTAAGAAAACGAGTATGAATGTGTTGACCACAGATGAATATTATTCATCTGTGGTGTTGACTTCGTCTAAACAAATTAATACTGATTAGTTGTTTCAATAAATGATGTTAACCATATATACAACCTAGGTAGATAGATGCGAAGAATGCTGATAAAGGATGCAGCGATCCAGAAAAACTGCATTTCAATTTGCTAGTGTCTAATATTTTTTTATTTCTAAAAAATTTTGGAAATTAAATTAATAATTCATTTACCTAAGCCGAAAAAAGTAAAAATTTTAATTCACTTAATTCCATGGCTCAAATCCTGATTGAAAAAAAATTAAAAAATTAAAATATATATTTACCAGAACAAAAGGTTATGACTAGTTTTAATCCCAAAAATTATTTTAGGATAAGAAATATTTGTTTTGTCCTTATGATAAATATTTTAAGATAAGAAATATTCTTTATTTTTACTGATAAACATAAATAGTTTTGAGATAAAATTTTTGGAAAGAAACTACATAAAAGGATGTATCCTTTAAATAACGACAGTCATTAAGAGGATGCCCATGTAGGAACATACATATATGTATAATGCTAAGTATACTATAATACTCAAGAAACAAAAACACACAAATAATGCATAAAGCATTAAGAGGATGCCCATGTAGGAACATACATATATGTATAATGCTAAGTATACTATAATACTCAAGAAACAAAACACACAAGTAATGCATAAAGCATTATAAAGAAACATTGTTTCTTCATTACAAAAAATAAGTTCTTAATTCGTTTATATCTCAGTAGCACTATAACTTGCACGTACAGACTAATATAAGTTTACTGTGTACTTGTATATAGAACATATTAAGTGCAACTGTTGTTACAAAATTCCATTTTTGTCTTCGTAATTCGGTAATTAGTTCCTATGTACAGCGTTGATTTCGGCATCTGAAATCATATTTTATTATTCTTGTTGTAGTTGTTTTAGAACTACTATTACCTGTTAAATTAATATACCTTGTATGCAAGTTTGAACATAAAAATTTTTAACCGTGGTTTAACCACTGTGTCGAAATTACATGTGGAAAGCAATTTTGACATTCCATATGACTTATACACATAGTCTAAACACACTTTAACAATTTAATTAAGTTTTCACCCGACGTTTCGTCGATTATTTGTCGATTTTGAAATATAAAAACATTATAATAAAAGTATATAAAATAGTTAATTAATTAAATAAAATTAATATTTTTCAACAAACAATTTGAAAACGTTAATTAAATAAATCACATTGAACATGAAAAACCAAAAACATATACACAAATTTACAACAGACTTTATTTTTAAAAAACAATAAGCACATCTTAAATTCATAACAAAACATTAGCTAACAAGGGTTTCAGACGATCAAGTTTTCATTCAATTTTTAAAATTTCTCTCATTTTTTTTAATACACTCACACTTTAAAAACCTGCTGAGAATTTGCTTTCAAGTTTTCGTTCAATTGAGCCTTTCAAATTACATTCAAGAAAACAGTTGATTGAAGTTTTTTCTTCAAATTTGAATTAAAAATTCTGCTGTCAGTGTTTTCTTGACATGTTGTTAAGAAACTTGCTTTGAAATTGCGTGTAGCCTACGGCGCAGCTTTCAATTTTTGTGAATTTTGACAGGCAGTATGTGTAAATTTCTTGAAAGAGAATTGAACAAAAACTTGACCGTGTGACTGCATTGTAATGACAAGTCCATATCTTGCATTAATGTTGTCGGTGTCCTCTTTCAAATTCATTGTATTTCTATTTTCTTTTGAATAGGTAAGTTTTCTTTTATATATCTCTTTCTTTCCACTTTCTCCTTGACCAATATTTTAACTTTATCAAAATTAGCTGTGTGACCTGGGTTTGTATGTGCTGTGCCAATGCAGTTGTCTCCTTTTTTTGTTGCGTCCACTTGATGCTACGCTATTCTTGTTGACAAAGTTCTTTGTGTCACAGGTTATCTATGCTTTATGTTGTTCCTATATACTTAAATTGCATTTTTTTGTGTCATTTCCCTTACATGGTATTTCATAAACAATATTACTTTGTTGTTGTTCATTAATAGGCACCTTAATTTTTGTAAATATTGCATTTATTGTATTGTTTGGTTTATAGGCAAAACTAATGTTGTTTTTTTTTAAATTATGTTTCGTATATTTCTGTTTTCTGTTAAGCCAGGAATGTGTTTTACAATGTAACACAGAGTCTGCAACTGCGATTAACGCTGATATATGATGAGAATAAACTTCTCCATCTTAATCTTAATATCGTACAAGGGGAACACGTATTTCTCTTAATCTTATAAGAATTCTGATAGCCGCATAGAAAACACCTGCTTGTAGCTAGTTGAAAATATTCTTATATATACATGTGCATTAATATTTACAACCAATTTTGTTAAATAACTAATTATTTCTTTTTTACTAAATCGTTTTATATAAAGTTGTACTCTTGAGGCAGGCATTTTTAATAATTTAGGCATCAAATTTTTAATTGCGGCATTTTGTTTACAAATACATAGTAGTTTTTTTTTTTTTTTGATATTTGACAGTACATCTCATAAGACTCTTCCTATGAGATATTTCATAACAACGCTCTCATAAGAACTCTTAAGCTGGATTCACCCATTGTTTCCGAACAAAATTTGTGTTGCGAAACATTTTTTTTTTATATGTAGTTTGACGTTTTTCTTTTTGAGAAAGAGAGAGAGAGAGACGTCAAACTACATATAAAAAAAAATTTTCGGAACAAAAATTTTGTTCGGAAACAATGGGTGAATCCAGCTTTATAAGATTGCAATAACACTAATTTTAAGTCTACACGTAACAAAATTCTTTCAGCGATGGAATTTGACGTTCTCATCTCAGATGTTATTTCTAATGTAGACTCCAATAAAAATTACAAATTTTCATGTTATCCTCTATCATGTTGTGAGAAGTTTTATTATTAATTCAGTATTTTACAGCATCTATTAAATTCTTATAAGGTTTTTAGGAAAATTGTTTCTTGTAAAAATAATGTAAATTTTCTGTATGTTGTTGTTATGAAATTGGCTATCGCTGATTTTTAATACTATTTCTATAAAGTTCTTAGCTGTGTTTAAGATCTGATTCTTTGGTTGTGTCGTATTATAATTCATAAGTCCGCCGGATGCTGTTTCCTTTGAATACGAAATACCGATTGAGTGCAAATGGATTCTTTCTTTAAGAAAAAAATTTGCATTACTTACCAACAGCCGAAAATTCTCCCCAATAGATGTCATTGCAGACGTTGAGTATTGTATACAGGCAATTGAAGATAAGGATAATAAAAATAAGGATATAGAGAGGACTAAATTAGCTTACAATATAACATTGTTTTAGAGAAAAATCAACAATTGATTCGCTTGATTCTCATAATATAGTAGGCAAATTCATAGTAGGTGACTGCGTTAACTTGAAGAGCAGATCGCCTTGCATAATACGGCTCAGTTGTCAAACAGGTAAAATGCAAAAATACGCAATTTTGACATTTGCAAAAGAAAAAAGGCAATCATCTGTCTCAAATGTCAAACTAATAATGTTTCAGTTACAAACCAAAAGATAAAACTATGGATGTTTTGGATTTTCATAAATATCATGTGTAAAATCAAGGCGAATAACTTAGCAGGTGGCAACGTAGGCGAATTCTGTACTTTTTACTGGTGTACACGACTGTCAAACTCCATATATAAAAAAAATGTACCCATTTTTTTTATATAAATGTACCCATTTTTTTTTTATATATGGAGTTTGATGTACCCATTTTTTTTATATATGGAGTTTGACAGTGGTGTATACCAGCAAAAAAAACTGAGTTCGCCTACGCTGCCACCTGGTAATTTATTCGTCTTGTGTAAAATGGTTGTTTAATTTTTTATAAATACGGCAAACTTGCTTTTTAATATGGCAAACTACTTTCTTGCTGCGTCTGGCAGCATTTTTAATGATAAGATTAGGCGCAAATACCCAAATATTTAATAAAAGATCTTTTTTAGTGAGAAAATTTTGTTTTTAATATAAAAATTGTAATCAATTTTGCAATTAAAGCATGCCTGAAGAAGATTTAACAGCAGAAGAAGTTAGAAGGCGTAGCTTGCCATGGTATGTAAATATCTAAAATATAAATAAAAACTAAATTATTTTTACGTAGGATCGAGAAGTATAGGCCGGCAAAATTCGACGAAATTGTTGGCAACGAAGATACTGTAGCGCGCTTATCCGTATTCGCTACTCAGGGAAATGCCCCAAACATAATTATAGCGGTAGGTTGCTTAACAAACCAAGGTAATTTACTCTAAACAGGCTGTGTGTTTTGTACAGGGTCCGCCAGGTGTGGGGAAAACTACAACTATTCAGTGCTTAGCTAAAATTTTACTTGGTGATAGTTATAAAGATGCTGTTTTGGAACTAAACGCCTCGAACGAACGTGGCATTGATGTAGTGCGCAACAAAATTAAAATGTTTGCCCAACAAAAAGTCACATTGCCTCGAGGACGTCATAAAATTGTTATACTTGATGAAGCTGATAGCATGACCGAGGGTGCTCAACAGGCTTTAAGACGCACAATGGAAATATACAGTAATACTACGCGTTTTGCGCTAGCTTGCAATACAAGTGAAAAAATTATTGAACCTATACAATCTCGGTGTGCTATGTTGCGTTTTACGAAACTGTCAGATGCCCAGGTTCTGGCCAAGCTAATTGAAGTGTGTCAACGTGAAAATCTCGAATACGATGAAGAAGGTCTTGAAGCTATAGTATTTACGGCACAGGGTGATATGAGGCAAGGATTAAATAACTTGCAATCTACAGCTCAAGGTTTTGGTAAAATAACAGGAGCTAATGTTTTTAAAGTTTGCGATGAACCTCATCCTATGCTTATACAGGATATGCTACAACATTGCGCTCAAAATGACATACATAAGTCCTATAAGATATTGGCAAAGTTATGGCGCCTTGGTTATGCTGCAGAGGATATTATTGGTAATATGTTTCGGGTTTGCAAACGGTTAAATCTAGATGAACATTTGAAGTTGAACTTTATACGCGAAATTGGGATCACGCATATGAAAGTTGTCGATGGGTTGAACACATTACTACAATTAACTAGTTTGCTAGCAAGGCTATGCGAAGTAGCTGACTCCCAATAAGTACTTGCATTTTTTTATGAATATATTATCAAATAAAATAAGTGTAACGAAAATTATTATTTAAATATCTTTATTTCGTATGAGATATTACTATTAATGGTCCTTAATTATTCTAGTGTGATTGCTTTTTCATCTTGTAAAAAATAAATAATTATATGTTAGATGTTACGGATGGTTTCGCAAAAAAAGAAAGTGCTGGGGCGACAACTCCAAATCTAAATTACTAAGGACGCTACATGTCTCTAACAATAGATTTTATGAAGGTCTAAGACGACTAAGAAGCTTCTATTAAGAAAAGGTGTCACCCATACAATGACCTCAAATACAATTTCTCAGGCGTTATATAATTAAATGGCGAAGACTTTGTTTTAAAGGACGACTTAAAGGGCAATTTATTGTCCGTCTACCAGAATGGTATGAAAACTTTAAAGGGAAAGCATTATAGTTTTTGTACCTATGAAATTAAATATGTTAATATTAATGCTGATTTATGTAATCAGGATGAAACTATATATCTAATTTGGTTGGACCGAAACCGCGTTTCGTAAAATAAGGTAACAAAAATCAGATACTACTGCAGTGCTTCCGTGTATTGGAGAGCACCACTAAAAGGCAACAAAGATAAAAAATTATGCATTCATGATTTTTCATAACTTTTGCAGCCAGCGTGATTTCCAAAAAATCTAGGTGATTGCTTAGTAAATTTCTGATAGTTTCAAATTTTTGCGTTTCAAGTTAGTAGGGAATGAGTTTTAGCAATTTAACATACTAGACTTGGCAAGCATTCGCTGAAGATAACGTGACTAGTCCGTACACGCATGTAAATTATATTCCATAAGGGAATAGGACTAGTCCAAAGGTAACCCCGGTGTATAGAGAAAGCATGATCCATTTAACATTACGATGTCCTAGGGCTGGACCATATAACCCAGCTTTGCATTACATGGGAGAAGTTTCAAAACTTTGTGTCACTACACGATGAAACACCCCAGAGGGTTTGGATGGCATCAGAGTTACCACTATGTTATCTTTCAAAAAATATCATGCTACATAGTTCTAACTGAACGAAATGTACAGCTCTTGGCAACACTTTATGCATTCGTTAAAACGCGAACACTTGTCGTTTACCAACAAATTCTTGTTGGAAAATAACATGGTCCATGACTGCATTACATTGGACCATGTCGTAGCTAATCCATTTCAGTTACAATGGAACACGTAGCCCAATATTATCTGCAGGGTAAGTCAAGATCGGTCGGATACACATTTTTTTTAACAATTTGTGTTTTTTAATTTAAGCCTTGACAATGCATTTCCTCAACGACATCTTATTTTCTATACTCATATTTATTTATTTATTATTACGGTTTGCTTAAACCTAGATATATACAGTGAATGACTTAAGAATAGGCACAAGCTGCAAAATGAAACAAAATATGTTTTTTTCACATTTGTAAGTATCAAATATTTATTTAAAGAACATATAATAATTATAACAGTAATTCATATTAAAAATAACCATTCGGTGGTAGAAAAATAACGAAAAGTGTAAAAAAACTTGATTTTCTGTGGGACAAAAGTATAGGCACATTCTTTGTTAACGGAATCAAAACTAGTCAGAAACTCAAATTAGTATTTTGTTGGCAGTCCATTCTGCTTAATAACGGCTTTAAGTCTATTAGGCATAGAGTGTACTAATTTTTTTTGTAAAATTTTTATCAATTTTAAGCCATTCTTCGGTTAACGCTGTTTTAAGCTCACATTTGTTTGAAATATTGCGTTTCCGAATTCTTCGGTCTAGCTCCTCCCACAAGTGCTCAATGGGATTTAGGTCTGGGGACTGCGGAGGATGTGGCATTACATGTGCGGTGTTAAATGCAAGCCACATCTTGACGTCGTGAGCAGAATGTTTGGGGTCATTGTCATGCTGGAATGTAAATGACTCTGACAAACCCAATTTAATGGCGCTTTTCTTAACATTTTCCTTCAAAATATTTAAGTAAACAGTCTTGTTCATTATTTCATCAATGAAGACTAGTTCTCCGACACCCGCTGCAGACATACAGCCCCAGACCATAACTCCTCCGCCACCATACTTTACTGTTGGTGTAAGATTTTTTTCGTCATATGCAGTATTACGTTTTCGCCATACTCGTGAATGTCCATCAGGCTTAAAAATAATAAATTTGCTTTCGTCTGAGAAGAGAACCTGTTCCAAGAAACTGCATGGCTGATTTTCAAATTGTTTTGCATAATCCATACGTCTTTTTTTATTAACTGCAGATATTAATGGTTTTCGTCTAGCAACACGCGATTTATAACCGGCTTCATGTAGTAATCTCTAAACAGTTTTAGAGTGCACGTCCTTACCTAAATTTTCCTTGACGTCCGCTGCCAGCTGTGTTGATGTTGTTTTCGGATCAATTTTAACTTTCCGTATTATTTGGGCACGTTCTCTCTCAGTTAATTTTCTGGGACGACCACAGCGTTTAGCACTTTCAAAGTTAGTTTTACCTTTAAACGATTAATTATTGTCCGAATAGTAAAACGGCTTCGATCCATTAATTCGCCAATCTCAGCAAAAGATTTGCCTTGGTTATGCAGATGGAGAATTATTTTTCGCTGTGATTCTGTAGCTTCACTTAATTTAGGACACATTTTTTAGAAAACGACAAAGAAATTATTATTTTTAACTAATTTTTCTTACTTTTCACCAACTGAAACAAATTGAAAATAATAACGGAACATTCCATTCTGTCAAAAAATACAGTATTGCCAGATTGGCGAATTTATAATCGTCTTTCCGTTAACAATGAATGTGCCTATACTTTTGTCCCATAAAAAATCGATATTTTTAAATTTTTTTTGTTATTATTCTATCGGCGAATGAAATCTGTTCAAATTTTTTGATTACTTCTTATATGAAGCTTTGTAAGAACCATTTTACGTTCTAAAAATAAACATTTGATGATAATCAATATCAAAAAAATTACTGTTTGCTTCATTTTGCACCTTGTGCCTATACTTAAGTCCTTCACTGTATGTACATACATTAATTATTTTTACAATATTCAAAAAGAAGTTTCTTAAATACATTAATATTTTCACAGTTTTTTATGTTGCTTGGCAGTTCGTTATATTTTTTTTATTCCCTTATATTCTAGACAATTCATATCCCTTATAGTTCTCATAAATGGCAATCTATAATTATCTTTTCTTCTAGTATTATAACTATGAGCTTCATGGTTACACTGTAATTTCGCATTTAAATAATCAGGACATTTTCCAAATCTTATGTATAAATTTCAATGTGTGAAAAGTAATAATTTGTATTACACTTAACCAATTCAGTTCGTTCAACATACTTTTTATATTTGTATCATAATTTTTGCTTAAAATAATACGCATAGCCCTATTTTGCAACTTTTGAAGTTTGTCCATCTGAGTTGCATATAAAAGAAACAGTATTGAAGGACAATAAACAAAGTGTGGTAAAATTATACTGTTATACACTTTAATCTTAAACTTTTTATCTACTAATTTAGTTGATCTTGCTAGTATTCCAATCTTTTTCGCTATTTTGTTTACAATATACTTTAAATGATTAGAAAAACTTAAATTTTCATCTATCATTATGCCTAAATATTTAATTATATTTATTCTATCAATAGTGTCATTCTTTATTTTTAATATACACTCATCTTTATTTACATGATTTCTTGTTATTACCATAAATTTGGTTTTACTAATATTCAATTTTAATTTATTTGCACATAGCCATATATATAAATTGTCAATATCTTCTTGCATCTTTCTTATAGCATTCTCAAGATTACTTTCTGCAATTATTAATAATGCGTCATCAGCAAATAATCTAATCTTAGTATATTTTAAACATGTTTTTATATCATTTATATACAAAATAAAGAGCAACGGTTCTAACACTGTTCCTTGCGGCAGTCCTATATTTACGTTAATTTTCGTCGACACCGTATCAGATACAAACACTTGTTGCTGTCTACCACTCAGATAGCTTGTCATCCATTTGTATTCATTGTCGTTAATTCCCATCTTCTGCAATTTTGCCATTAATATATTTCTATCCACTGTCTCAAATGCTCTTTTTAGATCAAGGAATGTTGCTACTATATTCATCTTGCTGTTAAGACTATTCTTCCACTCTGACAGTACTAAATTTAACGCCGTTTCGCAGGAATGGCTTCTTCTGAAACCAGACTGTTCCTCTATTAAAATATTATTTTCCTCTATGTAGTCAGTTAGCTGCTCCTTCTCTATTAGTTCAACAAGTTTGGAATCGCTTGTAATGGTATTAATAGGCCTAAGTTCTTCTGCTAGTATAGTATTTGTAACTTTTTGTATTGGAACAATAGTTGTTATTTTCCACTTCCTTGGCACTACACCTGTCGAAAAGCTTTCATTTATCACACAAGCGTAGAAGTAGGCTGTGTAATTCAGAGAATCTTTCAGTACACCTTCTGAAAAAAGGTTTTTACCACATCACTTGTTGAAACTATTTTAAATTTAAACTATTCAATTTCACTATTAATATCTGGGGACAAGCCTCTATATTTACATTTTTCAATTGAGTCATTAATTTCCTTCACACTGTTTACAAAAAATTTATTCAGATTCTCTGCGATTTCCTGGTCATTATCATACACAATACCATGTATTTTAACTGTTTTTATTTCACCCTTCTGTTCTTTTAAGTTAGATAATTCTTTTAAATATTTCCACATTTCTCTGCCATTATTTGCGTTTATGCTTATTTTATCTTCCATGTACCTTATTTTTTTAATTTTTATTAGTTTTTTATATCGTTTTTTAATAACATTATATTCATGCCATTGACCACTTTGCATTGCCATCCTATAGAAGTCATACTTTATTTTATTCATATTTGTAAGTTCACTATCATACCATTTATTTATTAATTTTATTGTCACTCTTTGCCTAGTAGTTATAGTAGACATTATCTCTATTATAATATCATATACGTACTTTATCTTATTGTCTATATCATAGTTATTGAATAAACTAAAACTATATTGTCGTAAATAATGCATTAAAATATCACAGCTGTAGTTATTCCATATGTTTAAGTTTTAAATTATTCTCATATTTAAAGCATCATTAACAGGTACATCAAAGGCAATGGTTTCATAGTCACTTATCTGATATTCATTAAGCTTATCACAGTTCAAGTTTTTGTCATTACAATACACAAGATCAATTCGAGTAGAACTACGTTCTGTTATTCGCGTATCAAACATAGCACATTGTTTCATTGCAGCATTTGACAATATTTCGTTTAATTTATTTGAGTATAAATTATCTTTATCAATATCAATATTAAAATCACCAACCAATATATTGTGATCTTGTAAATTTATGTTTTCATCAATTATTAGACTTAAGTTCTCAAGAAAATCAACACAACTGCCACTTGGTGATCTATATATTACGCCAATTTTCCAATACTTAGTCAGTTTTTTTGGCTAGAAAAAACGATTAAATACAAGTTTTCGTGTAGCTTTTATAGAAGGATGAGAAATAACACGCAATTTTTCGAAAATTCACAC
This sequence comes from Cistogaster globosa, assembly GCA_937654795.1. Lineage (NCBI taxonomy): Eukaryota > Metazoa > Arthropoda > Insecta > Diptera > Tachinidae > Cistogaster > Cistogaster globosa. The sequence goes on along the minus strand of OW569406.1, from coordinate 50,235,527 downwards.
CATAACTGTATTAAAACGCGGAGTCTTTATTAGTTTTAAATAAGGCAAATTGGTTTCATTCTTTAATGTGCTCATGTCAAAAGTTCTTAATAACGTAATGTTTTTCTCTAATGTATTGAACACCATCTCTGAATTGGGAAATATATTCAAGATCTCTGGCTCGCCTAGGACTTTTCTCTCCTTGAATATAAATCAAATGTAAATAAATGGTCTGTGATCTGTGTAGGCAGTAAAATCTTTGACTTCTAACATGTCTCAAAAATTAAAAAAAATTGTTCTGCAATGTTGTGATGAATTTGTTGTAGACAGTGTCCGCAGCCACCAAGTCGCGTAATAGACTCCTCGGTAACTGTAGTATTGTAGCCGCCCAGCCGCGATCAACACAGGGCCTGATTGTTCTAGCGATAATACATGTCGACTCGTTAGACCATCTGACCTAAGCCAGATCGTACAGAGCAGCGTCAATATGCTGTCCGTAAGCAGAGAGGTATATTCCCCAGAAGGTGGAATAAATATCTTGTAATTAAAAAAAAACTACAGTTGAAAAACCAAAAAAAAAAATTTAAATATATCATGATACCATGCAAATCCCAAGCACGTTTCTCATTTACCTATCTATGTAGTTTTTTTTCATGAAAATCGGCTAAATAGTTTAAAAGTTCCGGACGAAAAAGTTACATACAGTCAGGGACTAAAGTTTAAATACACCCCAAAAATTGTGTGTTTAGAGAAAAGTAAACGTTTCAAAAATACTTAAAGTATGTAGTTGTATTTAGTTTCATAAATAACAAAAAAAATTAACAAAAAATATTAACTTTATTAAAAACATAACGGTAAATCTCACAATAACTACAAAATGCAGCAGACAAAAGTTTAAATACATCTTGGAGTGTTAGCACATTTTTTAAATAAATTAAAAAAGGAAAACATTTTAATTCTTTGCTGGACCGCCATGGCTGTCAATACCTGCCTGCAAGCGGCGTGGCATAGAAATTACCAAGCTTTCTGTTTCAGAATGCGATATTTCTGATCATATTTTTTTAAGAGCTTCTTTAAGCGAATCTTTGCTCGTTACTGAAGTTGATGCTCAATTGGGTTTAAATCTGGTGACTGGGGTGGGCTATGGAGCTGTATGGGAGCATAATACAGTAACCACTCTTTAACAGAAAGTGCAGTGTGCCTTGGATCGTTATCCTGTTGGAAGATCCAATGAGGTCTAAGGCCTAAAATATCGATGGATGCTTACAAATTTCTTTCCAATATACTCTTGTATGTATGTTGGTTCATTATGCCATCAATAAACTCCAAATTTCCTCCCCAAACCATTACATTGCCACCTCCATGTTTTACTGTAGGAACTAAATTTTTGCACGTCCATCGCTTTCAAACAACTAAAATTTGCACTCGTCCGTAAATAGAACTGTTCTCCAAAACTCAGCGTCTTTGTTTTTATACTTTTGTGTAAACTCAAGTCTTAGTTTTTTCTTTTTTATACCTAGCAGTGGTTTTTTTTCGGGGAGCTCGGCTTTTTTATCCATTTTTTCATTTTTGGGGCGGTTATTCTTGGATTTTCCTTCACTTCTCTTACGATGCGGTAAGCATCACGATTAGTTAGTTTTTTCGGACGACCGCTTCTGGGCATATTTGCAACTGAACCATTTTTTTTTTGTTATTTTCTAATTATATTTTGAACACTTGAAAATGGCAAATTTAATAATTTTCCTATTTCTCTATGGGATTTTCCTTCGTTAAAATGTGCTATTATTAAGTATTTGATGTTGGACTTAATTTCTTTACCTTTGCCCATGGTTTTCGAAAAAAAAAACTAATAATAAGGCAAGAATGCTACTAATAACAAGTGCTGGCTTGTAATAAAAGAATTTCATCGAAGTATAAAATATAACTGTACTTTGTTTTTAAGAAATGAAAAAGAGTTCTTTGTTTTGCAGGATGTATTTAAACTTGTCGCTGCATTTTGTAGTTATTGTAAGATTTACAGTAATGTTTTTAATGAAGTTAATATATTTTGTCTTTTATGAAACTAAATAAAACTGCATACTTTAAGTATTTCTGAAACGTATACTTTTCTCTAAACACACAATTATTGGGGTGTATTTAAACTTTAGTCCCTTACTGTATATGTTTCCCTTATAATCTAGGCTAAGATTAATATAATTTATTTTTACTTGGTTCATAGGTCGTCTGTCGTTATTGTCCGAAGTCTAAGGCCGTATACCTGGCACCGCCGGAAATGACGATGCTGATGATGTGACCCTCGGTGGATGTGACCGCGATGGAGTGTCTGATGGTGGTGGTCGCGTTTCGTGTTTGTAAAATTTGTAGTTTTTCACCAATTAATTAAACGTTTTACTGGATTTTTTTATGGTTAACTTTCTTTTAATCTTGCTACAATGGATTGATATATTAAGTTTTGTATTTTTTAAATTTTAGTTCTTATTAAGGTCGCCATATATAATTCTTTAGCTTCTAGTTTTAAAACTAATTCTTATGATATTCTAGTATTTAACTTTTATTTTAATTTGCCAATTTAGTTTTTGTACTTTGCTTAGATCTTAAACATTTTTAATATAATCCTTTTAAGATAATTATGTTAAATAATATAACAATAAACACAACTATAATTTCCTTATATGCATTCTTTTGTTCTTCTTTTTTTGTACTATTTATTAAGGTTCTAGAATGTTAATTACTTCGGCCACTTGTCACACCTTCCATCATTCCAACCAAAAAGAACGACATTTTATTTTTGGCTTCCCAAGAAACCTCTTGGTCTCCATTTTAAAATTATTTCAGCAATTAAAAATGACGTTTTGCCTATTTTTCTCTGTGGCTCTTCTTATTTTTTCTTTTTCGCCATACTTTGTTTGAGTCTGACTACTTTTTTTCTCGCAAATTCCTTTTCTGCATATACAAACTATGTTTCTGGACAACTAGACAAAATCTATGGTAGTTTCACAAGAGCGGCCGCAGCCTCCATGTATGTATGTATGGCTAAAACTATTTTCTGAAGAAGTAAAAGGTTGTCTGCAGCTGCGTATTTGATTGAGTAGACTTACGAGTATTTGTTTTAGTTTTAGAAGTTCTTGGGAAAACATGTGTCCCTTGGGAGGATTTAACAAAAAAAAAAAAAAACGATTGAACTATTTTGCGGAAAAGCAGTTAAATACAATAAAAAAATTAATAAGAAATTCTTTGAAAGTAAACATTTCATGACATTCATGTAGTCTTTTCGCTACTGTTCATATGGCTCATCACTTATTCTTCCCCATTTATGTACAGAAGAATTCCTTATGACTAAAATTAAATAAGAAATGTACAGTGGCACAGAAAAATCTACATACCCCCCAAAAAATTGCGTATTATGTAAAGTTTAAAATTTTTTATCAACAATATTTATACCCTATCATTCGTTACAAAAAATAATTTTTAAACTTAATGATTTTTGAAAAATGAAAATATTTACTAAAAAATTTAAAAAATTAATTTCTTAATACACAGAAAAGTATACATACTCCCACTGTTGGTCAATGATACTTTTCTAATTAAAGAACTTACACATGTTTTGCCATTACGTTGTAATGGTTCATGTCTCTAAGTTGATAATTGCAAAGCTTTACAACCAGTCGTTTTAAATTTTTGCAGCCTAGTTAAAGAAATAAGCTTAAATATTAGAAATCTCATTGTTGACCATCAAGGGAATGAAAAATCTTTGTGCGAAATTTCTGAAATTGTTGCGCACTCAAAGTCTAGTGTACAAACATGTTCAAGAAATTGTTAAAAGAACAGCAGTATTAATTGTAGACCAAGAAATGGTCGTCCGCCAAAATTACTAACGTATATAACGACACATATTGAAAGAAATTGACAAAAACCCCCGGATAACGATATAGCAAAAAACAATGTCGATTGCCACTCTTCATTTAGAAACAGTATGCAGTGTATTGAAAAGTGGAGGTTTTCATAGCCGAGTGCCTCGGAAAAACCCAACCATAAGTCATTTTAATAAGACCAATCAAATGAAGTTTGCTAAAAACCATAAAAATGACTATGAAAACTTTTGGAAAAGCGTCGTCTTTAGTGAGGAAAGTAAATTAAACATATTCGGACTTGATGGAAAACAAATAGTTTGGCGCAAAAAGAATGAAGAGCTGGAACATAAAAACTTGATGCCCATAGTAAAACGGAGGCGGTTCCATTAGATTTGGGGATGTATGTCAGCGGCCGCGGTTTAGTTTTTATTAAGACAGCAATAGATCGACTTATGTATTTGAACTTTTAAAAGATAATTTGAAGGAGTCAGCATCCAAAATAGGTCTGTCTGAAAGTTGGTACTTTCAACAAGATAACGACCCAAAGCACACTGCTGACATTAGAAGAAATGGCTGTTGTACAATGTGCCTTAATAACTGCATTCTTTTCCTTAGTTGCCTGACTTAAACCGTACTGAAAATTTAAGGGATGAATTAGATCGCACGATAAGAAAAACTGCGATAAGGAACAACCAGGACCAAAAAATGCTCTTATCAAAGTATTGTACAAAATTTCTTCGAAAACTACCAGTAAGCTGGTATATTATATGAAGGATCGCTTAAATGCCCTGTTAGAAAGTAAAAGAGGTGCAAAAAAAATATAAAAATATCAATATTTTTTATAAACTCAAATGGTAAACTACGGATTATGTACGCTTTTATGTGTATTAAAAACTAAATTTTTTAATAAATGTTTCTATTTTTCAAAAATCATTTAGTTTAGAAAAGTTTGTAAAAATATGTAAATTTTGCATAAAATATAGTTTTTCTTTGGGTATGTAGAGTTTTCTGTGCTACTGTATTTATTAAACAAAGCAGAACATACACAAAATAACACTTTGTTATAGCTTCTGGGGTTGAGCACAGAAGCTTCAATCATCTTTTTAGGTGCATTTAAATATCGGCGGCTATGCCAAGACGCAAATTGCCACATCTAAAGATCGAAAAATCCGCCAAAGAATCAATTAACATTTATGTTTTTTTATTTATTTATTTTTTTTCTAATAAAATAAAAATATTGTTTATTTAAAAAAACTGACATAGTGCTTGATCAATTAGAAAATAAGGAATCGATTGATACGAAATGTACCTTAATTTTTTGAATATGTATAACCTTTTAAACTTTTCATTCATACAAAGAAAGATTAGTACATAAAAAGAAGCGCTTATTTCTTAGCGAACCGAACAACACTATTGTACAATTCATATTCAAGAAACTGTACCTAAGTTTTGTAATCTTAAAAAAAATACTTGTTTAAAACTATTTCACCATTTATGTATCTATATTTGTTTCTATTTATCCCACTGTTTTCATTTACCACGATTTACGGCATTTTAAAGAGTATGAAAGTTGACAATCTGGGGAAGAAGACAGGTTCTGTTTAATGCCAAATTAGACATTTTTTTGACTCAACACTTCTAAAAGGATTTGAATCCAACATACAATCCTCCGACATGCTTTAATATTTCTCTTATTATTTAAGTTTTAAGATAAGAAATATATACACTAGAATCAGATCCTTTATAGGCAATTTACACTTGCATACATCTATGAGGAACGCGTGCAAGAGGTTGAAAATGAAAAAAGGCTGTTTACATTTGCAACATCTTTCATCTTTGACAAAAATTTTGTTACGCGTATATTAAGAAATTAGAGAATTTAATAAAATAAATATAAAATCCAATCCTATTTATTTATAATTTTTAATCATAATTTAGTTTTATGATAAATAAATAATTGGGTTAATAATTGCTATTGAAGACAAAGAACAATTATTATTGCATTTTGCAGAAGTTATGCTGGAAAATAAATAATACATTTTTTTTAATGATACAAAATGTATTTGTCTGCACGGCAGTTGTTCTTTTTGACATTTAGATATTCATTTTCGTTTGTTTTAATGTCACTATTCTAGTGATCACAATAAAATTATCTAAAGATGTTGAGTGGAACAAAATAAGAAGAAACATCTTGTAAATATGTTGATTTTTAGCCCTGGGAAGCTGTTACATCTTTGCAAATTGATGAAAGATGTGAGCAAGTGCAAAAAGGCTATTAATTAAGAACTTTATTAAATAATCGCCCCACTAACCCCAATGCTTTTATTAAACTAAGCAGTTGAGCAATTATAATGCTAATGTAGCATATAATAGGGCTAATTAAGGTTCACTTTCCTTTGATTTTTATTCTCTAGAACAATGTCCTGATTTTTTTTTAAATGCCTGCACACAGCCTTAGACAATGCCAAAGCAAAGCCTTTGCCAATTGTTGTTTATTATATTATGCTAATATCCCATATTATTTTCAAATAAAATTGCAATTTATTTGTTGCTTGGAAAAATAGCTATCTGCATGTATTTCGCCGGTTGCTAAAGCCAGCCCGTCAGGAAACCTATATCCAAAAATTTGGAAAAGCCAAAAACATTTTCCTTATGATGCAAAAAACAACTTAAAAGTGATTTTAGAAGCCTATGCAACAAAAATGTAAAGGCTTTTTCAAAATTAATAACAAGCAAACTATGTTTTTGTTGTTTTCTTGCCTTCCCTTCTAGGCGCATTAAAAATAAAAACAATACAGTAATTTTTTATTTCTCAAGAGAAAGAAAAACAAAAATAACAGTGATGCCAACATTGTGCACAAGCAATTGCATATTTTTTATAGTATGTTTCCACGGCACCTGCTTCTAGAGCTGCAAAACTATCGATGGCACTATCGATAGTATCGATAGTTTTATTTTAAGCGGACTATCGATATTTTTTTTCGATAGTGATACTATCGACAAAAAACGATACTAAAAACAAAGTCAATAAAAACGGTATGACGGCGACTATGAAATACAAAATGCACCATCCAAATTTCGCCGCTTGTAAACCTTTTATAATAATGGCTATCATAACATATGTACTTTTGTATATAAATGTGAAAATATATTAATTAGTTTTAATTTGTTTCAATATAAGATGTCAGTAGTTAACTGCTAAAAGCAAATTGTATAAAATATACAATTATTATGTACCAATGTTTTTTACATATAAATAAATTTGCCGGCGGTTAAATTTGACGACTACTCGACTGACGTAGTTTTTTAATTTTTTTTGTTAAGACGCTTTTCCAGCAATTTAGCAATATAGCTATTCGGGCTTAAAGTGGGACACAGACAAAATTTTTATGTTGTCATGTTTTTAAGGCAAAATAAAGGCCTTAGTTTATTTCTATAATGTTTTTATTTGACCTTTTTTAATTATTATATTTTATTGAATTTATAAGCAATAGGTCTTTTTGTTTATTATATATATTTTCAATATTTCGCTACTCCATTGTGTAGCATCTTCAGGAAAACAATGGAGTAGCGAAATATTGAAAATATATATATAATAAACAAAAAGACCTATGACCTTAGTTTATTTTTGAGAACTTAGGTTTAACATAGGTACTATTACTACTATACTACTTATAACAAAAACAAAAAAATAATGCAGACATTACTATAAACTATTGCAATATTTACGATTTTGTATTGCAATTCCTTAAATCGATGGTCACACTCAAAAGGAGGTTTTCTCCAAGGGAATCTTTTTCAGAGGTGTATTTTTGTTTCGTCTGTAAAAATAATCTAAGAAGATAATAATAAAAGCATCGAAAAAATCGGAAAAACTTACAACAATAGCACCTTTCACCAGAAATGACGCAGCTTTATTTGCATGTTCTTGAGCAAAAGCGTATTTCAGCTTTTTTATTTTTCTCTGATATTAATGGGTTTTGAAGGTAAGACCTTCATTGTAAATTATTTCTTCTAAAGATTCGACGGACTGTTTCAGCAATAACATTAACATTTTTTATTTTATATAATTTGTTTTTTTTTTGTGTCAATTGCTGGCAAAAGTGGATCGTTCCTGATTAGCTTCAAACAATACCGCTTATCACGGTCGGACAATTTGCACCTGTTTGCGTAATTTCGTTTTATTTTGGACACCGTTGTAGCTTTATGTCTTTTTATAATATCAAACACTGTATTTTTGTTTCTGTTTACTTTTTGTGCAATAATAGTTTTGTGGGTTTTATAATTGTTAATGACAAATTCCTTTCTTTAATTGTAGTTTAATCCTTTTGTACCATTTTTAAAAAAATAAAATTTTAAACAATATAAAATTTTATAAAACATGATTGTATGTGCCAAAGCGTTAACTAAAAAAAATTAAACTGTTCCACTTTGAATGTGAGCATTGTGTTGCAATATAAATTAACAAAAATGCAAATATTTTCATATTCGCGCTATAAAAAAACTAGTGCTTCCGATCTTAGAACCGCTTTGTTATAATTTATAAAGTAAAAGAAAATTGAATTGTGTTTTTTGTATATATTAAAAATATTATTTGTAAAAGAATTAAATCAAATCAGATCTTCTTTTGTTAAATCAATTCTTTTTAGGTAACTACAATAGTTGAAAGATTTTTTATACTTTTAATTCCTTTTTAATTTATTTTTCATTAATCTGTATATTTGTTTCGCTCTTCTGTTTATTTACTATGTTATTTTCCATTAAATTATAAATAATGTATATATGTACATGTATGTATATTAAAAACATTGATATACATAAAAGTAAAGTTTAAAAAAAATTAGCTTTAATTTTACTTTAAGAAATGATTTATAGTATGTTTTCACGGCACCTGCTTCGCTCTCTATTCTTGCTTCAGACTCCAATCATGAGCGAATCTACTTGCTTCGCCATACAAAATTATGAGAGCGAAGCTGGTAGATTCATATTGAATCTACTTACGAAGCATGAAAAATGTATGTCTTCTCTAATTTTTATCGCAATTTTATCTGAACTAGCTGTATAAAATGTAAACAAAAAGAGAAAAACAATGTTTAAAGTGGTGTGTGGATATGTAATATAAAACACAATTAATTTCATTAAAATTTTAAATGTAATAAATTACAAACAAACAAAATTAAAAAGAAAAATAAAGTTTTTGAACAAATTATTTAAGAGTTATTTCAGTTTTTGTGCAGATGTCCAATCGAAGCATGTAGCATGTGTCGTGTAAACAGCGTGCTTCGCAATCATGATTCGAAGAGCGAAGCAAGTGCTTCATTTTGCCGTGGAAACATACTATTACTTGTAAAATTATTTTGAGAAATCTTACATTATTTACTACGAGTCACACCTGATAAATTTATATCTTGATGAAAGTCAAGTTTATATCATGATGATAATTCATCCTTCATTTATTATTATTCTATCATCGTTATGATATATCATCAGAGCTCATAGACTAATAAATTTATCATGATATGAAAAGTAATTTTAAATTATTATAGCTTATGCTTGGAACACAACTGGGACGAGCGACGAATTTTTAGTCGCGAATATTCGGTTTGTAGTTTAGGGGATAATCCTCTCTTGCGTTGCAGGTTAAATAGTAGAACCATTTGTCCCTCAGTAAGTTCCTCCGTGTTTGCTGCTCGATCATATCTGGCCTTCATCTTATCGCTGGTCATTTTAATGCACTTACGGACAAACTCATGAAGCTCATGCAGGTCTTCCTGTGCCTGAAGAATGTTTCCATTGTCTTCGTGCGCTGGTCCAGGTTTGACACCAAATTCTAAATCCGATGGCAGTTTTAGTTCTGTCCCGAACAAGATTTTTGCTGGACTACGTGAGGTTGAATCGTGTAAAGCTGAGCGGTACGCCAGTAGAAATTTGGGTACATGCTCATCCCAACCCTTTTAGTGTGTACTGACCACTTTTCTGAGATATTCCTCCAGGGTACGATTAAATCATTCTACCATGCCATCAGATTGCGGTTGCATTGGTGTCGTTCTTGTCTTTTTGATACCATAAGCATCACACATCTCTTTGAATATCGCCGATTCAAAATTTCGTCCTTGGTCTGAATGTAGTTCTAGTGGAACACCGTATCGACACACCCAATTGTTCACAAGCGCGTCGACCACTGTTTTAGATTCTTGGTTTGGAATGGCATACACTTCGGGCTATTTGCTAAAATAATCCATTACCACTAGTCCATATCGGTTTCCAGCATCACTGACAGGGAATGGACCTGCTATATAAATAGCTATCCGCTTAAATGATTCACCTGCGTTGTACTGTTGAAGTTTGCAACGACTTTTTCTTACAGGACCCTTGGCCTTTATGCACTGTTCGCAATTAGCTATCCAATCGGCTACGTGTTGTTGGCAGCCTACCCAGTAAAATCTCTGCTTTATCTTTTCTAGAGTTTTTGTTATACCCATATGGCTGCCGATGGAACCGTTATGGAACTGCTTAAGTATCTCATTCCTCTTGGAAGTTGGCACGACAATTAAGTCCGTTGTAGTTTTGCCTTCTGTACTTTCCCAAGATCGATATAAGCAGTCATCTTCTACCTTCAGGCTATTCCACTGAGCCCAGTACGACTTGGCTAGTTGGCTCTCTGCCGATATTTCATTATGATTCGGTCTCCTGTTGTTTTGCTTAGCCAATATAATTTTTGCCAAAATTGGGTCGTCATTCTTGGCCTTTGACCAATCTTCCATTGACCCAATTTTGGTAAGCCGCACATCAATGACACACTCCTTTTTCTCTTCTTTTGCGTAGTGCTTGCACTCTACATTGCAGTGTCTCGATTGCTTTCTGCACCCTACCTCATAACTCCATTCTGTAAAGCTCTCTTTTGTGCTCAGCTCCGTACTTGCGTTGTAAAGCTGCCATTATATCCTGTTAATCTTTCTGCATCCGGCTGGTAAGCATTCGAGTATCTCTGCTGCTCCATTTAAGGCCAAAAGAAGCTCTGTAGCTTTTTCATCATTGTCCCATCTATTCTTGTTGGCCACTCTTTCGAACTGAAACTTAAAAACATTAAAAGGTGCGCTGCCGTCAAAGCTCGGAGTGTTAATCTTGTTGGCCTGCTCAGAAATAACTCTCACCGGTCCCTCTCGGATTTAAAGATCACCCATTTGCACTTTTAATTCAAGTTACTCTTCGTCTACTTTTCTCTTTAGGCCGCACAATTTTTCATTAAACTCGCTGACCCTCTGTTCTACGATGTTCACTCGTTTGCCGAAGACTTCCGATACTTCTTGAAACTTTTCGTTTACTTCTGCTAAAAGCCTTTCCCCGTTGACCTTAGCAGTTTCTTGTATTGTTTCTTCCATCTTCTTCCTCTGGTTATCTTGCTTGCGGCTGTTTTCTTCCATTTTCTTCATTATAGCTGTTCAACTTTTAACTCGTCAAATTTCATTGTTATTATTTATTTTTTATATTGCACTTCTGTGAAATCGTCACGTTTACTTATTTTATAATCTATATAATCTATTATATCTATTTGTATCTATGCAAGAAACACCTTACACTATCTAACCAGTACTAATCAAAACGCGGCTTGAAAATGATGTCTTTACATCGAAAGCGCTCGCCAATCGTATTAAATAAACAGCCAGTGACGACGGTCTTCACCGAAAGGTATGACAACAGTATTTTATAAACGTTTATTTTACTGAGTTATTTTATTGCAAAATAAATAAACACAATTTATTTACTACTTTAATTAATTAATTATTTTACGATTTAACTATTCGCGATTAATAATACACGCTGGCAACTTAGTTTTTATACAAGATCTTAACAATCCGAATGAATCAGCACGTATTGGCGTTGCTGTTATATACCCTATTTTTAGGCGTTCTTGAATATTCGAGAATTTCTACCGCCATCTGCTGCGTAGTTGAAAATGCTGCATTGCCACTTTTATCTCAGACATATTAGTGAGCATTGTTATTTACTTCTAGAACCTTCAATCATTATTTAAAAATACATGTTGTGTATTTTTATTTAGTTGTTATACAATGCAGGTGTGTGTATTGTGTTTGTTTATTTATCGCTTTGTGTTAGTTGTTTTTGTTTTGTACTAAAGATGTTTTGTAGAAACTAGTTAAAGATTTCTCTTTTTAGATTTAAAAAAAAATTAATTTATTAAGCGGCTATGCGCTTTCTTTATTTATTCCTTTAAAAAATGAATCTAAACTACACTTATGTTTAATACTGATGTTCGACTGAGACTCGTGTTAAATTTAGACTGCCCTCATGTCTAAAAATAATCTTTTTATATAATGTTGAGTTTTAGTACCTGTTTGCTTAAACTAGGGTTAGTTATGAAAATGTATATTCTTTATATTATTTTTATTAACATACCCTTTTCTTGGGTTGTTTGTTTGTAAATTGTGTTTACTAAAAATGTGTTTTATATTTTCTTATCTCTAGAATATGTTTACATTTGATATTTCCCTGAAATGAATGCCTTTGTCGTAAAGTGTTTGTATCTTTATTTCGATTACAATTTAGCAGTTATTACAAATAACCTTGGTTTTGTTTTATTACAAATAATCTTTGTTTTATTACAGCTAATGTTTGTGTCTTAAAGTATGTTTTGTATTTTTGTTTTAGTTTAACATGCTTGATCTTGCTTTAGCTTAAATTATGTTTGTATCTTTGTTTTAACAACCTTGAGGTTGTAGTGTTCCTTAACTCTCCCCTTCCTAAATTAAATCGTCCCGATTTAAACTGTATTAGCCTGTAGCTTTACTAGCTCATTTCTATAAAGAACTTTAAAATTTTCGTCTGCTTTGCTTTGGCCACCTCCATGTTTTACTGTAGGAACTAAATTTTTGCACGTCCATCGCTTTCAAACAGCTAAAATTTGCACTCGTCCGTAAATAGAACTGTTCTCCAAAACTCAGCGTCTTTGTTTTTATACTTTTGTGAAAACTCAAGTCTTAGTTTTCTCTTTTTTATACCTATCAGTGGCTTTTTTTCGGGGAGCTCGGCTTTTTTATCCATTTTTTCATTTTTGGGGCGGTTATTCTTGAATTTTCCTTCACTTCTCTTACGATGCGGCAAGCATCACGATTAGTTAGTTTTTTCGGACGACCGCTTCTGGGCATATTTGCAACTGAACCATTTTTTTTTTGTTATTTTCTAATTATATTTTGAACACTTGAAAATGGCAAATTTAATAATTTTCCTATTTCTCTATGGGATTTTCCTTCGTTAAAATGTGCTATTATTAAGTATTTGATGTTGGACTTAATTTCTTTACCTTTGCCCATGGTTTTCGAAAAAAAAACTAATAATAAGGCAAGAATGCTACTAATAACAAGTGCTGGCTTGTAATAAAAGAGTTTCATCGAAGTATAAAATATAACTGTACTTTGTTTTTAAGAAATGAAAAAGAGTTCTTTGTTTTGCAGGATGTATTTAAACTTGTCGCTGCATTTTGTAGTTATTGTAAGACTTACAGTAATGTTTTTAATGAAGTTAATATATTTTGTCATTTATGAAACTAAATAAAACTGCATACTTTAAGTATTTCTGAAACGTATACTTTTCTCTAAACACACAATTATTGGGGTGTATTTAAACTTTAGTCCCTTACTGTATATGTTTCCCTTATAATCTAGGCTAAGATTAATATAATTTATTTTTACTTGGTTCGTAGGTCGTCTGTCGTTATTGTCCGAAGTCTAAGGCCGTATACCTGGCACCGCCGGAAATGACGATGCTGATGATGTGACCCTCGGTGGATGTGACCGCGATGGAGTGTCTGATGGTGGTGGTCGCGTTTCGTGTTTGTAAAATTTGTAGTTTTTCACCAATTAATTAAACGTTTTACTTGATTTTTTTATGGTTAACTTTCTTTTAATCTTGCTACAATGGATTGATATATTAAGTTTTGTATTTTTTAAATTTTAGTTCTTATTAAGGTCGCCATATATAATTCTTTAGCTTCTAGTTTTAAAACTAATTCTTATGATATTCTAGTATTTAACTTTTATTTTAATTTGCCAATTTAGTTTTTGTACTTTGCTTAGATCTTAAACATTTTTAATATAATCCTTTTAAGATAATTATGTTAAATAATATAACAATAAACACTACTATAATTTCCTTATATGCATTCTTTTGTTCTTCTTTTTTTGCACTATTTATTAAGGTTCTAGAATGTTAATTACTTCGGCCACTTGTCACACCTTCCATCATTCCAACCAAAAAGAACGACATTTTATTTTTGGCTTCCCAAGAAACCTCTTGGTCTCCATTTTAAAATTATTTCAGCAATTAAAAATGACGTTTTGCCTATTTTTCTCTGTGGCTCTTCTTATTTTCCCTTTTTCGCCATACTTTGTTTGAGTCTGACTACTTTTTTTCTCGCAAATTCCTTTTCTGCATATACAAACTATGTTTCTGGACAACTAGACAAAATCTATGGTAGTTTCACAAGAGCGGCCGCAGCCTCCATGTATGTATGTATGGCTAAAACTATTTTCTGAAGAAGTAAAAGGTTGTCTGCAGCTGCGTATTTGATTGAGTAGACTTACGAGTATTTGTTTTAGTTTTAGAAGTTCCTGGGAAAACATGTGTTCCTTGGGAGGATTTAACAAAAAAAAAAAAAAAAAAAACGATTGAACTATTTTGCGGAAAAGCAGTTAAATACAATAAAAAAATTAATAAGAAATTCTTTGAAAGTAAACATATCATGACATTCATGTAGTCTTTTCGCTACTGTTCATATGGCTCATCAGTTATTCTTCCCCATTTATGTACAGAAGAATTCCTTATGACTAAAATTAAATAAGAAATGTACAGTGGCACAGAAAAATCTACATACCCCCCAAAAAATTGCGTATTATGTAAAGTTTAAAATTTTTTATCAACAATATTTATACCCTATCATTCGTTACAAAAAATAATTTTTAAACTTAATGATTTTTGAAAAATGAAAATATTTACTAAAAAATTTAAAAAATTAATTTCTTAATACACAGAAAAGTATACATACTCCCACTGTTGGTCAATGATACTTTTCTAATTAAAGAACTTACACATGTTTTGCCATTACGTTGTAATGGTTCATGTCTCTAAGTTGATAATTGCAAAGCTTTACAACCAGTCGTTTTAAATTTTTGCAGCCTAGTTAAAGAAATAAGCTTAAATATTAGAAATCTCATTGTTGACCATCAAGGGAATGAAAAATCTTTGTGCGAAATTTCTGAAATTGTTGCGCACTCAAAGTCTAGTGTACAAACATGTTCAAGAAATTGTTAAAAGAACAGCAGTATTAATTGTAGACCAAGAAGTGGTCGTCCGCCAAAATTACTCAACGTGTATAACGACACATATTGAAAGAAATTGACAAAAACCCCCGGATAACGATATAGCAAAAAAAAAACAATGTCGATTGCCACTCTTCATTTAGAAACAGTATGCAGTGTATTGAAAAGTGGAGGTTTTCATAGCCGAGTGCCTCGGAAAAACCCAACCATAAGTCATTTTAATAAGACCAATCAAATGAAGTTTGCTAAAAACCATAAAAATGACTATGAAAACTTTTGGAAAAGCGTCGTCTTTAGTGAGGAAAGTAAATTAAACATATTCGGACTTGATGGAAAACAAATAGTTTGGCGCAAAAAGAATGAAGAGCTGGAACATAAAAACTTGATGCCCATAGTAAAACGGAGGCGGTTCCATTAGATTTGGGGATGTATGTCAGCGGCCGCGGTTTAGTTTTTATTAAGACAGCAATAGATCGACTTATGTATTTGAACTTTTAAAAGATAATTTGAAGGAGTCAGCATCCAAAATAGGTCTGTCTGAAAGTTGGTACTTTCAACAAGATAACGACCCAAAGCACACTGCTGACATTAGAAGAAATGGCTGTTGTACAATGTGCCTTAATAACTGCATTCTTTTCCTTAGTTGCCTGACTTAAACCGTACTGAAAATTTAAGGGATGAATTAGATCGCACGATAAGAAAAACTGCGATAAGGAACAACCAGGACCAAAAAATGCTCTTATCAAAGTATTGTACAAAATTTCTTCGAAAACTACCAGTAAGCTGGTATATTATATGAAGGATCGCTTAAATGCCCTGTTAGAAAGTAAAAGAGGTGCAAAAAAAATATAAAAATATCAATATTTTTTATAAACTCAAATGGTAAACTACGGATTATGTACGCTTTTATGTGTATTAAAAACTAAATTTTTTAATAAATGTTTCTATTTTTCAAAAATCATTTAGTTTTGAAAAGTTTGTAAAAATTTGTAAATTTTGCATAAAATATAGCTTTTCTTTGGGTATGTAGAGTTTTCTGTGCTACTGTATTTATTAAACAAAGCCGAACATACACAAAATAACACTTTGTTATAGCTTCTGGGGTTGAGCACAGAAGCTTCAATCATCTTTTTAGGTGCATTTAAATATCGGCGGCTATGCCAAGACACAAAATTGCCACATCTAAAGATCGAAAAATCCGCCAAAGAATCAATTAACATTTATGTTTTTTTATTTATTTATTTTTTTTCTAATAAAATAAAAATATTGTTTATTTAAAAAAACTGACATAGTGCTTGATCAATTAGAAAATAAGGAATCGATTGATACGAAATGTACCTTAATTTTTTGAATATGTATAACCTTTTAAACTTTTCATTCATACAAAGAAAGATTAGTACATAAAAAGAAGCGCTTATTTCTTAGCGAACCGAACAACACTATTCATATTCATATTCAAGAAACTGTACCTAAGTTTTGTAATCTTAAAAAAAATATTTGTTTAAAACTATTTCACCATATATGTATCTATATTTGTTTCTATTTATCCCACTGTTTTCATTTACCACGATTTACGGCATTTTAAAGAGTATGAAAGTTGACAATCTGGGGAAGAAGACAGGTTCTGTTTAATGCCAAATTAGACATTTTTTTGACTCAACACTTCTAAAAGGATTTGAATCCAGCATACAATCCTCTGACGTGCTTTAATATTTCTCTTATTATTTAAGTTTTAAGATAAGAAATATATACACTAGAATCAGATCCTTTATAGGCAATTTACACTTGCATACATCTATGAGGAACGCGTGCAAGAGGTTGAAAATGAAAAAAGGCTGTTTACATTTGCAACATCTTTCATCTTTGACAAAAATTTTGTTACGCGTATATTAAGAAATTAGAGAATTTAATAAAATAAATATAAAATCCAATCCTATTTATTTATAATTTTTAATCATAATTTAGTTTTATGATAAATAAATAATTGGGTTAATAATTGCTATTGAAGACAAAGAACAATTATTATTGCATTTTGCAGAAGTTATGCTGGAGAACGAAGAAATTAAAAAGTAAGAGCTACAATTTTTAAACGCACTATACAACAAGCATGATATATTTCTTTTTCGCTTAAAAATAAATAATACATTTTTTTTAATGATACAAAATGTATTTGTCTGCACGGCAGTTGTTCTTTTTGACATTTAGATATTCATTTTCGTTTGTTTTAATGTCACTTTTCTAGTGATCACAATAAAATTATCTAAAGATGTTGAGTGGAACAAAATAAGAAGAAACATCTTGTAAATATGTTGATTTTTAGCCCTGGGAAGCTGTTACATCTTTGCAAATTGATGAAAGATGTGAGCAAGTGCAAAAAGGCTATTAATTAAGAACTTTATTAAATAATCGCCCCACTAACCCCAATGCTTTTATTAAACTAAGCAGTTGAGCAATTATAATGCTAATGTAGCATATAATAGGTCTAATTAAGGTTCACTTTCCTTTGATTTTTATTCTCTAGAACAATGTCCTGATTTTATTAAATGCCTGCACACAGCCTTAGACAATGCTAAAGCAAAGCCTTTGCCAATTGTTGTTTATTATATTATGCTAATATCCCATATTATTTTCAAATAAAATTGCAATTTATTTGTTGCTTGGAAAAATAGCTATCTGCATGTATTTCGCCGGTTGCTAAAGCCAGCCCGTCAGGAAACCTATATCCAAAAATTTGGAAAAGCCAAAAACATTTTCCTTATGATGCAAAAAACAACTTAAAAGTGATTTTAGAAGCCTATGCAACAAAAATGTAAAGGCTTTTTCAAAATTAATAACAAGCAAACTATGTTTTTGTTGTTTTCTTGCCTTCCCTTCTAGGCGCATTAAAAATAAAAACAATACAGTAATTTTTTATTTCTCAAGAGAAAGAAAAACAAAAATAACAGTGATGCCAACATTGTGCACAAGCAATTGCATATTTTTTATAGTATGTTTCCACGGCACCTGCTTCTAGAGCTGCAAAACTATCGATGGCACTATCGATAGTATCGATAGTTTTATTTTAAGCGGACTATCGATATTTTTTTTTCGATAGTGATACTATCGACAAAAAACGATACTAAAAACAAAGTCAATAAAAACGGTATGACGGCGACTATGAAATACAAAATGCACCATCCAAATTTCGCCGCTTGTAAACCTTTTATAATAATGGCTATCAACAACAATAACAAAACATGTTTTATATTGTTTTAATAAATATTTGTTTTCCTGAAGATGCTACACAATGGAGTAGCGAAATATTGAAAATATATATAATAAACAAAAAGACCTATGGCCTTAGTTTATTTTTGAGAACTTAGGTTTAACATAGGTACTATTACTACTATACTACTTATAACAAAAACAAAAAAATAATGCAGACATTACTATAAACTATTGCAATATTTACGATTTTGTATTGCAATTCCTTAAATCGATGGTCACACTCAAAAGGAGGTTTTCTCCAAGGGAATCTTTTTCAGAGGTGTATTTTTGTTTCGTCTGTAAAAATAATCTAAGAAGATAATAATAAAAGCATCGAAAAAATCGGAAAAACTTACAACAATAGCACCTTTCACCAGAAATGACGCAGCTTTATTTGCATGTTCTTGAGCAAAAGCGTATTTCAGCTTTTTTATTTTTCTCTGATATTAATGGGTTTTGAAGGTAAGACCTTCATTGTAAATTATTTCTTCTAAAGATTCGACGGACTGTTTCAGCAATAACATTAACATTTTTTATTTTATATAATTTGTTTTTTTTTTGTGTCAATTGCTGGCAAAAGTGGATCGTTCCTGATTAGCTTCAAACAATACCGCTTATCACGGTCGGACAATTTGCACCTGTTTGCGTAATTCCGTTTTATTTTGGACACCGTTGTAGCTTTATGTCTTTTTATAATATCAAACACTGTATTTTTGTTTCTGTTTACTTTTTGTGCAATAATAGTTTTGTGGGTTTTATAATTGTTAATGACAAATGCCTTTCTTTAATTGTAGTTTGATCCTTTTGTACCATTTTTAAGAAAATAAAATTTTAAACAATATAAAATTTTATAAAACATGATTGTATGTGCCAAAGCGTTAACTAAAAAAAATTAAACTGTTCCACTTTGAATGTGAGCATTGTGTTGCAATATAAATTAACAAAAATGAAAATATTTTCATATTCGCGCTATAAAAAAACTAGTGCTTCCGATCTTAGAACCGCTTTGTTATAATTTATAAAGTAAAAGAAAATTGAATTGTGTTTTTTGTATATATTAAAAATATTATTTGTAAAAGAATTAAATCAAATCAGATCTTCTTTTGTTAAATCAATTCTTTTTAGGTAACTACAATAGTTGAAAGATTTTTTATACTTTTAATTCCTTTTTAATTTATTTTTCATTAATCTGTATATTTGTTTCGCTCTTCTGTTTATTTACTATGTTATTTTCCATTGAATTATAAATAATGTATATATGTACATGTATGTATATTAAAAACATTGATATACATAAAAGTAAAGTTTAAAAAAAATTAGCTTTAATTTTACTTTAAGAAATGATTTATAGTATGTTTTCACGGCACCTGCTTCCCTCTCTATTCTTGCTTCAGACTCCAATCATGAGCGAATCTACTTGCTTCGCCATACAAAATTATGAGAGCGAAGCTGGTAGATTCATATTGAATCTACTTACGAAGCATGAAAAATGTATGTCTTCTCTAATTTTTATCGCAAGTTTATCTGAACTAGCTGTATAAAATGTAAACAAAAAGAGAAAAACAATGTTTAAAGTGGTGTGTGGATATGTAATATAAAACACAATTAATTTCATTAAAATTTTAAATGTAATAAATTACAAACAAACAAAATTAAAAAGAAAAATAAAGTTTTTGAACAAATTATTTGAAAGTTATTTCAGTTTTTGTACAGACGTCCAATCGAAGCATGTAGCATGTGTCGTGTAAACAGCGTGCTTCGCAATCATGATTCGAAGAGCGAAGCAAGTGCTTCATTTTGCCGTGGAAACATACTATTACTTGTAAAATTATTTTGAGAAATCTTACATTATTTACTACGAGTCACACCTGATAAATTTATATCTTGATGAAAGTCAAGTTTATATCATGATGATAATTCATCCTTCATTTATTATTATTCTATCATCGTTATGATATATCATCAGAGCTCATAGACTAATAAATTCATCATGATATGAAAAGTAATTTTAAATTATTATAGCTTATGCTTGGAACACAACTGGGACGAGCGACGAATTTTTAGTCGCGAATATTCGGTTTGTAGTTTAGGGGATAATCCTCTCTTGCGTTGCAGGTTAAATAGTAGAACCATTTGTCCTTCAGTAAGTTCCTCCGTGTTTGCTGCTCGATCATATCTGGCCTTCATCTTATCGCTGGTCATTTTATTGCGCTTACGGACAAACTCATGAAGCTCATGCAGGTCTTCCTGTGCCTGAAGAATGTTTCCATTGTCTTCGTGCGCTGGTCCAGGTTTGACACCAAATTCTAAATCCGCTGGCAGTTTTAGTTCTGTCCCGAACAAGATTTTTGCTGGACTACGTGAGGTTGAATCGTGTAAAGCTGACCGGTGCGCCAGTAGAAATTTGGGTACATGCTCATCCCAACCCTTTTAGTGTGTACTGACCACTTTTCTGAGATATTCCTCCAGGGTACGATTAAATCTTTCTACCATGCCATCAGATTGCGGTTGCATTGGTGTCGTTCTTGTCTTTTTGATGCCATAAGCATCACACATCTCTTTGAATATAGCCGATTCAAAATTTCGTCCCTGGTCTGAATGTAGTTCTAGTGGAACACCGTATCGACACACCCAATTGTTCACAAGCGCGTCGACCACTGTTTTAGATTCTTGGTTTGGAATGGCATACACTTCGGGCCATTTGCTAAAATAATCCATTACCACTAGTCCATATCGGTTTCCAGCATCACTGACAGGGAATGGACCTGCTATATAAATAGCTATCCGCTCAAATGGTTCACCTGCGTTGTACTGTTGAAGTTTGCAACGACTTTTTCTTACAGGACCCTTGGCCTTTATGCACTGTTCGCAATTAGCTATCCAATCGGCTACGTGTTGTTGGCAGCCTACCCAGTAAAATCTCTGCTTTATCTTTTCCAGAGTTTTTGTTATACCTATATGGCTGCCGATGGAACCGTTATGGAACTGCTTAAGTATCTCATTCCTTTTGGAAGTTGGCACGACAATTAAGTCCGTTGTAGTTTTGCCTTCTGTACTTTCCCAAGATCGATATAAGCAGTCATCTTCTACCTTCAGGCTATTCCACTGAGCCCAGTACGACTTGGCTAGTTGGCTCTCTGCCGATATTTCATTATGATTCGGTCTCCTGTTGTTTTGCTTAGCCAATATAATTTTTGCCAAAATTGGGTCGTCATTCTGGGCCTTTGACCAATCTTCCATTGACCCAATTTTGGTAAGCCGCACATCAATGACACACTCCTTTTTTTTATTTTATAAACGTTTATTTTACTGAGTTATTTTATTGCAAAATAAATAAACACAATTTATTTACTACTTTAATTAATCAATTATTTTACGATTTAACTATTCGCGATTAATAATACACGCTAGCAACTTTAATTTTTATACAAGATCTTAACAATCCGAATGAATCAGCACGTATTGGCGTTGCTGTTATATACCCTATTTTTAGGCGTTCTTGAATATTCGAGAATTTCTACCGCCATCTGCTGCGTAGTTGAAAATGCTGCATTGCCACTTTTATCTCAGACATATTAGTGAGCATTGTTATTTACTTCTAGAACCTTCAATCATTATTTAAAAATACATGTTGTGTATTTTTATTTAGTTGTTATACAATGCAGGTGTGTGTAGTGTGTTTGTGTATTTATCGCTTTGTGTTAGTTGTTTTTGTTTTGTACTAAAGATGTTTTGTAGAAACTAGTTAAAGATTTCTCTTTTTAGATTTAAAAAATAATTAATTTATTAAGCGGCTATGCGCTTTCTTTATTTATTCCTTTAAAAAATGAATCTAAACTACACTTATGTTTAATACTGATGTTCGACTGAGACTCGTGTTAAATTTAGACTGCCCTCATGTCTAAAAATAATCTTTTTATATAATGTTGAGTTTTAGTACCTGTTTGCTTAAACTAGGGTTAGTTATGAAAATGTATATTCTTTATATTATTTTTATTAACATACCCTTTTCTTGGGTTGTTTGTTTGTAAATTGTGTTTACTAAAAATGTGTTTTATATTTTCTTATCTCTAGAATATGTTTACATTTGATATTTCCCTGAAATGAATGCCTTTGTCCTAAAGTGTTTGTATCTTTATTTCGATTACAATTTAGCAGTTATTACAAATAACCTTGGTTTTGTTTTATTACAAATAATCTTTGTTTTATTACAGCTAATGTTTGTGTCTGTTTTGTATTTTTGTTTTAGTTTAACATGCTTGATCTTGCTTTAGCTTAAATTATGTTTGTATCTTTGTTTTAACAACCTTGAGGTTGTAGTGTTCCTTAACTCTCCCCTTCCTAAATTAAATCGTCCCGATTTAAACTGTATTAGCCTGTAGCTTTACTAGCTCATTTCTATAAAGAACTTTAAAATTTTCGTCTGCTTTGCTTTGGATATTTTTATAGCTGTGTAAAGACAACTAATAATTCCAGTTGTAATTATTATTAAGTAAATAAATGACCTCAAGGGGTGATTTTCTACAGGTATATAAAATTTCTTTAATGAGTCTAAGTTATTAAATGCATATTCTGTGTCTGTATATAAAATTTTCATTATCTCAAAACTTTCACTATGTTTAGTGTGTATTGCTTCTAGCAATCCGGCATGTATGTTTTTATAAGTTATGTTATCTATATGTACTTCGTCCGTGAATTCTACTAATGTTATTTCTGTTGTCGTATGGTTATTTACAGTGTGAGTTCTGTCTAATAATATAAATCCTTCGTCAATTTGTAATAGCGGTTGATTGTACTCTTGAATAATTAAACATTTAGCGCTCTGATTTTCTAGTAATGGTATGATACGGTTGTCGTCCGTGTTATTGTTTCGTTTGCAAATATATTTTCCCAAATTATTTTTACACTTTGTGATCCTAACATAGTCCTTCCCGCATCTTGCTATTTCCTGGTCAGTAAAAATTTTTCCGTGTCTAAAACTAATTGGAGTTACCTTAAAATAGTCACATTGGTTAGTTAGTACCGGGTATTTGTATATGGTGATTATGAGTTCATAAGTTCTAGCGATGTGTATGGCTGTGTATTCCATTATGTTAATTATTGGGGTTCTTGTTAATTCATGCTTAATCACTTCCCTCAAATCCTCCATGTCCAAAGCTTCCGATAAGAATTCATTGTTTTTTGCTGCATTAATAGTTCGTGTTATTAATAAAAGTTGGTCATGCACTTGTTCTAAGATTATATGGTTTTTTATATTTTTCCGATTAATTGTATTAAGAATTTTTTTGAATCTAGAGTTTATTAATTTTTGTTTTGTATTATTTTCAATTAGTGTGTTAATGGCTTTCTCTATTTTTATAACATCATCGTGATCCGGGATACCCGTAATAAATTTCAAGGCGGAACCTAAAAAATTTATTCCTCTTCTCTGAATATTATGCTCTGTAAGAATTTAAATTTTTTCAATCCAAATTTTTTCTTCTACATTTCAATACGTATTTTTTTCCTGTTAGATTTTGTAGTTTAACGTCTGCTTGAATTATTGTTGCGGTTGTGATGACCATGATTAGTGATGTTAGGAATGTTATCCTCATTTTTTGTAAGTACATAATTTTTTATATTATTTTTATGTATGATCTGCCCTCCTTGAGTTAAGATAGTGTCCTCACGATCTTCCTGAACTATGTGTTTTTTGTATCTGCTATCGCTCTTACTTCTGATGTTAGTTCTAGCTACCAACACTTGATCTCCTTGTTGAAACGTCCTATGCTTTGATCCTTGATTTAACCTTTGTAGTGTCTTCTGCGAAGCATTTCTTAATTTATTTTGTATATCCTCCTTAGAGAATTTTATTAAATTAAAATGAATATCTTTGGGTTTATATCCTGTAACTGAATGTGTAGAGTTGTTTATTTCTTTTACCGCTAGGAATAACTCCTCCGTTGCTGATGTTTCTTTATGTATCTTAAAAATTGGGGATAGTTCCGATATTGAATTGTGTGCTAGTTTGACTTGTCCGTTTGCTTTAGACCTGTGTACTGGGGTTTGTATCTTTTTAATGTTATGTTTTATAAACATTTGGTTCACCATGATCGTATTCAAACATTTTTCATTATCTGTCATTAATCGTTTGCAGTTCGGAAAATTATTAATGAGAATTTCTTCTAGTCTTCTGTCTATATCAGCCTTTGAGTCGATGTCTCTGATAACTATGTATTTAGAGAATTTATCTATACCTACAAGATACTGTTTATGCTCGTTGAAATAAATGTCTATATGTATGTATTCCCCTGGATGTTCGGGAATATCCGAGTGTTGTAATGGTTCTTTTGATGGGTTGCGTTCGTATTTACCATACAAACATGCAGTGCATTTCTTATTAAATGCCTTACAGTGTTTTCTCATGTCCGGCCAGTAATATTGTTCTAATAGTTCGTGTATATTATTTTTATAGCCTCTATGTGCTCTCTCGTGTGTTTCTTGTACTAATCGAATTTGTTCCTCTCTTTTCGTTATATCTCTTAATCTTATTGGTGTGTGTACGAATTTGGAGGTATTGAATGTATTCTTTATGATTCTACCGTATTTAAATAAATCTTCAGCTGTAGCATATATGGCGGTGATTTTTTGGGGTTGAATGCACTTTTTTAGTTTGGTAATTAAATTTTTCTCGTTAGTAAATCTGATAATATGACGTAATTTACTCTGAAATATTATTTGTGTATGTATTTCATCAGATACTTCATTTGGTATGAGTTCAATTTGTATTCCATACGCATTAAATGGTTGTGATACAGTTTTTATTATTTGTTCACTTGAGCTTTCACTTGAATGAACCGTGCCTACTGATGATGTATTTATAGCTTGTCGTGATAATGCGTCCGCCACAACATTTCGTGTACCAGGCTTATAGGTTAATTTAGCACCATAGTCTTCGATGATGGCTTTCCATCGTTTTAGCTTGGGGTTAGGATTTTTGTCTGAGATTGCGTATGTCAATGACTGATGGTCAGTAAAGATGGTCAAGTCAGCTATGCCGTATATGTAGTTACGTAATTTCTTTAATGCCCAAGATATAGCCAGTAATTCTTTTTCGTTAGTACTATAATTTTGTTCGGTGGTGCTCAGTGTACGAGATAAAAAATAAATTGGGTTCCTATTCCTAGAACAGCTCCAATAGCTATGTTGGAAGCATCTGTTGTAAGTTCAAATGGTTTATTAAAGTTGGGTTGGTATAATTCCATTTGCTCTTTTAGACTATTTTTTAATTTGTTTACAGCTTCTATGGCTGATTGTTCCAGTTTAATCTCTGTATTTTTACTTTTATTTTTACCAATGTGAGCATTTTCTCCTTTTAGGTGCAAAGTTAAGGGTTTTGAAATTTGAGCATAATCTTTTACAAATCTCCTATAGTAACCAGTAAGTTCCAAAAAACCTCTGAGGTCTTTTAATGCTTTCGGTATTGGAAAATTTTCTATTGCCTTTATTTTTTCCGGGTCAGTGGTTATTTTATTATATTTTACAATATGTCCGAGATATTTTACTTCTTCCATGAAGAATTTTGATTTCTCATTGGACACTTTTAAGTTCGCCTTATTTAGGGCATTGAAAATAGTATGGATATGTTGTTTGTGTTCCTCTGGCGAGGAAGAATATATAATTACGTCGTCTATGTATACGTAAGCAAATTTTCCTATAAATTCTCGTAAAATATCATCCACACATCTTTGAAAAATGGAAGGAGCGTTCTTTAATCCGAAAGGCATACGTAAAAACTCATATTTTCCGCCATTTACGCAGAAAGCAGTCTTCTCTCTATCCTTTTCCGTTATCCTAATTTGGTGGAATCCTGATTCCTAGTCGAGTGTGGTAAAGTATCTAGCTTTTTCTAGATTCTGTAAAGTTATATCTATATCTGGAATTATACTCGTCAGTAACTGTATGTTCGTTTAGTTTTCTGAAGTCTATCACCATCCTACGTTTCGGTTTTTCATTCTCATCAGTTCCTTTTTTGTGAACTGTTAACATAGGTGAATTATAAGGACTAAAGCTTTTTTGAATAATAATATCTTCTAGTAATTGTTTTATTTCTTTATTAACGAATTCTACGTCATTAATATTGCCCGGGTACTGTTTTGTCCAAATTGGGCCATCTGTAGTTGTTTTAATGCTTGCCTCAATAGTTGTAGTAAAAGGAAAGGGACCTATTTTATTATTACCTATCATTAATTCTTCAATCTCTTTTCTATATTCTTCACTTCCTATGGTGAAATTTATGTATGCATTATCCTTTCTTTCCCGCAATTCAAATCTTATTTCGTTACTGTTTATTATTGCGCCTAGATTTCTTATTCCGTCCCATCCTAATATTAAGTCAAAATTATCTATCGAATCTATTTCGAAGAAATCTATGTCTTTTCCCATAAATTTAATAGTGTGTTTAGTATTGACTATTGATTTACCATGCATACTTATAATTTGTAAAGGCTTAATTTTTTCTGAATGGTTAAACTTTAAAGATTTTTTTATATAATTGTGGGTTGCGCCTGTATCTATTAACACTTCAAAATTTTTTTCTCCATCATTCATTATAATAAAGGGCAACCCATTTTTTAGTTTAAAGACTTAGTAACTATTTTATTTACGGTACCTGTTTCTACAATAATACTTTGGTTAACATCTTTCGCTGCAAGGTTATTGCTTCTCAGAAATTTAGATTGGTGAAATTGTGTGCTGGGTTCTCGGTGTCTCTTCCAAGGATGATGTTGTAGATTATGAAAATTCGTTCTGCGATGTTGATTGGTGTTACCTGATGATGTGTCCATTGGTTCTGAACGTGGTTGATACTGATGTTGGGTAGGCACTTCTCTTTGTTGATGGATTTACGATGGACGTCTGTGATGATGATGATGGTTGTTATTGGGTCTTTGTGTTGGCTGTACATAATACCTCTGTTCATTGCTGGAGTATGATAATCGTAATTTTCGATGCTCGTCATCGTGTTCTATGGTGCGTGCTACCGCAAAAGCATGTTCCAAATCCTTTATTGGATTTCCATATAGTGTGGAACGTATGTACGAGTTACTAATTCCGTCTTTGAAGATTCGTACAGCTTCTTGAGTGGTTTCATTTGTCATTACATCTATAACCTCTTATGAATGACCGGACATGGCAATTTTGGAAGTGATTAAGGTGAGAGCTTAATTAATTTCATCATGAAATTCTGATAAGTTGCGTCTACCTTGTGTTAATTTCTTCATTTCATCCTGAAGTACATGTAATGGTCTCTGATTGGCATAAGTATAATCTAGTCTGTTTCGTATAGCATCGAAATTGAATATTGTGTTGTGATTTGTTAATACGTCTGCGGCTGCGCCTTGTATCTTCGTGTTTATTATTGACAAGGCTTCCACGTATCTATTTAAGTTTTGGTGAATTCTGATACCTTCCATAAGCCTCGATACGTCTTCCCTCCAAATTCGGTATCTTGCGATATTGCCGTCGAATACTGGCAATGCTTTGAATACGTCCAGATTAATTTCCTCAGGTGTGGTGTATGAGACGTTCACTGGTTGTAATCTAGCCGTTGCTGGTGGTGCTATGCCTGGGTTGATTGGTATTTGATCGAGTCTTTCTTTCAGCGTTCTATTCTCTTCCTGAACATTTTGTAGCATGATCTGCAAACTAGCTATTTGTTGGATCATTTTACTTAGGTCGGCTTGTGTCATTTCTTCCTCAGTAACTAGATTTTTTTGTTCGTCAAAGATGTTAAATTTTTTAATTCTTTTCATAAATTTCTTCACCACACTTTTTCTTCACTATGTGCAATAATTTTACTTATGTGGAAAAGTTTTATATATATATATTTTTTTTCTTTTAATGATCCCTTTCTTATGAAGGATTCTTCCTTGCTGCGACAAGGATGCTTTGGTCCGCTCGTTAGAAGGATAAAAATATATTATCCTCCTGGCAGGATCGCCAGTTAAAGATTTCTCTATTTAGATTTTTAAACAAATTAATTTATTAAGCGGCTATGCGCTTTCTTTATTTATTCCTTTAAAAAATGAATCTAAACTACACTTATGTTTAATACTGATGTTCGATTGAGACTCGTGTTAAATTTAGACTGCCCTCATGTCTAAAAATATTCTTTTTATATAATGTTGAGTTTTAGTACCTGTTTGCTTAAACTAGGGTTAGTTATGAAAATGTACATTCTTTATCTTATTTTTATTAACATACCCTTTTCTTGGGTTGTTTCTTTGTAAATTGTGTTTACTAAAAATGTATTTTATATTTTCTTATCTCTAGAATATGTTTACATTTGATATTTCCCTGAAATGAATGCCTTTGTCCTAAAGTATTTGTATCTTTATTTCGATTACAATTTAGCATGTTATTACAAGTAACCTTGGTTTTGTTTTATTACACCTAATGTTTGTGTCTTAAAGTATGTTTTGTATTTTTGTTTTAGTTTAACATGCTTGATCTTGCTTTAGCTTAAATTATGTTTGTATCTTTGTTTTAACAACCTTAACTAAATTCTAGCTTTGAAAACAAACACAATAGGTCGTTTCGTTTCACTTTCTTGGCGTCAATTATGTTTACATCTTTTTTATAATGTTAATAAAGCATCTTTGTTACAATATGTGTATAAATATAATCAATATCATTATATTCTAAGCAAGAAAAAATACTAAAATGAGCAGAACATTTTTGCGTGATTTGAAATCGCTTTGACAAAAAGTAATTTACAAAACAAACAAGTATATATACTTTATGGGGTCGGAAATGAATACTGTAGAAATTACAAACGGAATGATAAACTTAGATATACCCCTTTTCCACCTAACTTTAGATGAAATTAATGCCATTGTTCTAAAACACGCCTGATTATTTTTTTGATATATTAAGAAAGATATTTGTATAAGTATTTGCTATTTTCCTCAAAATTTTTAAACGGCCTAAGTAATCCCAGCACACAAAACTGGAAAAGATGTTAAAATGCCATACAGCTACAGAATAATTAGCATTCCAAGCCTATTAGACAAAGTTTTTGAAAAAGTCGTTCACAGAAGAATAATAGATTTTTTAAACTTAAACATCATTGTTGTCTGACTGTTTGGATTCCGTAAGGAACAGTCTACCAATCATCAATTAAAGAGGGTAAGTAAATTTATTAAAAACAATAAAAGTCAGCGCAAAGTACTGGAGTTATCTTCCTTGTTATTAAGAAGGCATTTGATTCAAGATGGTTTGTTGTTCAAACTCAATAGTTTTAATTTTCCTGTTTATTTACAAAAAATATGCAGTAAAAAGTTTTTAAATAAACGATTATTTCTTATCTTATCTGTGTACATAGCAATTTCTCTAGCGAAAGGCAAATACCAGCAGGTTTACCGCAAGGGTCTGTTCTTTCTCCCACACTATATTCGTTTTATATCTCGGATAAAAAAAATCGCAGAAATCAAGAAGCAGCTTTTTATGCTGACGAAAGTGTTTTTATATGTTGCGGCAAGGTATCAAACGTAATAGTAAATTCAAGCCAAAAATACTTCAGTAAATATAAAATTAAAGTTAACAACAATAAAACTCATATTTCTCTACAGCAAATCTCCAAAACGAATTCCTTCACAAAACTTAAAGTGCCAAGGAAATATCATTTCTATTAGTAAAATTATAAAATATTTAGATAAAGTATTTATCGGATATAAGAAACTTAAAAAATCCACAAAAAAAGTTTCTTTTAAGCGTTTCTTTCTTATATACAATTATTTTATATAAGAAACTTATTTCTTATATAGGTAGTTATGGCTATAAGACATTTATTTCTTATATGAATATATGTACGAGTTTATTTACCTAGATGTACATATGTATGTAAATATAAAAATAAATCAAATCGTGGTCAGTAGTTAATTTTTATTTTATTAACTCATAAAGTAAATAAACATAAAAAAATGTAAACAACTTCAAATTTTTTTTGGACAAGATTTTTATCACGTTGCTTAAAAAGTAGGTTTTCTATACTTATAAGGTCACTATTGTTCTCTGAACTTAAGTATTGCTTTAAGACAAATAATGCTTTAATGGCTTCTTTTCTGGTTGGCTTAGTGTACTGCACCTCATCCGCAGCTTCGTCATCTTCAGAGACTTCTACTGGAATTTCTTCTTGCACTTCATTTAATATATCGGTGTCAACTAATGAACGGAAACAGTCGTATTTTTCTATTTCATCCAACTCTTTTAGGAATGGGTCGTACTCCTGATCTAATACAGCCTCTTCTTCATCCGATACATTTTCACCAATCGCATTAGTTAGGTCATCTTTGGAAATCCCACTCTTTTTGAAACAATTACGAATAGTTTCTGGTGTTACAAGCCACCAAGACCGCTCTGCTATATACAAAGCTCCTAAAATATTAACACTCTTTAAAAACTGTTCCATGTAGTCACCTTCTACAGCTAGTATTTGTTCCCGTATTAAGTTTTTCCTATAGTGAGATTTAAATGACTGAATGATTCCTCAAACCGATCGAAAAGTACATACAGGCGTTTGGGCAAAAAAGTGTTAAAAATACATTTCACTAAACTTACCCTGGTCCATCGGTTGAATAATGCTAGTTGTGCATGGTGGTAGGAATATTATTTTAATACTTTCTGGTAATAAGTCAAGTTTGTGACACGAAGCGTTTCTTTTTTTGTTTACAACCATCTTTAACACGAACAAATGAATGGACGATGGCTAACGTTAATTTGTTTACAAGGCAAAAAAACACAAAGCTTCTCAAAATTACAAGCTCGCTCTTCTGAAACTAATAATAAAAAACTGTTTGTTCTTGTTGAAAAAGTGTCAGCAAAAAGAGTTGCCCATGCAAACAAAATATTCTGTGTTGCCGTTGGAAGTTTCTTATATAAATTATTTTCCTATATATTTTGTGGCTTTGGTGTTTAAGAAAAATGTTCTTTTAACAGTTTTTTTTCTTAAAAGCGTTTTTCTTATATAAAACCTTTTTTGTTAGAAAAATCACTAAAAAGACATGGTGTTTTTGAAAATGTTTTTTATAAGTGTTTTGTTCTTATATAAGATGTTCTTATATCCGTTAAATACTGTATATAGATAGAAAAGTTTTGTTTAAGCAGCATGTTAAATACATACGTGACAAGGCAATAAGGTGTGATTGCGCACTGTATCCTTTTTATTGTTACACAAAATGTGTAGTAGACCGATCTTGACTTATGGTTTCCAAGTCTGGTATAGCAAAACTTTTTCTACTTTCTGTGGTGAAGGGTGTAAAAAAAATTAAATGGCTTCTGAAATTGAATTAGTAATTGAAAGTGGAGCTAACAGAGTTTGGGTATACAAAACTTTATGCGTGTAATCTTGGAAGCAAGAAAAAAAAAATAGCTGCACGCAAAAGCAAAAGTTAGAAAAGGTCTATTTGTGTCTTTGATTCTAAACATTACCTGACGATATATTATTATGAATATCTAATTGAACGTGTGCTTAGGCGCCACAATATAACAAATATAATAATAAAAAATTACGTATCCGATCGCACAGGAACTATTATTTTATAAACAATTTAAAAAAAAATTGAAAGCGATGACAAACTTAATGAATCTGATAACTACTGCCTTTACAGGATCTAAGTAAAACAAACATCAAACCTTATTGCTACTTATGGCTACTTATGAGGGTAATATTCGTTTAGACCGTTTCGGAATTCATGGTTACATTTTTACATTTATCATGACGCTTATCGTCTACTGTTAAGATAGTATGATATTTTAATTTTATATTGAGTTGAACAGGGAGTATACTTTTCTTTTAACGTTAAAAACCAGTAAATACTACCCAGTAGTGGATTTAGTGAAAATATGGGTATAAATCCAGCTAACCAAAATAGTTAATCGAAATTTATAAAAAAATTAAATAATAAAAAATACTAATTAAATTAACTAAAGGATATGTCAAATTTTTGAGCAAAATAACACAACCACTTTTTTTACAAATATTAATTCGATTCATTCTGGCACATATCATGGCAAATGATGATTTATAATAGAATAAATGTAATATCTTACTTTTTATATTCAGTACGATAATATATTCTTAATAAGTATTTAAGAAGACAAAAATTGTTTTCAATAATTTAATGGTTACATCTTTTTGGTCAAGTATCTCACATTCATGCTGAAGGACGTCCCCGAACCTCTTCAAACCTTCAATCGCAGATTCTAGAGCGCATTGTTAACGGTTCCTTCTCAGCTTACCGCGAAAATTAAAACAAAAGAAAGCTATAGCTAATAACATCAGAAGAGAAGCAGTAGACAACAAACGACTTGATTTATCAGGCCCTTAAAATGTTGCAAATTTTCCGCACTTAACCTCTTAAGGTATGGTAGTCTCAATATTTTTTCATGACTTGTAATATTAAGTACGGCAATTGTTGGTAATCCTGGTAACTTTGTTAACAGACCTTGTAGTTTCTGTATAGGGTTTCGTTAATTTTCGCTTCACCATTGAAAGTCAATAGAAACGTGCCCGTGACGGTTGTCTCTACATCAACGCTTCTTTTAAAAGTCACATTCATTTATAATTATAATACCATCATCAATCACTTTTACTGGTTCAAGATGAGAAGGCCGAAAAGTGCAATATGCATGACCACTTGAATGGAGTTTTTGTGCGCATGTCGAATATAGCAAACTTCTACAAAATGTTGCTGTCAAAATTGCATTACAATTGTTAATGTTTGATTTTCACAATCACTATCCTTTTCGTTTAAGTTAAGAATTTTGTATTTATGTTAAACGGGGTGCAATGTTATTTTTTTTACAAACTATACCGGGTCTTGGATACTTAATCAACAAATCTCTATTAGAACTCTTACACTAGCGACTTCCATTAAGTCATATACAGTCACATTTGAAGAGTGCTTACTAATTATATTAACTTTATCATTAGAATCCAAAATCTATGGATTAACTATGCAAATCTTAGAAAAAGTTATTGATATTATTAAACCTTCAAGTTTTGTGAAAAAAATCTATTTCTGGCAAGCAAAGTCTTGTGAAAATATTCAGTATCAACTACTTTAGCCTTAGGATTTTTAAATATAATATTGACTGTGTCCGTTAAATTATTTATTTTCTCCTGTGTCTTATGTTTATGAAAGTCAAAGACATCATAGTCTGGTGTTCCAGCGATAACTTTAAGTCCTGTGCCCAAAATTTTTATTTTTTTCGTTCGAATTGAAATAGTCGGTTAATTTTGCCGTCACCATCGTGTCTAGAAGTACCATCACAAGAATCCTTGAGTTGGAAAGAAATTAGTAAAAATTTTTTTTTATCTTAAACTGTCGTTTAGTTGTTTTATTTGTACCTCCTGTTTCTCCTATCGATTTCAAGCTATAAGGAGGTAGAGTGCATTGCATCGAAGGGCCGTTTGTTTGTGACGGTATGAATTGTTTTATTATATTTTATGGTTGCTACTAATATTAATTGTACTGTATTATTTATAGTTTAAGCCATCTAGCTATTTCCAAAATAGTAATATGTACTACTGCTCCTTGCATTAACAATTTGCATTGATTTTATTGTGTTTGAATGCAATGACGGTTCATTGTTACAGAATACATATTGTTTTTGTACGAGGAAAGAAATTCATAATCTGTAGAATTGGCGATTTAACATCTAATATAATTCTTGAAGCTATAGGCTGGACTATTGCAAGCTTGGATAATTTGTCTGTTGACAATATATGAATCTATATGTAAAGTTTTCTCTATGATGGAATTGGTGTCGTACCAATAATTTCTTTTTGTGGTTGGCGATAGTATATAGCTTTTTTCAATTTTTACAATTTCTGACCACCTCATTTGCTAATTGTGTCATTTTTGGAAAAAAGTAATCTTCCAAAATTTGTTTTGTATTATCTTGGATCACTCTATGAGCTTCGTTATGTTACAACGTTTTTTTTCATAGCGAAATGTTGTTGAGGAAAATGCCTCATGCTGTACCAATACCAAAATTGGTAGTTCGCAATAAATTGCGTTTACTCCTCCTTTATGACGTCAAATAATTTTTTCATCAGAGTTTTTCTATCTGAAAAATTTACAATATGCCTAGTTTTTTTCCGAAAACAATAAGTGCTCTGTACCTTCTTCACTATCTGACTTCTAAAACAATTAATCGGTTTATCTGTTGATTCAATAGCATAGGATAAAGAGACTTCGCTATGTGTTGTTGCAATATCAGAGCTTGAACTCTTACCGATAGTGTTATCATTCTGTACGGCGCGAACATCATGTCGGAATAAAGCATCAGCGACACGGCCGGGCTTATAATATATTTGAAGAATGTGCTCGTCAATGAATGCTTTTTATCTTTTTATATTGGGATTACGGTCGGAGACAGCAAAAGTTTGTGGTTGGTGATCTGTAAAAATATTGAGATTCTTAACTCCATACAAATAGTTTCTCAGGCTTATACAATGGTAGCAAAATTTAATTCCCTCTCGTTAAGAGTCCTGGAAATCATTGTTATTGATTTGCAATTTTGAGACAAAACCGCATCAATTCCATAAGAAAAATCATCAGTTGTTGGGTCAAATGTTTCCTTTAATCTGGGTAAATAAGCCAATACCTCTTTAAGCTTATTAAAAGCTCGAAGCTGCCCCTCATCAAACTCTGCAACTATTTTTTTAGACTGAATTGCACTAACTTTGCCATTTTTACCTTTTAGTATGTCACTCAAACGCCTCCCAATTGATGCAAAGTCCCTAATAATGCATTTGTAATATCTTGCTAGTCCAAAGGAGGACCTGACCACAAAAACTGTAGTGGGCTGCGCAAATTTTTTATGGCGTTTATCTTACTAGGGCTAGTTGTTATTCCGCCTTGTGATACCACAAATCCCAAAAACTCAACCTTTTCTTTTCTTTGCAAGAAGCTCGAAAATTACATTTTTTCCTGATTTAAAGTCTGAAGTTGTAAAATATCTGGCCTTACCAAGGTTTGACAATATAACACATTGACAAATTGTTAGCTAGCGTTTTTGAATTCAATTTTCTAAAATTTATAACAAGTCGTTTTTAATATTTCCGTATTCGTCAGTCCCTTTTTTATTCACCACCCATATAGGGTTATTACATGAATCTCGATGGGCGGATGATGCCATCTTTAAAAAGGTTACGGAATTCCAAATTCACAAAGTCTGCTTCTCCCATTGGATAAGGGTAGAGTTTTGAATGTGTTAGATTTCATCTTCAGTGTGAATATACGCAACAATTGGTTCTGATCCAGTCTTATACTCCAGCTTCTTTTTTTTTAATTTAGCTGGGAATCTACAAACTACAATAAATCCATTCCTATAATTCCATCAAACGAATTAAGATTTGGGAGAACAAAAAAGTGGTATTTGTTTCAAAAAGACCTAAAGAATCGACTTTACCATAAACGTTGCACATACATTTTTTACACCTTTTAATTTTAGTTATGGTTTTATATAGAGTTTTGATGAGTCTATATCTATTATCAATTTAATTACACTCTCTGCAATTACACTTTCTATGTACGGAAGGAGTCATTTGTATATTTTTTTTGTATGTATTTAATTAAAGTCTATGGATTTAAATCCTTACAGACCGACAAAGAAAATAATAATTAATTTATTTACAATTACAATTTAATAATTTAAATATGAGTATTTAAAAATAAAACAATATTATGTTTTACAACATTAACATTTAGAGAAAAATAAGATTGAATAGTTCATTAAATTATTTGCACATTCTTCTATAGGACTGTTTACATTATGTGTACAAGTCATATGGAATTTTAGATTTTCCATATGTAAATCAACACACATAGTATTAACCATAGATCACGACTGTCTGTGGTATTAACCTCATGAAACATAACATATGTTATTTTTCTACGTGATATAACATGTGTTAGATTTTTATTTAGAGCACGCTTTATTTGATATACTGATGCATATTCCTATAAACGCACATTACTTTTGTGGAAACAGCTCAAAAAAAAAAACGAAACTAATACACAATTAAGGGATTATAAATTCATTTAACAAATATTTATTGACTTCACTTTCAATAAAAAAAAAAAAACAACAAAATTAAATACAAGTTTTTTAATTTTTATTTATTTTTAAATAACTTAATGCAGTTTTGATGGGCTTTTTCCTATAAGCGCGCTTTAAGAAGTTATACATTTTGGCTTTATTAGTAGTAAGTAGGTGATCCGTTTTTTTAATTACTTCGAAAATACGGTGCGGCATTAACTCTATTAATTTTTTTAGTAAATCGTTATCTATTACATTCCACACTTGTTTAATTCTTAGTTTTAGCTTCGTAACTGTCATTATATTTAGTTTTGGGCATTATTTGAGTATAATTTATGTGCCATGTATCCCCATAAGTTTTCCATCGGACTGCAAGCTGGCCAGTCTAATAGAGGAACACTATGTTGTTCGAACCACGATTTGGACTATTTTGACGTGTATTGCCGCATTGTCTTGTTGAAATATGTATGCAATCTTTATCCATTTTATCATCCACAAACGAGATACGAACATCTTCTAAAAGTTCGGTATATGTTGTGCTATCCATCATTTTTGAAACAAAACAAATACTTGTTTTTCAGCCGAGGAAACAGGTGCCCACACCATAAAACTACCTCTACCGAAATTACGTTTCCGCATTCGAATATTGTTTGATCTCAAATCGTGCCAATAGCACGAATACGAATCTAGACCGTCCAAATTAAATTTTTATCGTCTGAAAAATCTACTTTATTCCACTCATCAGTCCACTTCATATATTTGAATGTAAATTTCAGACGATTTGCTTTGTGTTGTTGTTTTAGCATTGGCTTACACTTGGAAGTAACAGAGTTTACAACGATTTTTTTAGAGAATGTATTATTGAGTTAATTTCTAATTAAATAAGATTTTATCCAGCTTAAAGTGTTTTGAGTAAAGCTCATTAGGTTAACTTTATCAAAAGCTTTGCTGAAGTCCGTATAAATAATATCTGTTGTTTGACCGTCATTAAATCTTCAATTTATTAATGTTGAAAATTGTAAAATGTTTGTGACTGTTGAGCAGCCTTTCCTAACAATGCTGAAGCGGTGACAGCAATGACTGCATTATAAAGCTTAGAAAGTCGGACAGATACTTTTCAAAAAGCTTTGGTATTCCACTTAACTTTGCAATGCCTCTGTAGTTTATAACGTTTGTCTTGTTTCCTGATGAAATAATGAAATAATGTAGGAACCTTTCCAAAATCGAGGAAAGTAACAATATTTTAGCGAGATATTTAATATAATTGATAATGGTGTGGCACAATGGTTATGATGCAAGGTAAAATCCCACCAGGTCCGCTATATACGGATTGATTTATGGTTTTTATGCAGTCAACGATCTGAGAAGTGAAAACAGGTGGAAATTATGTTGGTCAGATTTAACTATATGGAACGGATATCCGCACATTGCGTTAAATTGTCCATCAGAATATGTCGTTGCAAAAATTTAGCAAACATTTAAGATGTAATAGAATTATCATTGGAATCATAATTTAAGTACTTCATAATGTTAGGCTAACCAGTAGATATCCTTTAAGAATTAACAAATTCCTAAAATGGTTTGGGATCTCATTTTAAGTTCAGTTTCATGTTAGTTAAATAATTTATATAAAGATTTTTGTTAAGAATATAATATTTTGAACGGGTAACAGCGTATAAATAGGCTTATTTTTAGTATTTTTCAACATCGATAATTAATTAGAATTTCATGGGGGGCCAGTCAATTTACGAACAAAAGATTTTGGAACACATTTATTAAAATAATTTGCCATAACATTGTAAAATCTATTAACCATTTCATCTATTGTATTTGGGTGACTATTTGAAATAGACAGCAATTTTAGCCAGTTTGTTTTGTTAAAAGATTATTTAACTCATCAAAATTTGTTTTTTTTTTAAATATTTTTTTTTAATTCTTCTTCTTAAATTACCATAATCTGCTGCTAAAATGTTAGAGCTGACTTCTTATGTGGGATGGTAGCGATACTCAGGTCTAGTTATTGGATGAGATCGAGCAAGCGAACAATTAGTTGGATCATTTACAAAAACCAAATCTAGCAACTTTCCAATTTCATTAAAGACGCCATTTATTTGAAAAAGGCATAAATCAAATATGTCATTTAAAAATTTTGCAATCTAGTTTAGTTCAGTTTTAATTGGAATGAAAAAAAAATTAGTCTGGTAGGAATTTTCAACACATTTTTTAGAAATTGAAGTCACCAAAAATAAAAATTGAATTACTAAGCTTAGCTTTAAAAAAATGGATTTAATAGCTTCACCATGATATGAATACTATCGAGTTATTCAGTTTTATTTGGACTCCAAGAAATTCAATATCAGTATAAGTTTCTGATTCTGTTAGTTGAGGTAAATATATTTAAGAAACAACAACTAAAACGCTACCACAATTAGTTTTGGTTTGTCTATCACGTCTATAAATTTTAAAATCATTGCAAAGAATTTCAGCATTCGAAGTGTTTTGATTTATCCATGTTTCACTTAGCACGATTGTATGATGATTAATACTAAAATTTTTAATATAGATAATAGTATTTATACTACGAACGTTTTGATGTATTATATTTCATTGATTCAAAGGTTTAAAAATTAGTTTTTATGAATTGTCGATTCACGCAAAGAAAGACGGGTTATATTGTTCATTCTCGCATTCACGAACAAGTGCATTATTAGGTCAGAACGAAACATCAATCAATTGATTAAATGTTTTGTATGGCTGAACAAATGAAAATTTATTTGTTGAGACATCAAGATTTGAATTCAGCTTAGTTTTTAAATAATATTCAATATCTTCAATAGAAGTATCAGAAGCATAACGGGATAATTATATTGATCTCTTTGGAGGTATAACATGTAATTTTCTAGGACCAGAATGGGAACTGTCAATACTTAGGTTTTCAGATATTGATTTAGTCGCAACAACTGATGAGTTCTTCATCACCTCTTTGTTCGAAGGAACAATATAAGCTGCATTTGGCGCAGGAGTAATATAGGTTCATCGTTTTTTTATTTCATTACAGACGAAAGAAACTGGACTAGGAGCAGGATTCAATTTTTTTTTGCATTCCTAGCTGACTTACGTCGCTTTGGTAAAGATTGTACGGGAGATACACACTTGTACAACACAACGAATAAGTAAAGTTTTTATGGAAATTTCACAAATACAGCAAAATTACATCTTTTAAGAGCAGATTAGAAAAAACACGTCGTATGCTATAAGGGAATAATAAAGGACATGGCTAAAAAATTATTTTGATCATAATCAGAGATTTCGCTTTCTATGTTACCCACCTCGGTTCAGCTTTAGTCTGATAATTATTATCCCTCTCGTGGGCCAGATGGTTGATCTGTTGATCTGCTGTTGTGTCGGACCTGTGAACCTTATGGCACTATTATTTGCTCTTTTAATTGCTGGGTTTATACCCATGTTCTGTTGGACCCGCCATTGAGTGTTCATTTTTTGAGGCTGTCTAAACCTTGAAGCTGAATCAATGTCTATTGGCTCCACCTCTTGTTTCTGTTGTTCTTTTAACATGTCTTGTTGTTTATAAAACTGTGGATTTTTTCTTTGTGGGCTACTATTTTTAACGAAATAATAGCTTTTTATAAAAAAATTTTCGTTGTGTTTCTTCTTCCATACTTCTAGCGTAATTGCTGGTAAAATTATAACGCACATGGTTTGACTCAACTTCTTGGGCCAATACTATCGCTTATGGAAGGTTTTTTGGCTTTGCCGAAAAAAAAACATTGCTTTAGGATATTTTGCGCCTGAAATAAATACGCGCAAAGCATCCATTCTATATTTTTCATTTAACGATGTAGCTAAATTACCACCTTGTATCATTATTGTTTTATTGGTAAGAAGTGTAAGCTTTCGCTCCACTTCATCATAATATTCCAAGAGCGTTATATTTTCCTGTCGAATGGTAGACATTTCCTGTTAAATAAATAGGTCTCTTATCCGCATAAGTGAAGTCGAGTCTATTGATAATAGTTTTAAAATTTAGAGGGATATCAAAAGAAGCCAAAACCATATCGGCTGTTCCCCTATGTTTATTTCTAAAGCTTGAAAATGAGTGGAACTGCCGTTATATTTTTCGTACACTTTATAAGTGGTGTGTGCGGCTTTTCTCAATGAAAAATATGTTTCAGTAAAGATTTCGCTATATCTAGAGTTTTCCTTCACAACACACCATCATCATCATCAATGTATCTACAGACAACTCAGACACCTTTTTCTCTATTTCTTTTAACTTTTCTTCAAACTGCCTCTCCTGCACTACGAGAGCACTGCAAACTGCACTTTCTACAATTGCTTTCAATTGATCTGGAATTATTGCCATTTCCGAGCTTTCTACAATTTTTTACTTTTTAAATTTGTATAATAATGAATTGATGTCCGACTCATACGAGACCTTGTTTTACATACATACATAGAAAAACTTTCATTCACGATTTAATATTTATTATTCTTTTTCAAAAGTAATCCATAAGCACTCTACTTACATAATCATTAAAATAAGGTTGTTTTAATGATGGAGTTTTCTCAATTTATGTGTAATTATAGATAGTTATTCCTTTGATTTGTTGCTGTTTTATATTATGTTTCTGAAACTTTTTGTTGTATTTCTGGAACGGATTAAGAAGCCCTTTATTATTTTTAATACCCGTTGAGCGCCAGTTAACAGAACCAGAGTCTTAGTTCTTGTTTTAGTGAATTTTATTTATTGAAGTGAACGTTATTCTTATCTTCCTAAAATAAAACTAAACTTAAACTTAAAAACCAAAACCAAATATCATTTTCATTGTACCCGTCTTTTTAAAAATAAATTAAAATCTTATATTAGTCTTTCGCAATTGTAGAATAAACTGCTGATGCAGCTGGTTATTGACATTTAGGATGACTTCCAAAATGTATCAATACAAAGATTGTATACAGTTTTGCTGCGGTATTTAGATAATTTCATATACAAGCTTGCGTAATAAAGCATCAATTTATAATCTGATTCACTAGTTGCTCGGTTGCAACGTTTCAAATATGTATCTGCGACATTTTGGAATGGTATGCATTATAAACATTTAGCACCACAGAATTATGAAACACAATACATTGTTCGAATACAAAGCAACTGACGCTTTGTTTATTTAATCATTCATGCTAAAATTCCGAGCTGTGCTAACTTTTATGTCAAAATCAGTGTTTAACATACGGTTTATAATTTTCATCTTCAAACTTTCATATATTAGGTCTGTTCAGTAACTTTACTAGCAGAAACAAGCAACGAGAGAGTAAAACGGAAATTTTTAAAATTATTCTCCCAAATGTAAAACAGTAAATGAATGCTTTACTAGCAAAAATTAGCAAAGAAAACTGTTGTGGCGTCGGGAATGATATGTAAGACATAAAAGCTGTACGGTGTGACCATTAAATAGTACCATTTTTAAAGTAAAAATGTATAAAACAAAGACCACTAAAAGCCAGCAAACTGTTAATCACACAAAAAATTAAAATAATACTCCAAGTAATTAAATAGATAAAAAAAGGATATAAAATGTTTTAAATTTTTTTTTAGTTATTAGGTATTTTTGGTATTTTTCAAAAGCGTTTGTGATGTTTTACATATTTACATTCAAATAGAGGGTGCTCCAAAAAAAAAAAAAAAAAACAAACACATGTTATAACAAATATCAAAATAACGTTTGTTATGTTTATGAGGTTTACGCTATGTGAATTGATTTACATATGGAAAATCTGACATTTCATATGCCTTGTACACGTAACCTTTAATGTTATCTTTCAATTCTGAGAA
Organism: Cistogaster globosa; assembly: GCA_937654795.1. NCBI lineage: Eukaryota > Metazoa > Arthropoda > Insecta > Diptera > Tachinidae > Cistogaster > Cistogaster globosa. Next base: position 50,193,180 of record OW569406.1, on the reverse strand, counting down.
AAGTTTTAAAAAATTTAGAAATATTGGATTATTCAATTTTTTGCTTGTATTTTCTATAAAATAAACTACAAAACTTCATAAAATTCGAATAACTTTTTTTTTTTGGAATAATAATATCATTTCGGTATGACAAAATCATATTCTTAAACTTATGTATATAAACTTCCAGAATAATTTACTTAAAAATCTTAAAATCAGTTCACGTTTGTATTTTTGCTATAAAAACGTAATTACCTTAAATACAATTTCAAAGCAATTATTTTAAAAACCTTTTTCATCATTATAAATTTAAAAACGATAAAAAGTTTTAAACAACAACAGATTAAATCCTTTAGAAGAAGTTTGAGTAAGCTACTTATTGATAAACAATATCTTTCGTTGTGCATACACATTCGTATATTTTCATTGTGTAGCATACTTAAGTCTTACATAATTCTCAAGAGATAACAGAGAAAGGGATGAAGGAGGCAACAATAGCAACAGAAACTTGAGTAAGAAAAGCGAGACGAAGTAAATGAAAAGTGTAACAAAATTTTACAAAGCCTGGTGAATTATGAGAGTTTTTAAAGATTTATGAATGACAAAGAAATGTATTTGTGAGTTTTTTTGAAATCATTTTAAAATACAAACAAAAAATCTCTCTCCACACCGCTAATAAATCTAAGGATTTTTTGCAACCCTAGATTTATAAATATATACAGAAGTTGGCAACTGGATTATGGACATTTATGAAATACTTATATAAAATTTAATTTTATATAATAATAAAACTAAAACTGGTTTCTTTTTATGTATGTACACTTACCACATCAAAATAAATATAAGCGTGAACAATTATCCATATCAAGAAATATATGTTTATTTAAGTGAAATTCAAACCTAAGATCTATATTTTAGTTACATGTAGAAAACATTTTTGTAACCATTTTATAAAAAGAAAATAACTACTAAAACAAAAATATGCCAATATTCTTTAGCAAAAAAAATCTTGTACATAGAAAAAACGAAACTTATTATCTTATTGTAACTGTAGAAAATTCTTAAAAATATTCCTTCTTAGTATTTTGTTTGATGACCTTTTGCTTCTTTAACAGCTTGAAGTCTTCTTAGCATAGAATTAACTAGGCTTTTTGTAACCTCTATAGGTATAGATTCCCAGATGCCCCTTAGAGCGCTTTTAAGGGGTTCTTTCTTGGTTATATGGTATTCATTTATTTTTTTTTTCTTTTCATATAAGACTACAAATGATCTATGGAATTCAAGTCTGGGAGAGGTAAAAGCTTTTTGTATTATAAAGCAGCTATTCACTGACTACAACGGCAGAGTGTTTTGGATCGTTGTCTTGAACAAGCAAAATGCTATCCGCCAAGCCCATTTTTTCAACAGATTGAGTTAAATTATTTTTAAAATATTTAAATAATAAATCTTGTTCATAGTTCTCCTTTATAAAAACAAGGTTACCTATGCCGTTTGCGCCCATGACACCCCAGACCATTACACTTTTACCTCCATGCTTAACAGTATGTGTAATGGTTTAAGGGCTTCGCCATGCTTCCTCCACACTGAGTTCCTACCATCACTACCAAATATGTTAAATTTCGACTTGTCTGTAAAAATTACTGTGTTCCAGAAAGCATTCAATTTGGACAGTATTTATTTTTTTGGACGACCAGATCCACTAGGTATTTCGCAAGATCCACTTTTTTTTGAAGTTATAATATCATAATGGATTCTGCTATGAGTTTTATTTAGTATTTTCCCGATTTCACGCTTTGATTTTCCTTTTTTCACAGTCTTTTAATTGTTTCCTTAAAATCTTTTGACATTTGCTTAACGGAACCTTTACACAAAACAACAAGTGTAAAAGTTTTTTTTGCGTTGCGGTATTGTCAACTTTTTTATTTTTGGAGAACAAATTATTACGGTTAGTTTTAAAGATAAAAATAAACATGCATTATTTGCGTTTTTGCATTTTTATACTTTAAATTTAAATAAACTAATCCCTTATTAAAAGCCAGTAGATTTTAGATGAAAGAGTGTACAGGTTTGTTTTCTAACTGTATGTAGATAGTTAACATATAACATATAATTAACACCACAGTAATATTTTGGTCTCAGAATTTTCAATTAAAATAAAATAAACAACTTTTGATAGGTCGAGCCAGCAAAAACGTAAACAAGCAAAAAATGGATATGCTATCGACACCACCTGATAGTCAGTTCGCCTTGCATATAAGTATCAGATTTAATAGATGAAAACTTATTTATGTTTCGAATTTTATTAAAATCGGCTTAGACGTGACTTTGTTTAAATCGGCTTAGACGGAAAAAGCTACCCTTTTTACTCTATCTGGACTACAGTTTGAAAATATAAATACCCTATTCTGTTCTAGATTAATAATTACCTGCGTTTTAAATTTTGTTAAAGCCGGTTCAGCAGTTTGACGCACCAATTAACAAACAAACTAACAAAGATTTAATTTTTATTTTTACTATTTTTGACGGCACTGAAAAATTGGTCAACCTCTGTAAGTAAACTCAAATTTAGAAAGATGAATAAACAATGGTTGACTGACGAAACAGTCTCTGCAAAATTATTATTTAAGTATGAGTTTGTTGGTTATAAATTTACCACAATTAGGTTGAATTTCAATTTCCCATAAAAGCCACTTAAAAAATGAAAATATCTAAATAATTGACGTTGAATGTAAAATGTATAAGGGTTGGAGCGAGGATGTCGTTATTAAAATTGAAAAAAAAAAAAAATTTTGTACACATTCATACTTCACAAAGGAATTTAATAAATTCCTAAGTTATTTGTCTATACCACATATTTGCACATATTTTTTTTCGATGAAATTGTTCATATTTGTTTTATCAAGTTTAATACCAACAATGCAGTTTTTCTGCTTGAATTCATTTAATTTAATCGATCTCTTGGTTAAGTCATAGTAATGCAGTGCTATATTTTGCGAGTACATCCGGCAATAAGAATTCAACAAAATGTTGAGCATTTAGGTATATAAGTTTGTTCTTCTTATTTTTGTTTCAATAAAGCTACTTTCAAGTTAAAAGTAATTGAATTGCGTTAATCTTTTTAATAGTTTTCTGGTCAAAACTACATTAAAAATTTACTGAAGGTGATTAGGGTGCTGTAATGGTTTTCGACACATATTAAATCAAAAACAAAAACAAACCAAAAAATGGTTCCACTTGTTCCGTGATCTGCCCTTCGATGCATTGTCTCCCCGTATGGTCAACTAGTCACCCACCGAGATTCATTGCCTCAACTAAAAATCTCTGATCCGTATTGACTCCAAAAATCTCATGGCTGTAAATAAAACATTATTATTATAAATATTCTTTGCATGCATTAGTATTTTCCAAGACTTTTCATTTAAACAGAAAAAATTTTACATTTGTACTAATTAACTCTTATATAGAATTTCAAAAAATTTAACAATAAATTTTCCAAAAAAAAACAGGATAAAAAATTTACTTAAAAATAAAAACACTCCAAGTATTTTACAAACTATAATAACAAACAAACATAAATAATTAAAATAAAATTAAAAAATTGGGCTGTGTTGCAGACAGTGTTCTGAATACTGAAATAGTGTAGCATTCTACAATACAAAAAGAGATCTTCATCCTCCTAAAGAATACCAATTCCGCTGTAAGTCAGTAAGTCTTCACGAAGATGATATCTATATATCTGAACAGACTTCACATGTCCCTCACAAGTACGCCCTCGAGAAATTTCGCAGTCATTTCCATCATGTAGACTTCAATGCACGAATAATCAATAGCGCTGTATGGTCCGCGAAACTTGCCATTTGGTTCTAAATAGGGCCTCAAGCCGAGGCAAGCAAACAATTTAATCCTCTCTTCTTCACTACGTTTAAGAGCTCCCTTATACTTACTTCTCTTCTAATATCGCCAGTTGCCAATAGCTCTCAAAACTAGCATGGAATTTGACACTTAGGTATTTAAGTCTGTCCGATGTCCCGACCAGTTCTCGTCTAAAAGTCAAACATATGGTCTACAATTTGGGAAAATATATCTTCGTTTACCTCAATGTTTAAGGTAATACCCTATTTTGTAAAATAGTCCGTCAGTACTATTAAGTATTGGTACGAAGTTCAATAGTATTTCTTGCTTTAGCACCTGATGAGGCAAGCAGAATATCATCGCCATACATAAGTAAAAGATCCTCCAGTGGTGGTTCTGTTATGTCGGAGACAAAGATATTGTTATTGGTAGCTATCACCGGAAAGAGGATTTTCTTAAGATAACAAAAAAAAAAAAAAAAAAAAAAAAATCGACAACAAATAAAAACAAATTTTTTCGGTCCTTTAGTTTTCAGCAAGTTTTTGCATTTGATTTATACTTTATACTATTAAAAGAACAAAATATAACTTTCTATTAAAAACAAGTTTTTTATGCAAAAATACAGCAAACATTAAGTAATTTTTATTTTTTTTAATTTTTTGAGTTAATTTGACAAATTTTTTGAATTGAATTAATTTTTGTTTTTGAAGAACATTTAATTTTTAATAATTTTTTTCTGTTTCCTGAAGATGCCACCCAACGGTGTGGCGAAACATTGAAAGAAAAAATAAAAACTAATAAACAATATTTTTATTTTAAAACTGACCTAGTGCTTGTTTAATTTGAAAATAAAATTAACTTTTCAAATAATTTTAATTTGGCTTAGGTTCAAGTTTAGGAATATATTTGTTTGGGAAGGGACATATAATTTTTCTGCATATTCAAATTGAACGTTTCAAATCTTATAAGAACATCATTTTTATATGGTCCCCTATATAAGAAATAATATAAGATAAACTTTTATAAAATTTGCTCACTGTGGTCTTTTACATAGATATAAAAGAGTAGGCAAAATTATTGTTTTCTTCACAGTAATAGCGGCACTTATTAGGATCAATGTATGCAAGTTTGTTGCAAAAGGTTCTGAAACTAAAATTTTCATTTTTATCCAATAAGCAATTTCGGACACTGAAATATAAAATAAGGATTTATAAACATATTTTTATTTCGCACCTTTTCTTCCTATTGCGTTTTACATAACTCCTTAATTATTTTTTATTGAGACATAGTTCTGTTTTATTACTTTTAATGAATTTTATAACACGCCTTTATTAAGTTACGTCTCAAAAACCACCAAACTAACAAAAACGAATTTCTTGAAGGCTTAGAAACATTTTAACAATATAATTTAGATAACCATTTCTAAATGCTTAATTTAACTTAAATTTGAGAAATTACACCTGGTTAAATATGTAAAACTTTCCAGACATTTTTTATTAGTATGTAAAATTAGGAGATGATAAATTTAAACAGAAAATCTAATTCTCTTTCTAATTGAGTTTTCACCATCAAAGCATTCTTAATAAAAGATGTGACATCTTCAAACTTATTTATTTTAAAAATGCTATCTGCTTACGCCGAAAGGAAGTTCAAAAAAAGTTTTATTGTTATTCGAATACTAGTATACTCGTACTAGTAGCTTTTCAATTCGTCGTTTACCAATCGCATTGTCTATTTCGCCGTGCTGTTTTTTTTTTGCATATCTACAACTTAGGTCTGTCTATTTGCTTATTCCGCATATTAACAACGTTGGGTTTAATGAATGGTATAAAAATTAATATCCTGGAAAAAATCATCGACGACTGTGAATGTATTTTTGACAAAGCCCTTAAAAGTGCTAGTGCAGCTGCCAACACTCAAACAATAATCACAAACACCCCCAACATAATTTTAATACTTGATGACAACATAGCCAACAGCAATTTTAATATATTCTCAATATTTTTATTTTATTTTTGTTAATGAGCAGAAAAAATTGCTCTACTTTTTTTTCCAATTTAACACCACAATTGTCATCAGTGGTGCGTATTTATGTCTATCATCTCGCACCTAGCAATTTGAGTATGCCTTACGGATAAGGACATCATACCACTGCTAAAAAATCACTTCTATGCTTGTTAATGAGTTATAAAACTGTATGTTTTTTTAATTTTGTCAATAAAATGCAACCGCGCTTAATGAAACCAAAATTTGTTAACGTTTTTTAATTTACAATTTTGGTAAATTAAAATTATAATTTTATTTTTCTTATACCGCAAAGTGTAACGGATACAAATTGTGATGTTGATATATTTTGACAGTGTAAATTCGCGACTTGATGTAACACCTGGTATAATTATGAGGAAATTATATTTTATATATATGTAACTTATGTATTGAGAAATATATATAGAAATAAAGATTTCTAAAAATTTTGCTTGTAACATCAATATAACATATTCTTCTTTCCTGGGACATATCTGATAATTTATCTATATACATTTTTATATAATAAAAAAATCTGACAGTGCTATTAAGTAGAAATCCTCTTAATTTAAAGTTTTTGTCAGTGTTGCCAGGGAAAGGCAGGGAAAAGTTGCGCTTTTCATTCAAGAAAATTACATTTTTTATTACAAGTTACGTTTTGAAATTTTCCTTAAATAAATTGTAATTTAATGTAATTTATTTGAAATATAGTAAGAAGTTTTATTCCATCCTTCAGGAAAAATACCAATGCAACTAATTAATTTACTGAACAAAAGCAAAACGAAAATAAAAAAAATTTTATACCAATGATACTTCCGAGTATGAGGATTTAAATTAGGACTCAAAACAAAAAAAATAGTAAAAGTAAGATTTTTTTTAATAAAACTCTTTTCTTTGAAAGATTGAGCTTCAATTATTTTAAACATACCGTTATTAAAGAAAAATTTGAGCCTTATTTGCTTAAAACTTAACATAAAATTACTTAAAATTTTTCTGTAATATAATCTGGCACTTCCTGAAGGAAATTAAAAGACAACTTTCTTCTAATTTGAGGTATTGGTACGGTTGTCAAGTTTTCAAGCGAAATAATTAAAGTTGCCAACAATTTCCGCAAGTTTAACAGAAGAAGAGTTGTTGCCAGAAACATTTCGCTGTTTTTAAACATGAAGCAGAAATATTTCGTGATTTCTCACGAATTGAACAGAGTAAAACTGCAGCAATGTTATTTTTTGTTTATTTCAAACAAATTTTTTAAATGGGATTTTGATTGCATTTTCAGATAATGAAAAGATGTTCAAATAATAAAAAAAACTACTCTTTCAGTGATATTAATTTATTTCGTGTCTGTACCAAAAGTTACAAAAATTGGGCCAAATATAACAAAATGATACATGTTGCGTGGAGCCTTCAAAAGTTACAAAAATGTAAAAATTGTTTTTATACCTGTGTTATTAGCGTACTAACACTACTATAGAAAACATATACAAACATTGCCTAGTTGAAAAAAAAAACACTAAAAATGCCTAAAGGCCAGGTCACATAGAATCCGTCATACGTTGTAACGACGGATGAGGTTGTCACAATGAATACTTTGCTGATGGATGTTAAATCAAAGTTTGCTCTCTATTTTTATTCACTTTTAAATTTAATTTGTATTTTATTCACTTGTTAATTTATTTAAATTTGTATTTTTTTGTTTGCCACCAAAATTTATTATTTATTAAAATCACAAAACATAATTGAAACACAGCAACAGTTAAAAGAAAACAGAGAAGAAGAAGCAGTTGATAGTTGTCAAAGTATTTAACATACGTCAAAAGTTAAAAATTGACATACACTCGTACTTTGCGTTGACGGATACGTATTGATTGTGACAACGCTCATAAGAAAACATGTTTTTTAACTGACTTGTCAGTTGAATTTGTCAAAGTTTAACGTTTGACGGATTCTATGTGCCCCGGCCTCAAGGAGTTGATAACGTATATACTTTTATTTGCAAATAGCTTTCTTAATCACATATTGGTTATTTGAATTAATAATAAAATTGCAACTCAGCATTTATGTGGTTAAATTTTCTATTAACAATATTTTTGTTTCTAAATAACACGTACGTAAGTATATACTTAGCATATAACTGTTCAAAAAAAGCCTATATATGTAAAAATAATGTTACTATCGGGACATCCTTCATTTTATTATACCCTTTACCATAGGTGGAAAAATGGTATATCTTTCATTCCGTTTGAATTTTTACAATATTCAGTTCCAACCACATAAATTATATATATTTTGAGTTCTTGTGCATAGAAAAGTGGATAAATCGAGTCCGTCCGCGTTAGTGTTGAAATCAAGTTAACCGAGGCGCTAAATGAGCTAGAAAAAATCTAAATATGCCAATCGATCAAACATATATATATGCTTCGAGGCAGTGGGCAAAGCACCACGCCTACCTCTAATTTTTCAACATCATTCGGAACAAATCTGGTTTAGTGAAATGATTCCCTTAAAAAAAACAGATATATGGGACGATAGAGAGTTTTCCGAGTTATGGGCTTCTAAACTTTCTATAGAAAAGTATGTGTTTGCATCATATATTTTAAGATATTTATATAGGTATCAGGTGAAAGCTTTTGAAGAGATCTTTCAAGAAATGCTGAATATTTTTAAAAACGCTTAAGCCATTAAGAGCCGGTGACATTTTTATGTTAAATTTATACAGTACTTAGTTTTTTCTCATTTTTAATTCTCTGTCACCCGAATATTTATTTTTTTGATTAAAGTTACTTCACTGAACTAGATTTACATATATGATGAAGGATATATATGTACATTACACATTTATACTTGCTTTTATAGCGAACTAACGCTGCTGTAGAAAACATACACAAACATATGCCTAATTAAAAAAAATATAAAAATGTCTAAGGAGTTGGCAACGTACATATTCTAATCTAATTAAAAAAAGGGTTTCTTAATCACGTATTGTTTTCGTGAAATAAAAATTAAATTGTAACTCAGTGTTTATGTGGCGAAATGCTCAATTTACAATATATTTGTTTGCAAATAAGACATACGTATAAACTGAGGATATTAACTTTAACTGTTTCTTTACTCTACAATTTGCACAAAAAACGTTCCCGTACTTAAAAATTGGGTAACCGCCCAAACTTTTTCTTCGTGCAAGTTATTTTTATTTGTGAAACAGCTGTAAATTATAAACAAAATAAAAACAAATAAAAAAAACATTAGCTACATTCAAAACAGGGTAAAATAGTAATTCTAATATAGAAGACATTTTGTAATGGCAAATTAATACGAGTTAAAAAATATTGTTGCAGATTTGGCAGAGAGCTTAAGTGATTCTAGTTATTGTGACGACATCCTAGAACTTATTGAATATGATTTCGACTTAGAAGAATCACTTTTGTGTGATCTTGTTGAAATTTTTGAATGCAAAAAGAGAAACAACATCCTAAATTATTCCAATGAAATTGTTCCATCATATACGGACAAAGAATTAAAACAACACTTCCACATATCAAGAGAAATATTTTTATATATATCCGCAAAATTTGCAGAAAATCCCGCATATGCTTCTTTGCGAGTTGATAAAAGCAATAAATTTTTAATGACTGTTCTTCTTGGGTTTTTTAAAATTTTTTGAATCTGTTTTTTTTTTTTTTTTTATTAAAACAGTCAAAACACTTAGATTTTTATTTTGTGTTTAAAATTTAAATTTTGTGTGCCCGTACCTTTATACAATTTTGTCTCTTTATGGGAGAAAATTATATTATTAATAAGTAAAAAATATACCTAACCGAGATACCCTCTATTTCATTATATAAAATTTGTTATGACAAAAATTTTCTCTACGAAAACTCTAAGTACCTACCTACTATGGGAATATACTTTTAAATTACGTCAGTATAGGAAAATCCTTTATGTATTACTTATGAATTTTTCATTTTTTTTTCAATTTGTTGCCGTTATTAAAAACATGACGGTATTTCTTTAAATAAGGTCACTGTTGGAACACTCTTTAATTTGTAGTACGTGTTTTTATAACGGATATCGTAAAACAATTACTGTAAAAATTGTAAACGTCTTTCTTTTGCGGTTCCAGAGATAGAGGGCTGTGACATTTAAGCGAAAACAAAAGGGTTTCGTTTTTACACGTTGCACATAAGTATGTTTGAAGTATACAAACGGCTGAACAGCCGAACAGATTTCTTGAAATTTTAGTAGTATCTTCTTGTTGGTATGCGAACTGCCCCGAAAACGTACAGAATTAACTTCAACATTCCAGAACTCAACTAAAATTTCTCTACTTTAATATTTGAACGATCCTTTCTTATACGAGTATCTCGAACAAATTACAGACTTTTCTTAAACATTTTAAGCGTTCAGTTATTACCTTTAAAAATAAATTATACTCATTCACATGTGAGGCAAATTAAGGAAACTTTTTTTTTAACCCAGTTTTATTTGTCTCATCTTTAATTTATAATATATTTTATAATATAATATATTTTATATATTTTAAAGTTTTGCTAATTTTCGAAACCAGATTTTCAAAACGTTGGACCACTAAATTTAAGTACTATAAAATTGCTTACTGGCTGGGGGGCTAAAAAAATGTACTTTAAATTTAATGTTGAAATTGGTAATGTATATTTTAAATTTTTTGTTACCATGTAATATTTAAGTACTATGTAACACTAATTACTATGAAATATTATTTTTTAGCATTATGTGGCTTTTTATATTACAAACGAATAAATGAAAATGCAAAGTGAAATGAAATGAAAATTTACATAATTTGAAATGGTGTACCATATTCAAGATAAAAAAGCGATTTTAACTAAGGACAATTTCTATAAAAATATTTTAAAATATACTATATATATATATTTCTTACAAATTTAAAATTGGGTGAATGGAAAATTGAAGTGTCAGATGGCACATCCACAAAATGATGAAAGTGTCCTCTTTAACCTAAAAGGGTCAAAAATAATTTAGTTCGTACCACAACCAGCTGGGTAGAATTCTAAAATAGAGAAGAATTGGTTTAGGAAAAATTTGTTTGTCATTAAGAACTCAAGTGTTTTAATAATTATCGGCCATTGTATTAGAAATTTTGCTGTCAAATTGTAGAAAATTTGAAGTATTGTAGCATATATTTACATCTTTAAGTAATATAAATTTGAAATGTAGCATACATAATACTTTTAAACGTCCTTTTTAATTTAATTTATGTTTGCGTTGCAATAATACTTAGGTACGCTCTTTCTATATCGCGCATTGCATTTTTGTTAACAAACGTATTAATTTTAATTAAATTTAATCGTTGAATTCTTTGTCAACAAAAGTGGTTAATTACATAGTAATTGAATGCAATTATTGACCATGAAAAGACATGCCAAATTAGCAATATTTACTTTTAATTTTTGATTTTAAGCTAACGATTTTTTGTACAAATAAAGAAGTTTGACAGGAACTTCAGTTTTTGTGAAAACTATGCTCGCAACCACTGCGTTTATTTTCTGAAAACATAATTGGCAGACCTTGGCCGGATAAATATAAAGGTAAATAAGCGCTAGACACTGACCACTTGGCATATCTCCGCCGGATAAATATGGAGATATTATACGCTCGCCGCCAAACAGTCACTCAGCAATAACAGGACAAAATCCTTTTCCCTAAAAATTTTATAACCACTACATATTACATGGCGATCCCGCCCTCCAAGCTTAGGATCTACTGATCCACAATTTTTTTTATATTTAACTTTACAAAGAAATAATTGCAAAATTTTTTATAAAGTGAAAAGAAAAAAAAATTATTTTAAAAATTTTTGTTTTTCGGGTTGATCTATGCATTAGATGAGTGCTAATGCGCTTACTGCGGAAGACGTCAATAAAAGAAATAAGAAAAAATGAAGAAGTAAATAAATACTAAAAAATAATAATAAAACAGATAAATCTTTTTATTACAATGGAAAAAAATATTTCAAATATTTCAGCCTAATCGGGTGATGCAACCGTAAATATTATTAATAACCACGACTATTATTCTCAAACTCTAGAGCAACACGAAATAATTTTCTGGCGTATTTTGGCAGTAACAGCTACCAGTTTAGCACTAAAAATATACAAGTATAATATGAAAATTAAACGTCAAGAAGCAATTGCTTGCCTTGCTGACGCTAGAAAGCATAAAATACATGGAAACTTTGGTAGGAAATATAATTAAGCGTTTAAGGCATAATCTTACTAACCTTAAAAAGACACCTAACAGACGCTACACGAAAGCGACATTATTAAAAAAGAGGTCAGACAGCACAGCACTATACAACAACGTGTTAGATATCGTTAAAGACGCAGATGATCCACTACAATTGGAAATATTAACGAAGACAAGAGCCATTATACGCTAAAATCATAACATTCCTTAAAGAAAACGCATTGTTTAATAAGAAGTTTATATCGTTGAAAACAATATCCAAGTGTCTTACGTCATTCCTGCATTTATACAATAAAATCAAAATAAAGAAAATGGTAAATCAAGACATTAGTGTCCTTTCTTTCACGAAAGCCATAGCGGAATTTTTCGGGAAGAAAGAAGATTCTCAAAAATTTATAAACCTTGTGGAACTATTCAATAATGAAGTTCCTGTAGACAGAAAACCAACTTCTTTGCACTAGTATACAACACTAAGATTCCGAATAAGATAAAAACAAAACTAGATCTATTAGAAACTACTGATTTCAATGGTTTTGTATCCAACTTAAAAGAAATATTTAAGCCTCGAAAAACAGCAAATGTAATATTAGATGAACTTTCAAATACTACTCAAAGAAGTAAATCCTTTTTTCAATTTGCTGAAAAATATTAGTTTTGATAGCACAACTAAATACCATTCAAACTTCAACTCTGCAGACAACAGCAGAAAAATATGCTATCATTAAGGCAAATGATGGCATAGCCCTTAACGTTTTAAAGCGAGGTGTAACAAAAGCCAACATAAATCAAACTATAGCAGCAAGCAGAACAAACACATTCAATGAAGCTCTTCAAATAGCAGAAGAATCCGATTACACGGAAGAATCTCGTATCATAATGTACAAAAGGAACAAAGAAATCGATAGTTACAAAATTAATTAACACAGAATCAAAACGAAGAAAATCCGCTACAACAACAACAGCATGCAGCAAAAAAAAAATCGTTACAATAATAGATAACAACGAACTAAACAAAATTACTACAGCAATAACAAAAATAACAACTATAACCAACAAGAAGAAATATGCATTGAGTCAACAGCTACAACAGATATCAGCATCAGAATTCGCAGAAGTACAAAAAAAAAACTATAATGGCCAGCGCTTAACTAGCAACAACTCTCGGAATCAAAACAGTTCTAGGCATAATGCATTTATCATAAATGGCACGGAACAACAGGGAAAATTGATAGCCCCCGACACCGAAAATTAGGCTACTGGGGAATATAAATAAAAAATTCTTAAATTTAACGTTAACTTAGACTATAGAAAATACGCATATATTAAATGTAAAAATAACACTTTTTCATTTTTAGTTGACACAGAAGCAGATATTTCTATCACAAAAAAGGAAAATTAAAAAAATATTAATAATAACAGTCATTACTTATGTGCGATAGCGGGTATATCAAAAGAAAATATTTTGACGTTACGAGCATGCAGTTTAAGATTAAAAATACAACACTATGTTCAAAAACATAAATACAATATCGTAGAAAATTCCTTTCCTATCACATCCAGTGGTATTATAGGAAGAAATGTTTGTGCAAAATATAGAGCAGGAATAGACTATACAAAAATCCTTATAACCACCCAGCAAAAATTTTCAAAAAAAGTAATCGAGTGTGGAAAATAAGCATTTTTGGTGGAAGGGCCTCCCAACTGGATTACCAACCTAATGATTTTAAAAAGGCATGAGACTTGTATAATCAATTGCTGAGAATTGATCACTTTGACTACTGTAGGAAATATTAATAACCATTAGTACGTATTTTAAGATATTATTTTATAACTTAAACAACTAGTTCAATTACTATTTCCTTTACTTGCGAACTAATGTAATGTGTTTTGTAAGCGAGTAACAAATATGGCAATCACAAAAGTAATTCATTATATAGCAAGTACTTTTTAAGGTAATGTCTAATTTTTTGCTGGGCAGAAGTGCAAATAAAAATGTGACCCGCCCAAATAGAACACCTACCCCCGCAAATGCGACTAGCCATCCATACATGTGGGAATGCATATCTATATCGGTCAAAAAATTACAAATTTGTACAAAGGCAATGGAAAACAAACACAAAAAGCATTACAATATGCAAACTTTTGACATAGTTTGACAAGTTTGAGAAAAACTGATATCACTACTACAAAGTAATAGCGTAAATAAGATATCTCTTTCAAGGAAAGACTTATAATTTAAAAATATGAAACTACTTGAAGTAAAAAGGTTATATGATAAAATAATGCAAAACCAAGTTAATAAAGAAATGAGTACTCCTATTGGAATTATATTATTTGATCCAACTCAATCACTAACAGACGAACCTGATCGGTTACGTCTTTTTAAAGAAAATCATCTGTCTTTACTCGGAGGTCACACTGTAGTAAATAGAACGATAGCGAAATTAAAACAACGTTATGTCTTGAAAGGCACGAACAAAATGGTTAAAAAGTTTATACAAAAATTCGAAATATGCAAAAACAATTACTTTTGCAAATGGTTATCACTGATACGCAGGCCTGCCATATTTGCCGATTTGTCGGCATTTTACCGATTTTTCGCCTAAAATTTATCAAAGTGCCGATTTGCCGATTTTGGCTCCAAAAATGCCGATTTTTTTTATTTTATTTTTTTGTTTTGTTTTGGAATAATTTATTAATGTTGTGCAACACTAGAATATTTGTGACATAAAAAAGAGACAACTGTTATAAAGTTAGCACTTCTGCTAACGATAAAAAGGGTTAGTTTTCTTTAAAATTGTATGCAGTGTTTGTATGTGTGTTTAAAAATTGTATACTTTTTTACACAAAATTTTATAAACTACAAGTCCAATTTGATAGGATTCGCTGCTGACCGTGCTGACGTCATGACAGGCAAAAATAATTCAATTACAAAAAAATGAAACCAAAAAATTACTGCACCCAAGTCAAACCAGATGGCTATCGCTTGAAGTAGTAGTTGTTCAAATACTAGATTTGTATGAGGCGTTGAAAATTTACTTTTCATTTGCTGCAAATGTTTATCGAATCGACACAGCAAAAACTATTTTGAAAAATTTAAACGAATCAAATCAAATATATTTATCCTTTTTAAAATATATTCTTGAAATTGTTAATAACATAAACAGAATATTTCAAAGTGAGTCAACTGGAATACACAACCTATACAACCAAATGGAAAGGATTTTAAGAACTGTAATTTAGTAAAAATTGATATTTTAAAAAGCGATGAAATTTATTTAACGGAATTTATGAACAGAGAGAATTTTTCTAAATTTGATGAGGTGTATTTGGGCTTATTGGCTAAAGTTAATATTAGGATCAGAACTTAACATAAACGAAATAAACAAAATTGTTAATAACTGTAGCAATTTTTATTTAAAACTTGCAAATCAAATATTAAAACGTTTTGACTTTGAAAATAAATCTTATAAATCTTTAAAAATGATTAACCCTAACGAAATTATGAAAAGGGAAAACAACTCTTTTATGGAAATTCTTACAGAATTCCCCAGCTTTACTTCTGAAAAAGAAAAACAAATTTTAGACTCTGAATTCAGATTTTACAGGCGCATTTCCACTGCTGTCAAAATTTGTACAGTAAGTTATGGTTCATAATAATATTCCGCAAATGTGGAGAGAATTTTTAGTCAAGTTAACTTAAATAAAACAAAATTTCGATGTTCCCTGGAAAATAAATCTTTGCAAGGAATAATTTTTGCTAAAGGTTACTTAAAATTCAATAATTCAATCTGTTTTGATGCCATTATTAAAGACGATTTATTAACAATGTCAAATTCAAATATGTGTCTTTAAAGTATATGTGTGTATGTTCATACAAAATAAGTTAAAAAAACAGTTTTTACCTTTAAAAACAATTAACCATAGAGTACAAACAATACGTACATACCAAAAATTAGTAAGATAGTCCATAAATAAAGAAAAGAAATTTTACAAGCCGGTAATAAGTAAAAAAAATAAATAAAATATTTTTTCTCTCTCAAGGGTGAGGGTGTATACTAAATTTAAAATGTAGCATTCGTAATACTTTTAAACGTTCTTTTTAATTTATATTTGCGTTGCAATAATCCATATCGATCTTTACATTTTTGCCAACAAAGGTGTTAAATTACACAACGAATGCAATTGTTGACCATGAAAAGAATTGCTTAATTAACAATATATACTTTTTATTTTCATTAAATTTAATTGTTTAATTCTTTGGCAACAAAAGTGTTCAATTACATAGTAGTTAAATGCAATTATTGACCATGAAAAGAAATGCGAAATTAGCAATATTTACTTTTAATTTTTGATTTCAAGCTAACGATTTTTTGTATAAATAAAGAAGTTTAACAAGAACTTCAGTTTTTGTGAAAAACATACTAGTAACTACTACGTTTATTATCTGAAAACATAATTGGCAGACCTTGGCCGTATAAATATAAAGGTAAATAAGCGCTAGACGCTGACCACTTGGCGCATCTCCGCCGGATAAATATAGAGATATTAGGCTCTCGCCGCCAAACAGATTTGCGTGTTCTAGTTGCTCAGCAATAAGAGGACAAAATCCTTTTTCCTAAAAATCTTATAACCACTCAGATTACAGGATAGAAAAATTACAGCTTTTTGAAAACGTTTCCAAAATTTTTAGCAATGGGTTTATGTATTCGCTTAAAATGCTCTCTTTAAATTTAAATGTTTATAAATTATATTTTCCTTAACGTTATTTAGTTAAATGCAAATTAATTTGCATTAGGCCCTATTCACACTATATTGTATACAAGTCTCAAGGTTCGCATGGGATTTTAAAAGAAAGAAATACAATGAGAATTGTTGTTATTGCCAAAATATCATTTTATTTCTAGACTATAGCACTTCAAGCAAAATGGAAATAATGAGTAGCAAAACAGCCCTTATAAAATGAAAAATGAGTGTTTAGAAAAATTTCTAATAATGAATTTGTGTTATGGGATGTCAAATTCCTTTCCGTATTATTTGACGTATGTATACATTAAAGTTGTTTTCGCACCATTGCCTTTTGTCAAATCTAAGTACCCAGTATTATAGTGCGAAACGGGCGGTACTAAATGATATAGTCATCATGAAAAAAGATTTTGTGAACTGTTGCAGGCATATTTCTTCTTGGGTAAAACGTTTTGTAGAGTCTTGCAAAATAAATTTAAAACTCCAAAAATTGTTTCCTTATTATAGATCTGTAATACATTGTATAATACCTCTACGTTAATTGAAATAATCCTGAAATTATATTAAGTCGTAATTTTAGTAGCTCTTTTAGGACCTGAAAAGATTTTCTTCCATCATTTGCATTTTCTGATTCTTTTTCTTTAAATCATATTTGGGAAATTAGCTTTTGTTTCGAAATCTAACTGTAATCTAAATCTTACAGTGTTATTTTGATTTTGTTCAAAAAATATTCATTTGCGAAATTATTTATTTCCAAGTTTAATTGCAAGAAACATAAAAAATCAATTTATTTATTTGTTATAATTTTGCTAAATTCAGCAAATATTATATTTTTTTGTAGGTTTGTTTATTTGCTTGTTTGCAGATAGGTGAATTATGGCAAAACTCTCCATTTCTTTGACCATTTTTCTATGCGAACAATTTTCTTGTTAAAAAAAACGTTGATCACAATAAAAATAGAAATCAATTTCTTAATTTAAAAAAATTAATTTAAAAAAAAAATAATTAATTTATTTTAATATTCCAGCGTATTATTGAAATTTAATAATTTGCGAGTGCCCGTGCACATAACAAAAATGAATTATCGTATTGTTGTTGTGATATTTTAGTTTTTATCAACTTCTAACTATATAAAGAGCCGAAAAAAAAGTCAGCCGTATACAGTGAATAAAGAAAAATAAAATCATTGTTTATTATTTTTGTTTCTTGTTAAACTTTGATTTTTGTCTTTACTTTATTGCTTGGACAAAAATCTTTATTATTTTAATATTTGTGAGAAGTTTCCTAAAGAGCTAAGTAAGCGGTAGCGAAATGGCCATGGAAACATAATTTTACCCTGAATAATCAATATTGGTGATTTGATAGTTTTATCGGGATAAATAATCGGGATAATAGCACAATATTTTTTAAATTAATTAATTTTATTTATTATTCCCGTGGTTTATTTTAATAAATCAAAATCTGTTTAGTATTTAAAATTAATAATGCATTAAGGTGCGGTCAGATTAGTCAAATATTTGACTAAAAAACGTAACCACTATTTTTACAAATTTTCACTCAATCTTTACCTTTTATATTGAGTAGTGTATTATATTTTTTAATAAGCATTTAAGAATGACAAAAATTGTTTTCCATAATTTAGTGGTCTTTTTGCTCAAATATTTAATTTGAATTTCTAAAGTTGCTTAAAGCAATTGCTCGGATGATGACGATTCCATGTTCAATTGATTATGACGATCTCATGTTCCATTTTTTACCATTTCTCATTATCAAACAAAAACTTGAGCGCATGAAAAATAGTTAATCATGCTTGAATAGAATAAATTTTGAATATCTTTCAAAATAAGCTAAAGTTAGAGAGATCGAAGATTGTATTAAAACGGTTTAATTTTTTAATTAAAATCAATTAGTGTTTAATTGAGAAAACATATCAATAAAACACAATCATTGTTAATTTTTAAATAATTTATTACCTCTAATTAATAAATTCGTATTTTTATATTTTCCAAGACCTTTTCTTACATTTAATCAATCTGCGTAATTGAAGATTCATCTGGACTTGTACAATGGCTGCTGTTACCATCTGCGCGGTATTTTATCGAATCAATAATTTCAACATCAATATCGCGTTCACGATTAGAACTTTCGTCGAGATCATTGTCGTCAGAATTGGCCACCGAATGACGATCGTCAGATTCTGCCTCACAATCGTTGTCGGACTTGTTGTCGGATTCTAGAGCTTCATTGTTAATATGATAATTAACGTTTTCATTATGAGCTTGTGCGAATAAATCTCTGGCGGCAAACTGACTGTATAATCGAGGCAGATGTTGCAACATGTAGTTAGCATTGCATTTTGCAATATTCGGTTGGTTCTCCTTACTTTCTCCAAAATCATAATATTTGGCATAGTTTTCGAATTTGTTTATTGTCGACACGTTAACTGCACCCGCACTAGAACTTAAATTTATGGCATCTGATGTAGCTGTGACTGGATTGTGTTGCAAAGGCGATATTTCTTTCAAGTCATTACATCGCGGTGTTGGTACTGTGAACGCCGAACCATGACGATGTTTGCTAGGCAGAGCAATAGTTTGGGAAGCGGGAGGAGAATTGTTTGCATCGTTAGTAGTTGTAGTATTTTCAGCACTAGCTAACGGTGATATATTTTCTTTCTTACGATCATAAATATGACCCGAAACTCTAAGATCTATGAAGAAGTGTAAGGGATCAATCCCATAGGGGGGATACAAAGGTGGATACCAAACTGGTGGTGGTGGAGGTAAGACCAAGTCTTGTGGGGGTAGCGAGGCAGCAGGAGGTGTTGCTTGTAAAGTTGTATCTATTGTACCGCCTTCTAGTGAATGATTTGTGATATGATCTCTTTCATTATCATGTTTTCTTTCACTTGGTTTTGAATTTACTAACGGTTGCTTTTCCTCAGCGCATTCTTTATTCAGCACCGTTTCCAGCTTTCGATATTTATTTGCCAAATGTTGTAAATATGGTTTGTGAGTGGTCAATTCTAAAGGCTTTTCAGTCGCATTAAGTTGAGTCAATTGTGGTTGATGTTGTTGCTGAGATTTTTCTAACAACGTTTCAGTTTCTTTAAAATATGAACGTTGTTGTGACCAAGTACGTTTTCGAGGGCGTCTAGCTAAAGCAGCTGTATGTTGTAATTGCAAGTTGCGCACATTTTCCTGATTACGTGCTGCAACCAAAGAACGTAGCATATCGCTGAAAAAGAAATTGTTGGGACCCATGGGAGCTGAATAGAGATATGGTGGTGTAGCAGCCATCAAACGACTTACAAAATCTTGATTTCTCATTTCATGTATATTCGACTTTCGTGATGGTGTTGGAGTATTTTGGGTAGTGCTACTATTATTTGCATTTGTACTATTTGTATCCTTGGTGGATTTAATTTGTTGTTGTTGTTGATGCTGTTGTTGGTGTTGTTGCATTTGCTGCTGTCTCTGTTGCTGCTGTTGCTCTTCAGACATATTTCTTGCTGTAGGCTGCCTCCTTTGCTTGTTATTTGTTTAGTACAATCTGCAATTAAAACCACAAATGCAAAAATCTGTTTAAAATGTCTTTTAAAATAAATTTCTTCTTGTAAAATATTTGCATTTTTTATATTTTTATTGTAAACGTTAAATTCAAACAAAAGACAAATACATTTATATTCACTTAATTCCATTTGTCTTTCAATTTCATGGCTTTTTTATTCTTGGTTTGTCTTAAAAATTACATAGAAGGTGGTTCCTGAAATTATAAGTCTTATTGTTTGCTTTTATTTGTTATTTTCATCATAAAGATGTTGTTTAGCATGTTGCCTTAATTTCTTAGATTTTTGTTTTTAATACTTAAGTAAATTTAAAGAAGGAAATGTACTTCATTAAAGAAGGGGAACATTTTGTTTTTAGAGTTTTATTTTTTAATATTTCCTTCCTCGTGTTTTAATTAAAAACATTTAAATGCAATAGATTTTTTTTTTATTATAAAATAGAATAACTCTCTAAAGCAATAAATAACTATTTTATAACAGCTAGCGTATGGAGGCAATTGAACCAGCTAGTTTTTATGTTCCTGGTATAAAAAACTTTAAAGAGGGATTAAACTTCAATTTGTTCTAAAATTAATAAAAATAACACTTTCTAAATAAAAGTTTTGCATTATTTGCTTATGAGACGAATTGATAAGTAATACTTTATTAAGTGATTCAGTGTTTTTACACACATATTTTAGTTAATTTTTTTTCAAACACAACGTTTGGGTATAACGGCAGCTTTTGAAAATAATTCTTAAAAGTACACCGTTTTCTTTATCAAAGATTGCAAAAAGATAAAAATGTTTAATTATGCATATATTAAAATGATTAATCTCAATTGATTATGTTAACAGATTAAAACAAATCCAAAATTACAAATACACGAAAATTAAATTAACCTAAAATCTTAAAATAGGATGTTAGGAAAGCTAAGTTGGAGAGAGCTCTTTTGACGTTAAAACATTTGGCTATTTAATTTTTGTAATTATTTTCTCTACAATGCAAATGAGTTGTTCTAATGACCATAACTGTGCTTCTAAAACATTTCAATTGATTTACGAAGCTGCATGCTAAAAAAAAAAAACGTAAAATACAGGTCTGTTCTGTAAATCACTTTTTGTCAAAGTGATTTCAAATTACGCAAAAGGTGTTCTGCCTATAAATTATACTAAAATCACGTGATTTAAAAACGGTTACTAAATGACTGCCGATTTCAAATCACTTGCTTATTTTTTCTTATTATTTCGCTAAGAATATAATAAAATTTATTATATATATTTTAAATTATTTGTCTCCTATTTATTTTTTGTAAAAAAAACTAGATTTTATGCACAAAACAGGAATTTATTTATAAATTCTTGAAGGCACTGCTTGTTTTTTTAAATTTTCTTTTTGCTTATTCAACAATTCTCGTGATTTATTATTCTCTTTAGCAGTTGTTTTTTTCAGAAGATAATTATAATTTTTGGCCAATTGACACAGTCTTAAGGCAGCATGTAAAATTTAGCATGTTGTTGCTTATGTTCCTAATTTAAGAACTGGCTGTATGTATGTTTTTTTCGGCGAGTGCTTTTGATGTGATCACACTATTAACATTATTTACTGGCAGAACAAATGCAATAAACCTAATACAAAATTTAATCATTGATGTTAAAAATTTCTTCACTGAAAACAGTGGCAACTTCCTAAATTTTGTTCATAAATATTAATTTTCTTATTTTACGAATTTTTATTTGCAGCCGGATTTGAAGCGCTTTAATCAGCTCCAAAAAGTAAATGAAAGACATACATATATACTATTATAAACAAATAAAAATTTTCTTATTTACTTTAGCTTCAGGCATTTTGAATTTCTTTAATTTCTATTAATATTTTAATTGCGAATAAAAAAAAGTAAACAAACAAAACACAAATCCAAAAAATCAGTTGTTTTCTTGTGTTTTTGATCATTTAAAACCACGCCGAAAAATGGAGTGATTTTCAGAACAGTACCAAATCGTTGGCGTAATTTTAAAACCGTCGTGATTTGAAATCACGTGATTTTCAAAACAGACCTGATAGCAACATAATTTGAAATAGATATTTATTTCTCCTTTTGGTATTCACTTTTAATTATTTTGCTTAAAATTATATTTTTGTTTACAAAACATTTAATTGTATAAAATAAATATAAAGGTCACAGAGTCGAAAGTTTTAAAAATCTCACTTTTCAGTCTTTTTTATCTGAGGGAGCTTATGATAAATTTTTGAACGTAAGAATTATTTAGAAATGTAATATTTAGTAAAAAATATTAACAAAAGAAAACTTTTATGGATAGTAAATCATGTTTCCTCATCTGACTCCTTCTATACTAATATTCAAACTAAATTGCTTCACAGACACTCATATTGCGATTCATGTTTGCTTATTTTTGTATAACTTGTCTTAATCGAACTTATCACGATTAATTAAGACGTTGCGGGAAAGTGGGTCGAATTTGTTTCAAACTTCTTCTAACTTTGACGTTTGTTTGGCCGTTTCAGTACATTTAGATCTATAGAAATGTTCTATTATCCAGTGTGTCAGGGGACTGCCATGATGATTGTCAGAATTTTTAGAAGAGCTGCCGTTGAGACATGTGTAAATTTTCACAATAAAGGTTTTAAGTCAAAGTTCGACCAATCGTTGGGACTCTACTCTAATTTTCTTATGAAAGTATTTTATAGACAGGGAATTTTTTCCCACTTTCTCAAAAAAATCGCACTTGCGTAAAACTATAAACGTTATAAGTGTATGAACAATTAAAAGACACGTGGACTACAAATTTTTCGTAAGGTCGTAAAATCAACCAAAGCTCCGTCTAGAAGTTTAATGAGTACATAAAATGTTATTGAATCCGATTTTTGAACTTAATAGTCAGTAAGCGAAATCATAGTATGGGGACCGACTTAACTTTATATCACGAGATTCTTAGAAACGCTATAACGCAATTTTTCATCAAGATCGGAGCAAGGGAGGAAGGTGTACTAGTACATATCACTTTCGTTTCCCATTTTGGTAATGCCGACCGCAAAATTTAATTTTTACTCGTCCTTTGTGTTTTAACTCTGTAATTTATCTCTTATTCAATAGTAATTGTTTAATGCATTAAAAATAACTTTTATATAATTATTTGCATTTAATGTTTTCAACTCAAGAGAAAAAAATTGTTAGTTGCTGTGTTTGATAGTTTATGTTTTATTTGTGTTGTTTGAAAAGTTGGCGCATATTTTTCAAAGTGCCAAGACAAAAAGAAATTATTATTTGCTAGTAATAAAATGTTTTTAAATAGAGAATTGTGCAAAAGGAAGAAAATAATTTCTTTTAATCACAATCTGGTAAACATTTTTAATATTAATAATAAGACTTAAGATGTATTTTTAAATATAAAAAACTTCGATGGAAAATAAGTTATTTCGGGAAAAAATTTCAAATATTATACAAATATTTCTTTCATATTACGAAATTAGTTTTTGCATCATCAAAGTAACACGAATTAAATATTCTTTTAAAGTAAGTAATAACGGATGTCCATAGCTCTGGCTATTTTTCGTATTTATTATTGGATAAGGAACGAAACCAGAATGCTATTGGTGTAAATCCGCGTGTTTAGCGATTTAAATATATAAACGGATTTGGAATTTTATTAACAGTAAATAGAGTATAAGACCAATCTTAATATAAACTTGTAAATTGCAAGCTAAGCAAAGGTTTGAAATTAAATAAGCCAATCAAACTAAGCTTCCTTTAGCTTTAACTAGTCCAGTTCTTTAGTGAGACACTTTTGGGTCCATGATTCGAACAAGAGGGTTATATCGGCTGGTTCGTTAATCCTTCTTTTTGACAGTGCCCAACTTAATATTGGAGCGTTTCCTGGGGTATCGATGAGAAAATTTGGTGGCTACTGCCCAAGTTTTACTTTGAAGAAACCACACTGTAAATAACTTAAATAGCTACCTTCTTCAACTATTAATCCAGCATTTCGAAAATGTTGATAACAAGCTAAAATACTTTTTGTTTTCAAGGAAAACCCGAAAACTAAAAATGTAATGCATTATTCTCTTGATCGCTACATTCGTCATCAGCATTCTTTGCATTTATCTACTTGAGGTTGAGTGCGTTGTAAATATCATCTTTTTAACTAAATAATTAAATAAGTAAGAGTACGAGGAAAATTTATTATCAATTAATATTACAACGAACACAACCATAGGCAGATAGATACAAAATGCTGCATTACATTCTGGTAGTTTCTAACCTTTCTACTTTTTTGTTAAATAAATTTGGAATTTGTTATAATTTAGAAACTAAAATAGCTTTAACTTTGTCCGATTATAATATTAATTACGGGCTCTTATTTTACACAATCTATTAACATTTGGTTTTAGCAGTCAAAATCCCCTTTTATCAGGGACTGCGAATAATTATTATTTTAAATATTTCAACCAAAAAAATTGTTATCAAGGAAAAAATGCTCCAAGGTAAAGAATTACACCAAGATAATCGTTGTTACGAAGATCAAAAAATTATCTTCAGAAATTAACTTTTTGGATAGAACATTAACCGTTACGATCCCTGTTTTTTAGCACTTTGTAAATAATAATTCGATAGTGGAGATACATCAAGATATTTTAGTTTTTTCTTTTTTAATTTCTTGGGTACTAATGGATTTCTAGTTTATTTTATCCATTATCTTTAGTCTGTTTTGTGTAAAGTTAATATTTATTCTAATTAAAATATGAAAGTTGTAGTTTAAACCTGGGGCCTGGAGACTTACGTACAGAGAAAAGCAGCAACATTAACATTTGAGGCAAAAGTGATAGAGTTGTTCGAAAGTCTTGGATAGTAAACAAGAGATCATGTAATTGATAGTCTCTGGAGCCACAGAGTATTGCGAATGTCTGCTAAACAAGACATGGAGTCTCGCGTATTGTAGTTTGGAAGTTTGTTAAAGCATATGTCTGTTAAACAGAATATCGTAAGATTAAATTCAATCTAGCCAGGGTTCTTACAGAGTTCTTACTCTCTTAAGAGCATAAAAAATCAAAAATTAAAGTAATTGTATTTGAAAAAGATTAGTATTATATATTTTTTATTTGTTTATTTGTATGTCAGTGGATGATGTCTGCATTTCAAAAACAGGTTGTTTAACACTTTCAATCGTATGCATAACAAAAACTCTAAATGAGTTTGATACGAATGCAGAAATTGAGCATTGTAGATAGTTATCGTGATCCATGACTAGCTTCAAATTGTGTGGAGGGCCTTGCATAGACCCTGCTTAGTTTCAGGAATTATGCCAACCTCATGATAACTTTTAGTTATGCATAAGGCCGTTTATGTATTAGTGCAGATCCCGTATCATGAAATCCCTTTATTACTCGTATGTTGGTCGTACAAGCTGCAAAAATTGTTTATCAGTTAATAACAAAATAATATAATAATATAATATAATTTTATTTATGGGTCGTTGCCGAAGTGCCATTGGGTTTGCTATAAGTACTTCATATATAATTATCTTCAGGTCTGCTTATATTAATCTTACTTTCTGTTAAAAAAAACATTCTCACTAAATATGTATTATACTCGTATGTATTTATTGTAACATAATAAAAGAGTACATAAAATATTTTAAGAAAATTTTGATGTTGGTATAGATAGTAATCTAACTGGAATGAAAATCACCTATTTGTAGAATTTTTGTCTGTCTGTCTGTGTTCGCAACGCGTAAAAACTGCTGGATAGATTGGAATAAAATTTTGTGAGGAGGTCCCTTAGAACTTTGTTTAAAATAAAGAACACTTGTGTTTCATAAAAATATGTTATTCGTAGAGAAATAAGAGATAGAAATGTGAAGGCCCCAGTTTTACCGGTATAATGGTACACTACCAGTTAGCAAAACTTTGCAAAAAATGTTTAAAAATACATTTTTCTACATTTTAAGAAAAAACAAATGAAACGCGGACGAAGTCGTGGGCACTACTAGTGTATTATAAAACGATACATTGTGTCTTAGCTTAGAAAGAACACAGCTAAATAAGTTCTTATTTCCATCGAATAAAAAAAGTTAGCTTATGTATGTTGAGTAACCACGGCAATTGCAGGTATTTTAAAATTTGGAAGCGGTGCTATTTAAATTATCAAGCAGAAAATAAATTCAAGAAAAACTATTTTTTTCTTAAGCCTGGCGTGGTTAAGTACTACTTTTTTTTAAGAGAAGCAGCACTTCAGGCAGTATTACCTATTAAGTTATTTTGGTAACCGTGATACATTCTTTAGGAAAGGGAAAGATGAGAGATAAGACAGGTGGTGAAAGGAGAAAGATAAAGAGTTAGTTATTTTACTTCGCCGGCGAAAATACTATGAAGAAGTAACGACGAAAGAGGCTGCACGCTTTCATGTTAATTCTGAATATATATTTATACAATTAAACAGAAAAAAACATTTTTATTTTTTTGATTGTCACAGGGATTGAACCCTGGCCAACCAGGTGTGTAGTCAATGTGTTTACCACTTCGACTTTTGTTTTAAATTAAGATTATTTTAGACTCTTAATTAGCATAATCTAATTTAAAATTGTTATAAAGTTCGCATTTTTTATTCTGAAGAAATTCATCATAAAAATAACAAACAACAACATCAAAATTCTGTAAAAATTTATTTTTGTAACAAAATGAAAAAACAATAAAAATTTGAATATTTTAAAATTGCCAAAAGAGGGAAAATTTTAAGGTAGAAGAAGGGTAGCGTAAACGTAATCCAGAGGTTCCTAATTGTTGGTAGTTGCATCACTTTGTTTTTCTTTTTCTTAAAATTAAAAAATAATTGTGTTGTTTATTAAGAGCCGGCATTTTATCAGCATACGCCGAAGGGAATGTAGGAAAAAATAAAAACGTGGTTTGTTAGTTGTTAATTTTGTTAAAACCTTAACATTTTTGTTTAGGCTTCTTTGAAGTTTTTATGCATAAAGAATATGTTTTTGGTTTTTCTAAAAATTTTATTGAGGGTTTGCTGAAGAGCTGGCTTAAGCAAGCGGCAAAATATGTATAGATAAGTGCTTTTGCAACCAACAAATAAATTTTAGATATTTAAATACTTTACATTAAAATATGCTCTATATATAAGAATTTGAGAACCACTGGTAAGCTTCATTGCTGCAGGATATTTGCTGTGGCAGTGTGACACTATGTCCACACGAGACGAATTTTCATCATAATGCCTAATATAACGCTGGCAGAACAATTGTCAAATTTATATTAATATCAGTTTAAAGGGGTAGACGTTGATGATTTAATATTATGATGAATAATTCTTTATTGGTCATTCTGAAGGCAATAGGTCCACACAATTCTGTCTAAATGTTATTTTTTTAACTTTCGGTTGGTTTTGATAATAATAATATAAAAAAACAATGCCTAAGCTATAATAATTAAAAATTTTATTAAAAAAATTATACGTCAGAAATATAATTACATATAAAATGACTTTTCATATCATGATGAATTTATTAGTCTATGAGCTCTGATGATTATATCATAACGATGATATAATACTAATAACTGAAGTCTACACAGGATGAATTTTCATCATGATATAAATTTGACTTTCATCAAGATATAAATTCATCAGGTGTGGACTCCCTGTGAAGAAAAATCAACAAAACTTTTTCTATTATTAATGTGAATATAAAAGAGCGCTAAATATTCCAAGTGGCAACAGATTGTTGGGGAATTAAAACATATTTTTTCGTTGTGGTGGGGTTTGTTTGTTTAATTGTTAGACGCCATTAGAGTATCACGGATATAGTTGGCTGGCGACGTTATTATTATATTTCGTTGACGATGCATTGAAAATATGCATATTTTTTAAAATCATTCAAAATGAAAACTTAAAATTAAATCTATGGCATTATTAACAAATTAAACGTACTAGCATTTCAGCCGGTTTTTTAAATTTGTTTTTATTAATATTAAGTTGTCAAAAAATCCAAATTTCCATGTTTAATTTTTTTTTCAAACGGAAAGGGAAGCAAGTGGCATTATATGGCTCTTTTTATATCAATGTATGTGTGTTTGTATGTACATACAATTTTTAACACTTCATGGTTAGTTAGTGTCGGAAAAAATTTACATTTGCTTGGTTCAAAACAAAAAAAAAAAAAAAAAAAAAAACAAAACATCAGAATGTTTACCTTATATTAATTAAGCATGTTCTGTCATTCAAATTTAGAATGTACTTTTTCCTTTTGTTGTAAGTTACTCAATTTAAAATGTTTACTTTGCCGTTTAGAGTTATGGAAACACAAAAAGCACTTCCATAATATCATAAATATTTCGTGATGAAACGACACTACCGAGTAAAAGATATTTTTATGCGATACTATATTGTTTATAAATTATCTTTCATTGTATTGTCTATTTATGATGCAGCATTATTAATTACGACTACCTTTTTAACTTACTATTTTAAGGAAATGATAAGAAACAGATGTGCGTTTTTTATAGTTATATTTTTTCAAATATAATTATTATTATCATTATTATTACGCGTACACGTAAGTCACTTATGTTTTAATCTTACCATTTTAAAATCTACTGAATCTATTTATACTTTGGGTGGGTGAGAATGCACTTTTTGTAAACGCTCTACTGATCATACCGTGCGACATGAGATTTTACACCCCAAAATGAAAATAATAATTTTTTCGATCATGATGCAACGTTTCAATTTCATATTTAAAGTTATTTTAGGATAGATACAAAAATGGATATTCGAATCCTTGACCGTACAGGAAGGGAGGAAGGGTGAAACGCTCAGTAAAATATGGTAATGAAATATTTGATCAGCCAATATTTCGCTATCTCGTTAAATTGCATCATTGCTTAATATAAAAAAGTATAAATACCCGAATACAACAATAGTAAAAGAAAATTAATATTATACTGGTCTGTTCTGCAAATCACTTTTTGTTAAAATGGTTTCAGATCACGTAAAATGTGTTCTGCATATAAAATATACTGAAATGTCGAGATTTTAAAATGGTAAACTTAACTAAATGATTGATATAAAACATACTAAAATGTCGAGATTTTAAAACGGTTAACGGTAATAGATTTGCTTGTTTTTTTAATTATGTCATTCAGAATTTGACAGCATGGTCACCATATACAAATTTATATGTCTTCATACATACATGTCTTAATACATACAAGCATTACCTGGGCTTAGTTTCATGGTCTTTCTAGGTACTGTATAGTATATTATATCCTTATTTGCTGTGAAGCTTTAATCCGAACATGCGAGAAATCTCTCAAATCAGTTTGAATTTTAGAGATCAGGAGACATCCACATTTCAAATATCTTTATAATCAAATTTTGTTTAGATCGCTTAATATTTATAAAATTGCGCATTTGTTCTCTCCCAATAATTCCCCCTCTTCATATTTTTTTTATCAAAATAAACATAGAATATTTTACCCTTTATATAAATATCTAACTATGTTTAAAATTTTATTGTAATCGGCACAGACGTAAATGCCCGTTTTCCCCCTTTTTCTTAGCTCTGAAAACATATATAAACGAGTACCTATCTATGTTTCAAAATTCGTTAAAATCCATTAACCGAAACTGTGTTAAAATTAAATCAAATGTATAAAAATGCCTGCTACCCCTTTTTTTTCCTCCACCGCTGTTTGAAAACATAAATACACTATTTTACCATGATTTTTTATTAAAATCAGATCAGTCGTTTAGCCATGATTGATGTACAAGCAAACAAATAAACAAACAAACTTACAAAACTCAATTTCGATCGAAAGTTTTAATTTCGCAAATTGCTTCTTCAGAAAACGAAAAACGAAAAATTTCTTCGGAAATACAATTTAATTTCAAAGTGGAATTTTGTTTATTTCGGAACTTTGTTATTTGGTGTTTCTAAGTTTACTTTTATTTGTGTGTTTACTTAGATAAGCCTTGTTGCTTAATTTGTTGTCCGAAATATTATCGCATTTAAATTAATTGAGTAGAGATTCAGCATTTTTTATAAATATAAAAATCGATCTGAATCCAAAGAAGGTAAAGCAAAACTGATCGGAATCGTTTATATGGAATTAAGACCAATTCGTTTGGAATGTGTAACATGCCTTATAATAATATAAATAAGCAAATAAGAATATTCTAATTTATTTTAGCTTCAAGTATTTCGACTTATTTAAATTTCCAATTATATTTTAATTAAGAATGTAAAAAAGGAAAATAAACGTAACACAAATCTAAAAAATAGATGAAAAAAAGCCAAAAATTGAAAACATTTTTTATTGACGTTTTTTATTTTTTAACATCTTTTGTTTTAATTATTTATTATATGGTATAATAGGCTCAGAAATTGTGCCTTGTGGCTAAATTAAATAATTACAATAATAATAATAAATGAATTAAAATTTACTTTTTCGGGTTCAGGTTTATTTATTTATTAAATTTCAAAAAATTTTTAGAAAGAAAATTTAAGTACAAATGTATGCGGATGTTTTCCAAAGAAAACAAGAAAATTTACACGCCAGCAGAATGCAGCCTTTTCCGGACCGCCACATCCTTCATCAGCATTCTTCGCATCTATCTACTTAGGTTGGTTATGTTGTAAATATCATCCATTTAACCAACTATTCAATATTAGTATTATTGGACGAAGTTCACACACAACCTAAAGCTTTTCTTTGTTGTTCTCTCCGTAACTCATCTTGTACATTTATTTCCTTCTAAAACTTTTTAAAAATTAAATAAATAATTGAACTTAAAGCTGAAAAAAGTTAATTTTAATTTTTAATAATAATAATAACCTTAAAATATATAATTATAAGATATCGATTGTAAGAATTATTTTAAGTTTGTGTATTTGCTGCTTAGACCATTTCGCGATACATTGATTGATATATTGATGAGCTCTTAAATATAAAACTTAAAAAGCAGGTTTTAAGTCCTTTCTTGTTAACAATTTACCAATCTTATATGCGCATATAGAATTAGCCAGAAAGAACATGATATTTCGCCGGTTTTTGAGTTATCACGATTTTGACAAACTGTTAGTGGTTTAAGTGATCTCAAAAAACTTGATCATGTTCTGGATTAAAATAAAGTGTTTGAATGCGAACGCATGCCTTTTAGATTGTTGTACGAATAATTTTAAGCCATATCTTTGAACACGAATTAATTTTTTGGTTTAATATTAAATGAAAGGTAAAACGTCAAATATTTCGGCCATATGTAATAGAAATGCTGGTTGCCAGCGATTATTATTATAATTACAATTTGATTTTTTAACTAAAGATCTTTTTATTTTTTTTTATTTAAATTATATTTTGATTTTTTCCAAGCCAGGGGTTGAACCATTAATCTTCATAAATCAATTTAAATTTACTTTTTCGGTTTTGGTTCATTTTTTAATTTAACTTTTATTAAGAAAAATTATTTTTTAAATGTACGCGGACGGTTTTTGTTTGTTTGTAAAATATACTCAGGGAACAACAAAAAACAAAACAAAATTTATATTAATTTGAGTATTATCACAAGAATAGCAGAATTTTCCAACTTTTTTAAAATTTCTTTTCCATTGTTATAAAGTGTAAAAACAAGACATTCAAATGAAGACAATTTGACCAAACAGAATTGATCCATCAGATATAGTTTCTGATATACAAAATTAAACTTATTAAATTATACTTAGAAGAAAGAAAATCTTACTCAGAATTTAAATCTGAAAAATGTTTTAAAGACAAAAAAAAAATTACAAAAAGGATTTAATATTTGGTAACTTTAACAATTTTTAGAAAAAAATTCAAAATCTGTATGTGCTAAACGTTTTATAATTTTAGATCCGTTATAATAATTCTTAGGAAACTTTTTACCACGTAGAGAAACATCAGTAAATTTTTCGTTTTTGCCAATTTGTTAAGTAAAAGTGATCAACTATTTATTTATATTGTTGAAATATTTTTAAGAATTCTGCAATAAAATACCTACTTAAATAAAGTAGTTAGGTTTTCAAATTTGATTTATAGTCTATTTTTAAGATTATTTCTTTGGTTGATTTCATACAAGGAATGAAGAAAAAAGTGACTAAGAGAACTTTAAATATTTTAAGTTTTGTTTAATTTTTTCTCGATTATTTTTTTAAAAAAGACTGTTTAAATGACATGTGTAAACTAAAAAATGAAAAATAGGGATAGTTAGTCTCCACACCTGATATAATTACATTTTTAACGTATTAACCTTTTATACCCTTTACTTTATATGTATAACCACATGTACATATAAATCTGCATAAAAACTTCGTTTCTACCATAAAGTTTTTCTGTTAAAAAAAAGGTTTTTTACGAAAATTGTATGTATTGATTGGGGATTTTTTTCTTAGTTTAGTAAATGAGAAAATAAGATCCTAGTACAATTCAGTTATAAATAAGTAGTAAGCAGTGAATGGCTCACCATTACCATTTTTTAACCATTTTTTTTTTATTAATTTTTTATCATCAACAAACCAACAGCAGGAATACGAACGAAAGTTAAAAAAAATGATATGAAAATACGAAGAGTGCAAAAGACGTCTGCCTCGAAGGACATGAGCCGATATTGCTGACTTTCAATAGCAAAATATTTGAAACTATGTCTTATCGATTGGTGTATTTAAATTTTCTTTAGCTCGTCTAGTGCCTTGGCAAAATTGATTTTAAGCCCAACATCGACGGACAGACGCTTGCCGCTTAATCGGCTTCGCTATGCATAAGAATTCAGAATATATACTTTTAATTTCTTTGTGTTTTATGAACCTCTACATAAAGTTATTTGTTTTTAGGTTCTTAGCAATATTAAGTGGTTTTTAAGTTATCATAAGCAGGTATTTTCTAATTTTTCTATAAATAGAAGAAATCTCTAAGGAAAGGCAAGCGGTTGCAATATATAACGCCAAATACGATAAGAAATGAAACTAATATGTTTAAATATTTCTCCAATTAAAGGATGAGCCTTTATCAAAAACGTTTTTTCTTAACATTTTAGAAATCTTCAAAAGATCCAAAATTTTAGAAAATTGGTTTAAGATATTAAGCAAAATTTTCTTCAGGATTTTTTTTTCAAATTTCTTAAAAGTTTAAATTTGTCACTTCACATACATTTCCGTTTTTTTTCAGGACTTCAATTATAATAAAATCTTAAAAATTATGTCAATTAATATCTTCTGTTCTCATGCGCCAATAAGGGTAGATTTTGATATTCATCAACCCCAGAGTGATTGATTTGTGGTTTTGCACCCTGATTTTTTAATGAAACATTTTACCAACACTTAACTTTTAAACAAACAACAATTTTAATTATTACGTGAATTTATTTTAAAGACTGAATTTTATATCCCTTAAAAACTCTTGGAAATCGTCTGGTGATTCATAATGGATTACAAAATGTCTAACATAATATAAATAGTAAGCAGTCTGTTAAAATAAAAAATTCAATGCTAGTAGTCATGTTTGCGCGAATAACAATGATATGTGTTGTACGGTGGAATAAACAAAATCATATGCCGTTTTTTTTTTATCAACCATTGAAGAAATTGTCGAATTGTGTCGTTCGAGTTAGAAAATGAAGACCTTATGATTAAGCTGCACACTGGTATGTCACAGCTAAAAAATTTCTTGGAATTATCTAATAGCGTCTCACTTTGTGTTGCGAGCGGCCTATATTAAGTTTAGACAAATATTTATTTAAAAAAAATATTTTTGTTTATATTGATTGTATAAAAATCAAAAATATCTTCATGTAAGATGTTTTTTTTTAGATTATTGAATTTATAAAAACCGTCAACATGATACACTGCTTTATTAACTTGAGATGACATTTAACAGTGTTTACATTGAGACCCAGTGTAGTAGTATAAGTAGTTATATTTCCTTAAAATTCAGTTAACTGATTATCAATACCTTACAGGGATAAATAAACAAAATTATCATATCAAATTTATTTACAGTGTTATTATTTAGGCGCTGGAAGTGTTGCGTTGGACAATTTTATAATAATAATAATAAAATTAACTCACATCAAAAAAAAAGTATAAGGCACTAACAGAATATTGTATGAAAATTAAATAATAGACAAATGTAATTATAGATTTTACAGAAAATTGTTTATTGGAAAATTATATTGTTGCCTTTTATTATAGCAACAAGAAGAAAATTTTTTTTTAGAAACGGAAACAACATCTTTGGCCATTTTGACCTTTGACATTCCAATTTAAGCCTTAAGCGCGAAAAGGACAAGAGATTATCTTGGGCCAACATTATGTTGTTGCCAAATGAAAAAAACAATTTAGCATTAACAGATATAATAAATACTATTCACTAAATTTATTTTTAGAACAAAATATATATTTTTTTTAATTTCATTGCTTAAACAAAAACTTCGATAAGCAATTTGAAGTAAGGCAATGCCTTATTTCCTTAGTGATTTCGCCCGATTTGCTGAAAAGCTGTTCCGATGGTACAGACGTTATTATTTATAAATAATATTTTTGCATTAAGCCTAGATTTTATAACAGTGTAAAAAATAAGTCGAGTTAACAGTATTTGTATTCTTTGTCAATGTATACAATGTGCTGACGGTTCGTTCACCAAACTTTTAACAATAAAATACACCAACCATGCTTAATTTCTTTAATTATATGACATAATCGACTAATCTGAAGATTCTGAAAAATCTTAAACCAGCATTAAACCAATTGCAAATACATATGTATGTGTGCTTCAATTTCAAAATCGATTAATCATTAAAAATAATTTTAAAATGATTAGGAAAATATATAAGCCGTTCATGTACATACATTTACGTATGTATGTCTGTTTATAAATAATTATTATTTTGAAGTTTTAATACTCATTGTCAGAGAAATTTGTTTTCAATATACTTATGTACATACATATAGTAATACTTTAAAGAGATCAAAAAGTGTTTTTAAATAAACACTTTAAAAATATGTGAATGATCCACATATTCAAATAGAAGGGAATGAGTCTTTACTAAAATCGAATGTTTTATATATGTATGTACATTTACATTTATGTTATTTACCATTTTTTTAACTACAAAAGGCTTTATTTTAATCGCAAAGATGATTGCAGTCAGTGTTATGTTTATTCAACTATGGGGAAAGAATTTTTGCAATGAACTGATTCTTAAAAAGCTTTTTAAACTTACTTATGACATTCTATATTTTGTACATGTTCCCAGCAAGAAAAGACATGCAAAAGAATAGGTAATGCATGGGTTCTACGTAAAATAAGCTGATTCAGTTAAGGGGGAAACGCATGATTCGTATGTCATTGGCGAGCGTGGGTTCACATTAACAAAACGGCTTGACTAGGAGACGTGTTTTTATTAATTATTTTATAATTTCTTTTTTTATGAACTTTCATGAGGTTTACATGACTTCAAAAGTTAAAACTTAGCTAGAATAAACGAACTTATTAAAAATACATTATATAGAATAAGCGAAAGAGAAGCAATAAAAATACCCATGATTTTTGAACTAATTCATTTTTTGCTGGGCTATAGTGCGATATCGTTAGATAATTGTAACGCATTTTCTCTAAATAAGTTCTTCTGATGCCATTTTATCGCTATCCTAACAATAAAATGGAATAAACATAACTTTGACAAGTTTTTCTATTTGAAATAATAGTTTATTAATTAAAATTGAATTGGTGTGAATAATTTCTTTATAAATGTGTATCCAAGGCGAATCAGAACTAGGTCAATCAATACTGCAATGTCAAACTCCATATATAAAAAATATGTTTAATTTTTTTATATGTATATGGATTTGACATTTAGTGTTTCAGCAAAAATAGGCCGTGTGTGCATCGTCGAACTGAAATACACTGGATTTCAGTAGCATGTCTCATACAAAAGAACATAGTTATCGTATTTCGTAAGAAACTTTTGTGTGGTTGTTCTGTAAGCAGAACATATGTATGTATAACTAGTCAAAAAAAGAAATAATATTTTAAGCGTGATGTATAAAGTATTATCGCGAAGCTCCATGAGCGCAGCTTTCTTTCTTAGCTGCCTAGTGAATTTAGAAATTGAAGATGTTAAAATAATGGGCGTGGTATCTTTCCTACAAAGCTTTTACTAGTTTCTGTTTAGCCAGAAAATATCGGCTATTTAAACTTTATATCAGTTAGTTTCTTGTTAACGTGTATAAGTGATCTATTTTTTGCGGTATTAAAATATCGAGCATGATAAATACTTGCTATCAATTTTTTATAGTTTACGATAAAATTGGAACAACTGGGATGCAACTTCCATCAAAAAGGGAGCTAGTTCAGGCCCTTGATTTTCTCCTCTTAAGCTAAATTTATTTTAAATTCCAATTGTGATTTATTTCAATGTAGGTACCTTTTTTGTTTTGTTATAACTGTAACAATTTGTAAATATAATATGTAATCGAAAATCGTTTGAGTGGTGGTCATGTCTTTTGTCCAGTTTTATTTTTCATTTTTTGTTCGTAAGCTCATGAATGTAGGGCGGATATCGAAGCAGAACTCTTCCTTAATGGGACCTATTCGACCTTCCTCTACCTTCAACCGATTGGCATTTACCAACAACCGTACCCTCATCGATTCACTATGATAAGTGATTCCAGACTGTTCACTGGTAAGTGTCTTATCACGGAATTCTAAGGCTAAGATCTCCTATTGGCATCCACATTAAACAAGCTTTTGTTTGGGTCCTTGGTCTTATGACAGCCAGTGCTGGATATTCATGAGCTATGTCTCAGCCTCTTCTAGGCATGGTCTAAAAGTATGAGCTTCTTTCATCCTCATTTCGAAATTTCCGTGATGTAGCACTAACGCAGTTATCTAGCTGAAGGTACTTTTGTTTGGCTTTCGAAGAGGCTCTTCGAGTACCGTTCGAGCCTGTCAGCATTTAGTATCCTTCCTCTATCCTTTCAGTAAGATTGAGTTCACATGCCATTTCCCAGTATTACTCTGGGTGCCAATGTGTCCTTTAACCCACATCAAATTCCAAATTCCCTTGATTAGATTACAGGTTCACTGCTTCTTATAACCGACTAATTGTTAGTGTAACGACAATCTTCCATCCATACATCCGACTTTCAGCAAGCAATCCAACGCGTACAGCAATTCAAACAATTAAGCCCGGTTGTAAATCTATCCGCATAGAAAGATATTTTTGTGCAAAGTATCTTTACCTTATTTTAATAAAACAACTGATTTAAGGCGATTTGTTTAAAAGAAAATAAAAAATGCACTAAAATATTGCAAACAAAGCTTGTTAGGTATAGGACATTAAAAATACCAATAAAAAAAAATTGAATTGAAACCACTGTACATTGTTAGGAAAAGTGTTGAAACTAGAATGTATCTACACATTTGTCAAACGTACACTTGAATTTGAGTCAAGCAATATCTAAAGGGTGTAAAATAAAAGTCTTTATTTAATAAAGTCGAACTTGTTTTGCATTTACCCTTAAATCAAATTCAATTTTAAAATACCCTTTCAGTAACTATTTGCCATACACACACATGTCAACAAATACAAACAAACAAGAATGCGTTCTGAGCTTTTTTGGAAATGGATGCGTACATGTGAACAGATACGTACATGAATGTATGTATGTCACATGTATTAATATAAACGTAGTAGTCAGTTTCAAGTGCTTTATCATATTGTATTTAAGCCTTTGGCCTTGATGTCATTAACGTATGTATGAGTACGAGTTTATATGGAAAAATGTTGGTAGTTTTAATTTAGTTTATTTTGAAGGTAGAGAAAGTTTAATAAACATGTTACATGTAATTGGTCATGTGACTGTCTTTTGTGCCTGCTGTTTGTGGACTGACGTACACATGTAGTTAACACTAAATGATTGATAACAGTAACGACTCATGTTCATACATATTGGATTTTGAAAGGTCTAAGGATGTAGATGCTATTAAAGAGGCATTAAAAATTTAATTGCGTAAAAGACAGGTTACTGTCAAATGTGAGAAAAATTTCTTAATTTTTTAAATGTAAATAGGTGTAGCATTTTATCAAACTGAACATTATTGTTAATAGACACTATTACAGGATTCTTAATGGAAATGTTTCATTGATAAAAAATAAAGTCTTTATTATTATTACAAAAAATAAAGTCATTCCTTTTCTTTGTACACTAAATAATCACCCTACAATAGAGTTAAGCATTGGTTTAAAATCGGATTCTTATCATACAAATTTGGTGAGACATTGGGTTTTACATCGTCAAGAAGAGGTAAGAGTGCTATATTCGGCTTTGCCATGTGTGTTAATCTAGTATAGTTAAGTAACGTCAATCAGAAAAGTAAATGTTTGGATGACAGAGAATTAAAAAAAAGAAAAAAAAGAACTAAGTACTATTCATAAGTTTACATAAAAGTGTCATCGGCACTTAATGGGTTAAGACTTTTTTTATACTTTAAGTATTTCCTGAAAGATCCCTTCAAAAGCTTTTGAATGATGCTATCTTAAAAAATGTGGTGCACAATCGGACTTCTCTATAAAGGTTTTGCGAGCGCAACATTTTTAACTTAATGTTTTTTCTTACTTTTTAGTGGACTTACTTCATTGTTCTAAATCAGGGGTTCTCATCAAATTCCTGTTCACGGACCCCTAGTAAACAAATTTTTTTTCGCGGACCCCTCTGAAGCCCAAGTTCAAAATAAAACTTTTATTATTTTTGAAAACACTGTTTTTTCGGTTCTTCATGCGGACCCCTTGAATGGTTGCTACGGACCCCCAGGGGTCCACGGACCCCCATTTGAGAACCGTTGTTCTAAATGATGTCTAAGAATTAGTGGCAAGCGTGGTGTTTTACCTACTACCTCGAAGGATATTAACCAATGTTCCTGTTTTTTAATAGAAATTTTTCTGAAGCTATATCTGATCGATTGGAGTATTTAAATTTTGTGTAGGTCGTCTAGTACCTTGCAAAGTTGATTTCAACTCTAGCACGGACGAAAAGGCGGACATCGCTCAATCAACTTCGCTATTCATAAGAACTCAGAATATTTTTACTTAATGGAATCGGAAATGGATCCTGTAGAAATTACGAATGGAATGACAAACTTAGATATACCCTTTTTCCACCTGTGGTAAAAGGTATAAAATTAAAAGGTATTAATTAATAGTTAATCTTTTCGTCATTGAAATTATCTCAAACAATGTCAATAAATTTCATTGATTTGAAAAAATCCCAAATTACATTATATAATACAAATAACTTTTTAAAGTGAAGAAATATTTCTAACTAATTTACTTTTCAGCGTGCTAATACCTTAATGTTATTTTATAATAAGTTCACTGAATTGTTTATTGGTGTTATGGCTAGTTTCTTTGGGCATTTCGTAAGTTGTTCAACTAAACTCCTCTGGTACTTCCTAACCACATTTTAGGTAAACTTAAAAAAAAGTTAAGTTTTCCCAATGAAATATGAAGACAAAGTAATAAATAAACACAAGCAGCACAGCTTAGATAATAAGCCAATGTACAACAAAAAAGTGGCTTCATTTTTCTAAGCGTATTTGTTAGAAGTAATTAAAAACTAAAACAAATAGCACTTCTATAATATTGTTTTTTTCAGGAACTTTAAACAATACTGTAAGGTACGAGAGTGCTTTTGCGCGGGCACTTGCAAATTCACAGTAAAGAATTTTTCTATAATTATCTTCTGTTAGTTCATCATTTAGCAGGCTAATACCTCGAGTTGTTGTTTTTGTTTAATACTTTCCCTCTCCGCCATAGATTGGAGAAATTATTCGGATGGAATAATTAATTTCCAAATTAATTAGCATTGAATAATAAATAATGCTTGTAATTTTGTTAGTATTACCATTATTTTTATTATATATTATTTAGTTTAAAAAAGTCATTATCATTGACTGATGATTAAATGGCTTTAAAGCATTGCTATTAATAAAATTCAATTTGGTTAAACATAGGTGTTTTAACATTTTAAGGAAAAATTAGACACTATAAGAAAATATTTTTTTTGCGTAAGTAATAACATCCGAAAATTGATAATTTAGTATATAAATTATTGAATTTTCAAATTTTCAATTTGCTTTTATGCATTGCTTCTGTTTTTAGAAATTTATGCTTCATATTTATTTTTTATTAAATTGTAAAAAGTAATTAAACGATTTCATTAAAATTTCCTAACCATTAGCAAAACAATTATAAATCAAATAAAGTCATTAGCATTAAATGATGGTTAAATTTATTTCATCGTCATTAGTTCAATGCCAATGATATTTTATTGGTAATGAAAAATCCCAAGTATGCTTTCCGCATTTTAATTGTTTTTAAATATATTATTATATTAGCTTGCTTAAAAGAGAGAAGGCTAAGCTAACTCCACAATAAATTAATCCCCCACCCGCAAAAATTTTTATGGAATTTTTAATATAATTCTAATAGTTTTAGATACGTTGTCCTTATAATATAAAACAAAAATAAAAGATTTCATACCGGATGCAGACCCTCCGTCAAAACATATAATTTTAATAAAAAATTGATAATATCAAGCAAAAAACTACTACGGATTCCAGGGTTCCCCTAAAAAAGTTTTCATCTAAATTAAAGAGAATATTTAAAGTTTTATTTACGTTATTAACTTATTAAGTTTCAACAAGTAAGAGCGCTATATTTCGCTAAGCCGAATCTCATATGCCCTTCATTTTATATGTAAATCTAGTTTAGTCAAGTAACTCCAATAAAAAAAAAATAATAAAAAATTTAGGGTGACAGAGAATTAAAAAAATAAGAAAAAAATTTACATAAATTTGCCATTGGCTCTTATTGGGTTAATCATTTTAAGAATTTAAGTATTTTCTGAAAAATCTCTTCAAAAGCTTTTAAATGACAATTGGGGATTTGTGGAGGGAGCTAAGCCCTTTAAGAAAGAAAAATTCTAATACTTATTGCCTTTTATTTGTTCAAAATGTCAACGCAAAATAATTTCCAAATATCAATAATTAAATGCTAGAGTTTTAAAGCAAATTAATTTTTAACTATGCTTTGGGGTTTAAGGCAACACACAGGCGCTTTTTGGTGTAGCTGTAGGCTGACCAAATAGAGACTGCTTCTGATGCTCAACATCGCTGTTAAAAGCTCCTTCTGTCTATGTAGTGCGACATGCAAAATAGCTCAATTAATGCATGAGACATATCCTGATCATGTAATATAACGTTCAAGAGATCCGAATTGGCTTAATGTTTTGGGATATACATTTTTTGCTTGCTTTCTGTATAATTATTGAACATAATTTTATTTGCAAAAAAAAAAAACAAAAACAATTACGAGTAAAAAACATATTGATTAATCAAAAATTTAAATTATGTTAACAATTTCGTTCGTTGGCATTCACCAATTGAGTTTGGAATCATATCCTCAACATTCGATTAAATAAGTCGTGAAAAAGATATATTGTCTTTACGAAATAATATATGTCTGCAAAGAGCAAGCTTAATGCATTAGCAAAAAAATATGTGTCTAAAGAACACTCGCTTCGGAAAAAACTGTTTTTCTACTACCTATTTTTATAAATGTAAAAGCTATGAGAAAGGTTAGCGAAGGCTTTCTTTTCATTAAAGTATATGCCCTTGATTCCGTGATAAAAAACTAGAACTTCTTAGTCCACAATTACAAAATCGTATGAAGTACGTAACCTTCAAATGAACGAAGCAGAAGAAATCGTACATAGAAAACTTTGAAATGGAAATGTGGTTTAAGCGACTTGCACATAGTTCTTAGATTTTATATTCGCAAATCTTGGTGCAGTATTATATGAATATCATTTCACCAAATCAAAAATATGTTATATGTTATAAATAAATGGTGATATAGATGATCGTAGATTTTTGGTGGTAGGTTCGGCAATAAACTCTTAATGACAACACATAAGATAAAACAACAAATCTTTTTATGTCTATTTTCAATTTCACTTTTTTAATCTTAACTTTTATAAAGTAATATAATTTATAACCAAGATTAGCATTTTATTTTTAAGGGTTTAATGCTTAACATGAGCTTCTTTATTTTTCTGTAAATATAATTAAGATTCGTTCATCGCCTTTAAAGAAATATAGAATATTGTTAATGAGAAAAGCGGTTAATTTTTTGCATTCTCAAACTTTCTTTAAAATTTTTAGAAGCAAACCTTCGAAACAATTTGTTTTGCATTAAGCTTCTAAATATCTCAGACACTGCTGAACTAAAAAAAGTGTTTGTTGAAATAAATACGAAATAATTTTGTATTCCGCCTAAGCTGATGTTTTATTAATTTATGTGAACTAGATAAACCGTGTTTGAGTTAGGGTAAAACATATTAATTTAATCGCTTTTATTTTGCCTCGCCTCTTAAAAAATATTTGCACGTCATAGAAATAAACAGAAGACAGATTTTTATTGAGCACTAATTTTTGTGTTTTTATATTATAATTTTTATAAAAATAGATACCTAAAATAAATAAACAAAAATCCCGACGGCTTTGAAAGTTTAAAATTGATATGAATATTATAGAATTAAAAAAAATCTGTAAAATTATTTCTTATCACTAAGACGCGATTTCAAAAATTATTTTTAAATAAAATATATTTTTTACATATGAAGCGATTTTCGCATATTCACTAAACTTTAAGATTACAAACAACATTTTTATTACAACAGATTTCACTGCATTTTAATAAAATCAGAAACACTTACATTAATTTTAGAATTTTATTGTTGCCTACTTTTTAACTTAAAACAAAACACAGCATTTGCTTTTATTATAATTCGTATTGTTAACACTTGAATCTTAAACGCTTATAACCGTTATTTTAATAAAATTTCAAAATCCTATATACTTAGGCATTTTAAAAATTTGTTTTTAGGTTTCAGAAACTTTTATTTTAAGCGCGGTTAATTCAATTCTACCGTTGTACTACCGTTGTTAATGACAGTTCAAAATCAAATGAAATATTTGCAAAACAGATTCTGCCACAATTTAAAATTATGAAAAATAGAAAATATTAAAAAAAACGGAAAAAGTGCGGCGCAAATAAAGAACCGGTGGTAAAAAGGCGCAATGAAGGCAGCAGGCACACAAAGACGCACATAAATAAATTCATCTATCCAACCAGCCAAAAGCAATGTAAAGTGTTAAAAGCAACAAAAGCTAAAAACTCTGCCAACCACCACCATTCTCATTTCATCAGCGTTTGTTTAAGCATCGCACGTGGGTGTTTGTTGTATGTAGGATGCAACAGCAACAAATGTAAAAATAATAAAAAACAACCAACAACTTGGTATAAAACAAAAAAAAAAAAAAAAAAACCTCAGAATCCAACCCCCAGTATTGGAGATTTGAAGAAATAAAAAAATTAAACAAAGACAAGTGTAGAAAGATCCTCTACTAAGTCCTTAGCAACATTCAGAGCAACATTTAAAGTTTAATATGTTTTTGGCGCGCAACAATATTTGGAAACATTTGTGATAAAAACTTAGAGAACATAAATATTCGAATCGTTTTCAAACTGAATAATAGGAATAGCTGAATACCTAAAAACTTTAGTTGAAAATTTAAAAATTGAAGATTTAAATATAAAACGGATTGTTCCTGACAAATCTAAGCGGTAGCGAAATGGCCATCAAGACAATCTTTCACCTTCAATAGCCAATATCGGAGATTTGATAATTAAATCGGAACAAAAAATAACACGATATTTTTTTATTAATTAATTTAATTCACTATTCCCGTGGGTTATTTTAATTTAATAAATGTTGATTTAATTTGTTTTTAACACGAAAGTATTATATTTAAGAGAGTGCTGGTATCGCCATCAAATACTTTTGCCGGGATGGCACGAAAAAAGCCACTCTAGTAATAGCTTATTAAATTTT
Source organism: Cistogaster globosa (assembly GCA_937654795.1). Classification (NCBI taxonomy): domain Eukaryota; kingdom Metazoa; phylum Arthropoda; class Insecta; order Diptera; family Tachinidae; genus Cistogaster; species Cistogaster globosa. The sequence continues at coordinate 50,148,801 of OW569406.1, read as the reverse complement.
TGTGCTCCAATTACTTCACATTCTGAAATTTTCTCCTTTGAGGAACAGCAAGAACTTCATATGAGAACAAATTTGTTCGTGCCTTAGTAAATACCGAATGCATTATAACGTGACTGATTAAACATTTAGATGTCTCAGCATGACATTTATCGAAAATACTATCGCAGTTACGACTAAAGCTGTTTTGATAGTTTAAAATATATAAAATTACAAAATAGGTCAGGAATATTGTTATGCTGTTATTTAACACATGTACATATTTAAAACAAGGTGAGGTCATTAGATATGGATCTAGCTATGAGAAACATATAAATAACACATGGACGTCATCCGGGTTAAGACCGACCCAGATTCTATTATGGTGAAGATATCGCTAACAAAAACTTGTTGACATTTAAAAATTTTTTATTTTTTATAATGAATTTGGAAATAATCGAAACATTGACAAATGATAATACTTGTGTTATAAAAACTACAAAGCAAGACTAAAATCTGGAATATATAATCAAACTTATTTTCAAAACAATCAATCTCATTCGATGCTGTTGCGATTTTGTGAATATCTAGAAATTATAAGCTATTACAACACTTGCAATGACTCCGTTTGTTTTGAAAATATTTAAAATTCTATTTAAATGCTGTTCATGCACATATCTATTAGTCGCATAACGGTTTTAAGTCGAAACCATAAAAACCGACACAAAAGACACTAAATGAGAATGAGTATTAGACAAACAAACTACCAATAACAGTTGCGATGAGCACTAGAAAAAAATTAATACAGTGGTCGCAATTCCTTGTTTTTTGCATAAATTAAAATAATGTTGGTGCAATGTACCTGTTTCTTACCCAAACATTCATTCTGTTTGATTAACGGACTGTTTACCAAGTTTCAATACTTTTAAATAGAGGAAATGTTTGACAGGCTTTTAGGCTTTTATAATGTGTTAGACAGATTTTTATAATCACCTCTATCTAAAATTATTTTCCACAACAAAATTTTTTACATTGCACATTTTTTCAATCAAAATTCTCCTTATCGAGAATGTTTTCTTTTTGCGCCAAATGTGGAGTTTTTTATTTTCATTATCAAATTCACAGTGGTTTTGGTCATAATTATATCATGTAAGTATTTTCATCTCATTAAAAGTTTTAGGTTGATAAGAAGTAATTTTAGGGCAAATTTTTCTTAACATGGTCCGTTGCCTTGGGATTTTTTAAGATATTGAAGGACGTAATGGAAGACTTATGGACATGATATCAGAAGAGTTAAATAGTGCAGGACACTCTGTTAAAAATGTTATCCAAGGAAATAGGTTGGAGTATTGTTGCAAATATTGTATATTTTTAATCTTTTGGTTTTCATACAATAGATGTGGTCAGATAAGAAGCGGTATGTTCGTGAAAAGCTGCAACATATGTGAAAAATCAAAGAGGAATAGGGACCGATTCTAAACATTTAACTTCTTTAAATATTAATTTTAATTAAAAAAAAGGTTTTTCATTTCCATTTGTCCACTCAAAATAAACGGCTGATTAAGTTGTACAAAAAACTGTTCACTTAAAATTCCTGATATCAATTTTCTGTTCAGAAAGAATATAAATTTCATATAAAAAGATTTTATTCACTATAATTTAAAAAGAAAAAATATAATGTAAAGAAATTTTAATAGAATTCCCTGGTAAGGCATTACCGGTTGCTTTTTCGTAACCGATATTTTTTATGGACAGAGATTTGCTTTTTTTCTATACCATTTTTTGTGTGTTGATGTAAATAGGTCATGTGTTTTATAAATCTCTGAGAACCCAGACAGCACTGTTACTGATTCTGTTCAAAGAACCTGCAAATGTTTATTTGAGATTTAAAGAAAGCATTTGGGCCTTTCTTGTGCTCTTGTGGCAACAATCTCTCGCTAAATTTAGCACACTTTACGAGTGGTTCTCCCTTTAAATTTCCTAAAAATTTGCTTACTTCTACAAATTTTAACAGTGTTTAAAGTTATATGTTAAAGATCCATATTTTAAAGAAAAATTATTTTTCATAACTAATAATTAATTTAATATACAGTTGACTCGTGATAATTTGAAACTCTAGGGACTAGAGAAAAAGTTCAAATAATCGAGTTTTCATATTAACGAGACTTTAAAATATCAAAAGAAAGATACAAAAATTCAAATTAACGAGAACTTATAGAGCTGGCATAGAAACTAAGGAAAACGATTTAAATTTCATTTAAAAACAGAAACAGAATTAAATTAAATTATAAGGTGTAAAAAAATTGAACTTTCAATTATAAAATATTGGCAGGCAAGAAGTCAATTTGTAGCACATTGCAAGAAACAAAAATAAATGATTGTTTTATTTTTGAAAATTAAAACAATTCAAACTATAGAGCGTAGAGCTAAAAAATTCAAATTATAGAGAGTCGCCGATCAAATTTACATTGAAATAATTTTAAATTATTGAAGGACCAAATTACATAGATTTTTTTTCAATAGTGAGTGAGTGTTTTTCAAGGGACCTGGAAAACAGCTCAAATTATGGAGAGATTCAAATTAACGAGTTTCAAATTATTATGTATACTTTTATTTATACGAATGTATTTAAGTTAAAAGAAAAATATAAGAAAATCCACAGGAGCAAATTTTGAACTTTTACAGCATATTTTTAAGACTATTGCAGTTAAATTAAAACTTTTATTTAAATTTTATTTTTGTTGGACAAAAAATTCGAAAGATGCTTTTGTATGAGTAAGAGCCTTTTTAAAAACTTGCCAACGGAAGGATTTTGTAAATACGTTTTGGTTATTATAAATACAAGTAGAGCTTTTTACTTTAACCTTCAGAACGGCCTCAGATTCTTAAAAAAAAAATTTTATACCAGTGTGCATATGAATAATATGAATAACAAAAGTTAAAGCAAGTGTTTAAGGGATGAACGTTGCGAATATCGTAATTGTACGTAACATAACTAAAATATATTAAAGTACACGTGAGTGTTGTTGTCATAGAACTGTTAAAGCACAATAATCAGTGCATTTTTGTTAATGTTAAAATGCAGTAGTAGTATGGATGTCCAACAGTCTTTATTATCACTTTCTTTTCATGTTAGTCCTTTTATAAATCAAACATACCGTTTTCACTCATCGTTAAGTTACTCTGGTTGATGTGATGAAAATACTACAGACGTTTCTCAACAGGAAGACAGAATCATCGTCATCGATGGCAGGAAGAAAGTGTCATAAAAAATCATCAACATCAATCGTTTGACAATGTCATCGTGATAAAAAAAATGAATATGTTTGTTTGTAGGGGGATTGAACGTACATACATGTATACATATATAACTTTTATTTCATTAATGTAGATAAGCAATGTTGATGAAAAATTAAAAAAGTCACTAAAAATATTTTTAACACCATTAACTGATTGCAATATTTTTTGCATTATATCGTAACCGCAAGTTAAAAAAAACAATTTAAAGGTTTTTCTTTTTTCTATATAGTTAAGGTCATATTTATTGCTATTCAATCAATCAGAAAAACCCTAACAAAAGTCTTTCCACTTGAAAATTTGGGTTGCCCATGCTATACGTTATGAAAACAGTTCTAAGCCTGATAGTAAAACAGAACCTTTAATAATCACCATCACAATTTTGTTACTTTTAGGTTTTAATCAAATAGTTTGAATAAAATAATGTTATATTGATTACGTTTACCACTTTTGTACAAGCGTACGGCTTTTGTGATTTTTGCAATTTTTTGTGAAATTTTACTGCATGATTTTGAATACGAATTTGCATGATCTTGAAGACAATAAAATAATTTTTTCCTAAGACTGCTTATACGTCTTAGGAAAAAATAAAACTATTCACAAAGAAATTCGTGTTCGAGAGTGAAATTCCATTTATGACCAAATTTTTTTAACAAATTATTCAAAATTTGTACGAGTATAATAGACAAGCTAAGTCTGAAGTGAAATTTTTTCACGAAACATTCTTCATCATCATCTTCCACGTTCCAAAAATTTCACTTGGAACTAAAAAATAGAAGTGTATTTTAAGGGAACGACAAAAAACTTGTATAAAAGTTTTAGAGATACAAAACTAGCCCTGCTTTGATTATAAAACCTTAAATTAAATTATAAAACCTTAAAATATATTAAATCATACACAAAATAAAAAAAATTAAATCCAACACTTAAAGTTAATCATCGCTTCGATTAAACCAAACAACTAAAATAAATCCAAATACTCAACATTAGTAAAATTAGTTTAAACGTTTTTAAATATAATCTTTTGGAAACTTTAAAATAATTTCTTTTGTCTGTATGAGACTGCTTTTGATCGATTATTATATCCCATACATCTTCAAGAGATATTTAGCAGTTTAAAAAATGATATAAATATATATATATGAAATCCTTTGTTAACACTGCTTTGGCTACTTTTTTACTGTATGTTTTATATCTTTAAATTTTAAGTCCATCCTTTTATTCAGTTCTTTTTTTTCTGTTAAAAACAATAGTCAAATAAAATGGTTAGTTGTCTCGTTTAACTCTCTTTTGAAAGCTTTAAAAAGTGCATTGAGCTTAAAAAAATGCAGAATAATTTTTGGGTCTTGTTGGGCATCGGGGAATTGATTTAAATAATCGACTAATTCTAATTCTCTACATTTATATACATACATATGTATGTACATACATAAGTATTTAAGCAAATTTTTAACAAATTAATTGTATTTAAAATTCATTTATTTTAGTTTTTATTTATTTTTCCATTCAATGTTTAATTCAAATAAAAAAATTTAAGTTGTTTCAAAATCTCAAATGAATAAATTCCTTTCAATAAACGTTTTTTGACAAGTATCAATTTGTGGCAAATATTTACACAAGAACATTTTATCTAAATTTTAAATGTTATTTGCACATGACACTGTGAAGTGAATTGAAATCTGAATTTTAGAATATTCATTCATCACGAACACACATACCCACAACCTATATTATGATTATACAGTCGCGTTTAGGTAAGCGAACAGCACCAAATAAAAAGTGTATTATGGAAAGTGGTTACTCTTTGCGCTTAAAACATCCGTTAAAGAGTTGGGACAACCTATTTTATTTTAAATTAATGCTTGTGATTTTTTCATTTGTTATTTTAAACAAAAGTAAATTTTAAGCAATCAGGGCACGAAGGAAGTATTTTTTTCGTTAGGACTTAAAGATTTTTCTGCAAAAGCAGAAATACTAATCGATTTATTCTTCAAATGAATATTTATTTACAATTATTAAAAAAGAAAGTGTTTACGAAACAAGATCGAAAAAATTTAAATCAAAAGAAGTTTTGGCTTTCTTGTCTCATGTTTTACTGTTCTCTCACCTTAAACGATCCGTATTGTCTTAACTTTCCTTTTATCGGTTTAACTTTGTCATACCTCGAGAAACTTGTAGTTAGAGTTTTATAAGATTCTAGCTTATTATATAGGACGTTGCCTGAATATAATTTAAGGGCTTTTTTAGACACTGTAAAACTTAACTATAGAGTCTTGCTTACTATGAGGGTCCACTCCGAAGACGGGATAAACAATACTCTGTAATCGGAAGGTTAATTTGGGAGATAACATATTGATAATCTCAGAAGAGATCCAATCTATCAAAGCTGCGACCAAATGAAAGCAAAATTAAAATTCTATTAGATTGGATTTGCATGTTCAAAAATAGTATTACACTTTTTAATACGAGGGGATTTTTTTTTTAATTTATATTTTAGTTTGGTCATTAAATCTGCATTTTTCATCAAAAGCTTTACACCTTATTATTTGTAATGTTTGGTTCCTTCGTTTTTACTCACGTTTAAAAGAATTTTTGTTCTTCAGTGCCGCATGAGTTTATTATAATTGATTAAGTATATCATACAATTTGCAGTCACCCACCCACCTGGATAATATTATAAGACACGGTTTTATTTCAGGTATCAGGTATAGAATGAATGCAGGTTCAATAATACTGTGTAATAAAGTTTAGGATAACCGTTTTATTTGTAGATCAAAGGTAATATAAGTAGAGCATATTCTTTCTTCTAAATAAATAACTATGTTGAAAATTTTATCAAAATCGGTGGTCACGAATTTCTGTTATTCCTGTTTCCCCATTTTTTCTCATCTAGGTCCTAGCTCTGGGAACAGATAATGATTTGACCTACGTCTGTTTCGAATTTTTATTAAAATCGATTAGACAAGAATTTGCTAAAATCAATAAAGACGCATAAAAATCCTTGTTTTCTCTTTTCCTCTCTTCTTATTGATTGCACCATGCAGACAGGTATCAATTACAATTATATCAATTAATCTTAATGAATTTCTGATTAGTGATGGAAGCTTAAATAAAATAATTGTTTACATTATGTAAATCACAAATAATGATTATTATATTTTTATTTTTAAATTAAATAAGATTAATAACACTTTTAAATATAGAAGCATATAATACGTCAACTGAAATTAATCTACCTGTTTTTGCCTTTCTTTTGCAAGTCAATTTTAAAAGTGTTCATGTCGTTCGGCTTCTTATAAACCCCATTACTGGATACTAGCTTTTTGTATTCGATGTTGCTGCGACTACTTGGAGGTCTTTCAAAGCACTGTTAATTTTGATAAAAGGTTTTAAGTGGTTGATTCTTTTGAAATCGAAAGAAAAAAGTTATACGAAGACAAACATTTAATTGAAGCCAGTTAGGAATATTTGGAGAATAACATCTGCGTATTTAGTAATACTATTTTCCCCTTTTCTACACTATAGAACCGATTTTAAAATTTTGACATGGTATGTTATCCCTTATTACATTAAGATCACCTTAGCAGCATAAAAATGTCCGGTTTCTCCTTAACGTTTGATTTTATAAATAAGACAAAACCTATTGCACTTTCTAGGTAGGGTTCTAGCTTTATTTCAAATTTCATTAAAGTCAGTTGAGCCGTATAAAATAACCGCCTTTCCTTAATATTCTCCTGCTAGGTTTAAGTTTAAAAAACTATATTTCCTATTGTGAAGGTCAATGCTTCGAATTTTCAAAAGACATATTTTACTGTTGTTTTGAGGATTAATTTATATTTTAAATGTTTAAACAAAAATTAAACTTACAACGAGATATTTCATACATACAAATATTAGATTTCTGTAGTTTTCGTTTTTCTGCCTTATCCAAACTCGACTGTATATGTATGTATGTATGTTTTTACGTAAGCCAGCAAACGAATTGAAGTGTATGTGACAATTTGTTATTGCTTCCGTTTTAGTAATGTATTTGATATTTCACTCTTCCACAAAAAGATTTCAGTATTCTAACAACATTTGTATATAACGGCAAATTAGTAAGTGTGTCTGGAATATTAAGAGTACGTTTGAGTGTTCTTTTATATTTTCAGCAAATAATCAAGTAGTTGTCTAAATATTTCTATCTGAGGTGCTTTTGTTTTCCCTTAAATGGATCAAAGATTCAATTTTAATATAAATAATATTTTATTGAAATACAAGACTATTATTATCAATAAACTTGTTAAAAATATCTATATTAACGTTTTTAATATGGATTCAAATTGCATTTTGTTTTACTAAAATTGATGCCGGTTGTTTGTGATGATGCTGTTCGAATTTATCAAATGAGAGGGGTACATAATTTAAAAGAAAAATAAAAAAATATGTTTAACGTATTCTCCCAGTTGGCAATGTCTTCAGTCCGTGAAAATATGTTAAGGATAATCCGTAAAAATAAAGTTACATATTTTATTATGTTCTAAGGTTAAAAAATTTTCGTTATTTTATTTAAAATCTTTAAAAACTGGTTAAGTTTGGGGTTTTAAATGCTTTCAACATGTCAAGAATGTCAATGTTACTTAAACGAAAAGAATTTACTTGTGGAAAATTTTCATTAAATAATTTAAGTACAAAGAGAAGGACTTTACAAAAAGATTTTCTAAGTAATGACACAAGTTTTTAAAGCTTTTTACTGTCATATCTTAAATGAATACAATCCATGTTGATAGTTTAAAATAAGTTTTCCCGCCAATTTCACTAAATACGAACGAACACTTCTTTCTTTATTTTGCCTTTAATAAAATTCTTCATAAAAAGCTACACTGCAGTGTACTGTTGAGTATGCAGTCCCCCAGCAAAATTTGAATTATTCCAATTGCAATTTGGAGAAAAGGAATAATACTGAAGGTACATATTTGTTTAAAATGCTATTAAATATATTCTATAATTCTGAGTATGTTCTTTCTTACACCAATGTACATACACACATCGTGCTACTAACCTCCATCCACAAAAATAAAATGTACTGACAACTTTGCTTTCATATTTGTATCTCCAGTTTCTTTACGGCTATACACGAAATTAAAACCCTTTTGTTCTGATTTTAAAATTCTTGCGATAGCTATAATAGAGCACTAAAAAAGTAGCATTGCTAAACATAAACGATATTCGGTCTTAAAATTTTATATCTCATTTTTCGCGATAAAAATTAGGGCATTTACATTGCTCAGTCCTAATACTGTTTTATAGATTTTTCCTTAAACTGTATAAATCTTTATAAAACCGAAAAAATTTCATTGCATAACATTAATAATAAAATATATATCATTTAAATATATTTTTCTTGTTTTTGCTAAAAGTCTTCTATTTTTCTTTTTTTGTTTTTTGTTTGCAAGAATCAGTTGCTTTATTCTTCAATCATTTGTAAAATGTAAATGATAAAAAGTATTCGTCGGCAATAATTTCACCAACTAGGCTTTAAGAACCCGAGTCTTCATAAGAACATTGTTACTTTAGTTATGTTTGTTTGTTAAAAAATTAGTTTGATTTAGGCTACATTTATGATGGTTTCACTGATGTTCTCAATTATATAATATGGGCATATCATATTTAAAGTCATAACGATTTCAATTTGCAGAAATGCATTTTTTAAATTACAAAGGAAATAATTTTTTATTTTATCTTACAACATGTAAAAATGAAAAAAATACTACGACGTTTATATGATTTTTTTTAAATATATATAAATTGCTTAAATGTATGTTGTTTCCCAGCAAACTTTGAAATCTCACTAAACCAATTTAATATTCGTAAATATAAAACAAGTAAATATTAAAATTTTTTGTTTGACTCTGACTCTCAGAAACTTTATTTTGCATGTTTCATATAAAAATGTGAAAATTTATTACAAAAACATGCCGTGTAAAACCACTTTCATCAAAGTTAATAGCGAAGATTTAAACAAATAAATTTAAATTTGGTTTTTCCTTTCTTCAAACTTTGTAAATTCTTGTTGGGTAATTTTAAATATGATAGTTCTCTTACATTATCAACTGTCTGTATGTCTCCCACCTTCTTCATAACACAATCAACAGCACATTTCAATCAAAACTGTAATACATCCTTTTAAATCGGCACAAGAACTATGAGAATGAAGGATTAAAAATACGGAGTGTTTCTAACACATATCTGACATGATGATGCGATATGTTTCCTAACGAATTGGATACAATAATAACAATGGAAAAAAGCATAAAAAACAGAATGAAATACATGTATTTGCAAGTAAAGTGAAAAAGTGTTTTAACAATAAAAAACCATCTCTAACCATAAATACACGAAACATACTTGTAGTACGATACATATGCACATGCATTGGTAGTAGTCTGTGCCATAATAAAACTCATATAGAAATTTCCATAACAACTAGCAGAGCCTCAAATAATAAAAAAAAAATCAAAAAGTGTAAACAATATGCAACAAATCCCAGCGCATCACAATCAAACTTAAAATTCTTACCCCTTCAACATTCCAGAATGTGCCTTTATCACCCTTTTAATGGTTTATTTTTAAGAAAATTACTTTTTTAACATAAAAAATTAAAAAAAAATGATACAATATTTTGTTTAATATTTCAAAGAATTTTTTTAAAGTAGCGCAAATGTTTGAAAACACTCAGATAAAATGTATAATGATTTAATGAATACATTGAGTGTTTAAGAAAATCTCTTAGTGGAATGTTTTATAAATCTACTTACAAACTTAATTTTATAAATTCGCACTTTAGATAATAACTTAATTGTTTGATAGAACCTTTCGTTACCTTTACTGTCTAAGAAGAAGAACTATGGAAGTAAAATTTAGACTTTTGCTGTGTTTATAAAAGTGAGTTATTTTGCATATGATTTTTTTGCTTTCTTTTAGTCGATCCAACCGCAATCATGAAATACTAATTCGATTACTGCCATCAACTTTAAAAGGATTATTTTATTCGCGAGTTACAACAATATTTAAGCTTCTAAAAAAATTTCTTCGAAAACTTTAATTTTCGTATCAAGCAATTAATAAACATAAGCATTTATCCTTTATAAAATCATTTTTTATTATTTCTGTCATTTATGCCTATATGAATACTAATAATAAAAATAAAATAAATAAAAAATATTAAATGATTTTAAATTTGCTTTACTTACAAAAACATGAGTAATTTGAAAAGATGTTATAATTTGAAATAATTAAGAAAACAAAAAAATAAAAGCGTTAAGATATACAATAGTTTCACTTTTTTATGCAAAATAATTTGAATGAAAATGAAACCACAAATTAAAAGTTAAGTTTAAGTTCGACAACTGAGTATTTAAATATTATTACTCGACAATTTTTTGTCAAAAAACTAATTACAAAAAAAGTAAACAATAGAAAAAGTTCTTAACGTTATTTATAAATTAACTGAAGTCTATTTAAAAGAAATGTTTGCTGTTAAAATGTAGTAAGGATGTGCCTACGTATAGGGAAAAAAATTTGTTTAACAAATAAAATTATTTAGTTTAATCCCTGTTATTTGTTTCAATATATTTTATGAAATGAATCTTTAATTGTTAACGCTCTATGGTTTGTGTCAAATAACTCTATTCACTTCGATCTCTGCATTCCCAGGATAAAGGATGAAATAAAAAAGTTTAGCAGCAGTTATTTAAAAAGTTTAAGCCTTCATATCAACCCATTAGCAATTCCCATTTTCTAGATTGGCCGTTCAGGAATTAATTTTAATTTTCTTATTTATACATACATATGTATATTATACATATGGGATTGTTTGTATAGATTATTTTTTTTGTTTTGTTTTTTTGTTTGCTATAAAATAAGTTTTAACACAAACAATGCCTTGAAAAATATGAAGTGAAAATTTCGTGTGGATTTCAGAACATGCCTGTATATGAATTATTTTTTTATTAGAACAATTCTGTTCTAATAAAAAAGATTCTTACTGTATCAATGTATAAATGTTGTGAAAAAAATTGAATGAATCTTAAATGTATGATACAATATAAAATTATAACAATGTACCTACATACACAAACGGACAAGAGTCATCGTCACACACCTTGTTCACCCTTTGAAGAGCTGCCATGACCACAAAAATACCACAGGAAAAAAATTATAAATAGGTATAGTTAACACAATGTATTTATTAAGTTTTAGTCAAAAATCAAACTTAATTAGGCTTACTTGTTAATAAATAAATAATTAAAATAAAAAATAATTCAAAATTTATGTGGACAAAAGTGTTCGTCACTGCAGTTTTTGATTAAGTTCAAAACGTGTTTCTACACAAGGCTGATAATATTTACTTAACAATTATTCTACTACCTTTTAATCATCGCTGTATATAAAATGTTCCGTTATAAAAATTTAATAATAAAGTGCATAATTTCGTGAAATTGCAAAAAATGGACCAAAAAAGAAAAGAAACTTCAATAGAAGAAAGAAAAATTATTATAAACGCGTATAAACAAAATAAAACTATTAGAGAAATTTGTGAACTAGTGCAACGGCCGCGAACTACTATTTCTAGCATCATTAATCGTCACAAAAATGATCCGGATTGTGAGAATCGTCCGCGAAGCGGTCGGCCTTCAGTGCTATCTGTTCGGGAAAAACGAGAAATAGTTAAAATTATAAAAAAGAACCGAAAACTCCATCTACGGAAATTGCTGCAGTACTGAAGGAGGCCTCTGGAACCACCGTTCACCCTCGTACTATCCGTAGAGTGCTAAATTCCGAAGGTTACAAAGCCCGAGTATGTAGAAAAAAACCATTGATAAGCAAGGCGAATCAGATGAAGCGGTTATCTTTTGCTAAAGAGTATTTAAATAAGACGAATGATTTTTGGGATAAGGTAATATTCTCTGATGAGAGCAAATTTTGTGTTTACCAATCGGATGGGCGTGCTTTGGTTTGGCGACAAGACGGTACTGCACTTGTTGACAAACACATTCAATCAACCGTTAAGCATGGTGGTTCTGGAGTAATAGTGTGGGGATGTATGTCGGCTGCTGGTGTCGGGGAACTAGTTTTTATAGATAATATAATGGATAAACATGTGTACTTAAATATTTTAAAAGAGAATCTGCCAAAAAGTGCATGTAAGCTGGGTATTGAGTCGAATTACTACTTTCAGCAAGACAATGATCCTAAACATACGGCAGAAATCGTTCTTTTGTGGATCTTATATAACACACCCCACACGTTAAAAACGCCTCCTCAATCACCGGATCTAAATCCAATTGAACATTTGTGGGATCATTTGGATAAAAAAATAAGGCAGCATCACATCACTTCAAAAAAAGTTCTTAAAGAAGTTTTATTGGAAGAATGGCTAAAAATTGGACGGGATGTGACGGAAAAATTAGTCCACTCAATGAAAAATCGTTTGCAGGAAGTACTTAAATCAAAAGGGAAACATACTAAATATTAGCCGTCATTATTTTATTGTTTTCGTAACATTTAACTATAAATGACGAACACTTTTGTCCACATAAATTTTGAATTATTTTTTATTTTAATTATTTATTTATTAGCAAGTAAGCCTAATTAAGTTTGATTTTTGACTAAAACTTAATAAATACATTGTATTAACTATACCTATTTATGATTTTTTTCCTGTGGTATTTTTGTGGTCATGGCAGCTCTTCAAAGGGTGAACAAGGTGTGTGACGATGACTTTTGTCCGTTTGTGTATATGTTTGTGTATTAAAACAAAGGTATATTGATTAATAAATAAGAACAGTACGTAATTCTTAATAGTTATGAATTAAGCAATTCATATTACAACATCTTCCGTTTTTAATTACATGTTTACCTTAAAGGAGGCTTACAAACTGTACTACTTACCATATTTTTATTATTTAAATTTACATCTGTTTTTTTATTATACTGTCTACAATGTCTCTCTTATTATTTAAATTAACATTTGTCTCTATATAACCATTTACAATATCAGAATTAACATTTTGATCACAATTATCTATTAAAGTATAGTTCACATTCGCATTTAAATTTTTAATGCCTGTTTCTTTTTAAAGTTGACCCTTCCTTATCTTGAATAATAAACAATAGCAGAATACCATATAAAGCAGGAGTTCTCATCATATTCCTGCTCACGGACCCTTGGTAAACTAATTGTTTTTTCGCGGACCCCTCTGAATACCAAGTTTTATTTTGTTTTTTATGTTGAATTAAAAACGCAAAAAAGTAAAGAACTTATTTTATTTTTATTAAACATTAATAATTTACTTTAATCATGCTTGATTCTTTCAAATATAAATATTTCATGATATTCTCATGAAATATTTATAATTTAAAACTACAAAACGAAATGTATTACTGCGGGGAAAGCATATACATATGGCCATTTCGCTACTGTTTATATAGCTCATCAGTTGATTTTATCCAAATTTTGTATTTAAAACAAGAAAGTCTTATATTTATTGCCAAGTTGATTAAATGATGAGCTATATGAGCATTAGCGAAATGGCCATATGGATATGCTTACCCCATGTGCACTTCATGCACATATGACAACATTTTTCGACTTAGATTTGTGGGAAATAAGATTCTGTTGTTCATCAATAAAATACCATAAATGTCTGTGATTTGATTTCTAATAGAATAATATGGGAGTAATATTTCAGTTAATTTTCTTTTGTCTCGTGGCTATTCATTTTTATTAAAATCTAACAAAATGTTATAAACGATATCTGTTTAAGTTGATTCTTTAATTTTTTGTATCATTAAGTCTGGAACGAATTCTGTGAATTAGCATTAAGACTACTAAAAAATTTCGTACCAGTAAGCTGATCTCTGCACTATTCAATATTTGGAAAACTAAACAGAGGTTTCACGATGATTTTGTTAAAATTCCTAGGACCACGACACAATCAAAGGCTTCTATTAGATTTAGTTACTAAAATAATCGAATTTACCCACTCTGAAGGTTCAGTCTTCCTCACTATTACTTTTGAATCAACCATTCGATTAAATTCCTACTTTAAAGGATTAAAAATAACAACTGGAACTCGACGCTGTGCTTCAATTACAGGCACACTGTTTTCTCTAACTTATAATTGACAATTTTCCTTTAATTTACCTAACCTTTAAAATAATTGATTAAAGTGTTCAAATTTTAATCTAAATTAATGACTTTAACCATTTTGATCAGATTAAGCTAAAAAGCTAATTCTAACTCGATTAAATTTTTACAACTCATTTTTAAAATATAAAAAATCGTTAAGCAATTTGTGTTGTTATAAAAGATATTCAAATCAATTTTTCCTAATACTGGAAGTTTTTCCCCACTAAATGTATGTATGAAGTACATTACTACTACCATACCTAAAATATTTACATATGGATTTTTAAAATACCTAACATTTTTGTATGGGCTTCTAAAATAACTCTCATGTTGTTTTTGAAGTTTCTATACTTAAAGAAAAATGTTTTTGGATTTCCAAAAAAAATTGGAAAAAGGTTTACCGATGAGCTGGCTTGAGCAACCGGCTTGCTTTTCCAACCAACAAATAAATTGCATTTTTATTTGAAAATATTATGGGATATTAGCATAACATAATAAAAAATATTTTAAGAAAAATTCCCAAAACAATTTTACAAATAAAAAATATGCAATTGCTTGTGCAAACAGTTGGCATTACTTTTATTTTTCTCTTTCTCTTGAGAAATTAAAAAGTAACTGTGTTGTTTTACTTTTCAATACGGCTTACGTCTGCATTTAGAGTCGGCATATAACCAACCTAACGCAGAAGGGAATGTAAGAAAACTTTAGAACGTGTTTTTTTTCATTGGCGATTTTTGTTAAAACCTTAACATTTTTGTATGGGCTTCTAAAATAACTCTCATGTTGTTTTTGAAGTTTCTATACTTAAAAAAATGTTTTTGGCTTTTTTAAAAATTTGGATAAAGGTTTCCTGATGAGTTAGCTTGAGCAACCGGTGAATACGTACATATAGATACCTGCTTTTCCAACCAACAAATAAATTGCATTTTGATTTGAAAATATTATGGGATATTAGCATAACATAATAAAAAATATTTTAAGAAAAATTCCCAAAACAATTTTACAAATAAAAAATATGCAATTGCTTGTGCAAACAGTTGGCATTACTTTTATTTTTCTCTTTCTCTTGAGAAATTAAAAAGTAACTGTGTTGTTTTACTTTTCAATACGGCTTACGTCTGCATTTAGAGTCGGCATATAACCAACCTAACGCAGAAGGGAATGTAAGAAAACTTTAGAACGTGTTTTTTTTCATTGGCGATTTTTGTTAAAACCTTAACATTTTTGTATGGGCTTCTAAAATAACTCTCATGTTGTTTTTGAAGTTTCTATACTTAAAAAAATGTTTTTGGCTTTTTTAAAAATTTGGATAAAGGTTTCCTGATGAGTTAGCTTGAGCAACCGGTGAATACGTACATATAGATACCTGCTTTTCCAACCAACAAATAAATTGCATTTTTATTTGAAAATATTATGGGATATTAGCATAACATAATAAAAAATATTTTAAGAAAAATTCCCAAAACAATTTTACAAATAAAAAATATGCAATTGCTTGTGCAAACAGTTGGCATTACTTTTATTTTTCTCTTTCTCTTGAGAAATTAAAAAGTAACTGTGTTGTTTTACTTTTCAATACGGCTTACGTCTGCATTAAGAGTCGGCATATAACCAACCTAACGCAGAAGGGAATGTAAGAAAACTTAAGAACGTGTTTTTTTTCGTTGGCGATTTTTGTTAAAACCTTAACATTTTTGTATGGGCTTCTAAAATAACTCTCATGTTGTTTTTGAAGTTTCTATACTTTTTTTAAAAATTTGGATAAAGGTTTCCTGATGAGTTAGCTTGAGCAACCGGTGAATACGTACATATAGATACCTGCTTTTCCAACCAACAAATAAATTGCATTTTGATTTGAAAATATTATGGGATATTAGCATAACATAATAAAAAATATTTTAAGAAAAATTCCCAAAACAATTTTACAAATAAAAAATTTGCAATTGCTTGTGCAAACAGTTGGCATTACTTTTATTTTTCTCTTTCTCTTGAGAAATTAAGAAGTAACTGTGTTGTTTTACTTTTTAATACTGCTTACGTCTGCATTTAGAGTCGGCATATAACCAACCTAACGCAGAAGGGAATGTAAGAAAACTTAAGAACGTGTTTTTTTTCGTTGGCGATTTTTGTTAAAACCTTAACATTTTTGTATGGGCTTCTAAAATAACTCTCATGTTGTTTTTGAAGTTTCTATACTTAAAAAAATGTTTTTGGCTTTTTTAAAATTTGGATAAAGGTTTCCTGATGAGTTAGCTTTAGCAAACGGTAAATACGTACATATAGATACCTGCTTTTCCAACCAACAAATAAATTGCATTTTTATTTGAAAATATTATGGGATATTAGCATAACATAATAAAAAATATTTTAAGAAAAATTCCCAAAACAATTTTACAAATAAAAAATATGCAATTGCTTGTGCAAACAGTTGGCATTACTTTTATTTTTCTCTTTCTCTTGAGAAATTAAAAAGTAACTGTGTTGTTTTACTTTTTAATACTGCTTACGTCTGCATTAAGAGTCGGCATATAACCAACCTAACGCAGAAGGGAATGTAAGAAAACTTAAGAACGTGTTTTTTTTCGTTGGCGATTTTTGTTAAAACCTTAACATTTTTGTATGGGCGTCTAAAATAACTCTCATGTTGTTTTTGAAGTTCTATACTTAAAAAAATGTTTTTGGCTTTTTTAAAAATTTGGATAAAGGTTTCCTGATGAGTTAGCTTTAGCAAACGGTAAATACGTACATATAGATACCTGCTTTTCCAACCAACAAATAAATTGCATTTTTATTTGAAAATATTATATGATGTTAGCATAATTTAATAAATAATAACATACGTAATGTTTTCTGCAACAGAATGTTGACTTGCGCACGAGTTTCCTTCTGGAATATTTTCTTCTTGTTACTGTTGATTTAAGCTTCAATATTCCACTTCTTAGTTAAACTTGGACCATGTTTCATTGGTAATCGTACCAATGTAAAAATCTGTTCCTCCTTATCATTTCCAACAGATTTTAAATGCTTGTAGCTATTTTTGATGAAATTGATTGAAATTGTTATTTTTATTAAAACAAACTTTCTACAAACTTGACACTTGACACTTTCGGCTGAGCATTTGTTGCGATGATTTTGTTGACCACATTTATTACAAACTTGGTGTTTCTGTTTAGTTTTATGTTGATTGCTAAATTTTGATTTATTTTTATTCAACCCAAATATATTTGTATTGTTTTTATTGCTGGATTGTTAGATTTGTTGGATTGTCGAAGCATTTTCTCGAGACACTTTCATACGCTTGGCAATATCTAATGCCTTATCCCATTGGATGTTTCCTTCACTAAGCAATATCTCTTTTATTTTCAAAAAGTTCTGTGACAACCCACAAAGAAACATGTTCTAAATAAGACTTACTCTCAAAATACCAAACTCACATGTCATACTTAAATTTTGTAAGGTAGTTGCATATTGCGTTATTGACTCACCATTTTTTTGTCATATTACAACTTCCCCAAACCAAATATACTGTAAAATATGCCAAACACATGCAATATTTTAATTACGGCAGATATAATCAAAAGAACGGTAAGTTTTAATCTTGAGGTAAAAATACATTCTGAACAACGGTTTTGCTGATTTACATGCATTAAAAATTTTTTATTGATAATTTTATTAATGTATAAAAATAATTTACGGTAAGTCAGATAAGCAAGAAGTAACCTTAAATTGTAAAGTATTATTTTACTACAGTGATTCTTAACTTTTTTTGTTACGGCACACACACTATTTCAAAATTGGACGACACAAAAAGAAAACGATAAGACTTAAAATTACTTACTAACCATCAATAACACACTGCGTAAAAGAATTATTAATAATAATTTTTAATGTGTGCAACAAAATAATGTGTAAAAATTAATGTCAGTTAATATAAGAAATACTTTTAATGTAAAATTTGAGCTTGATGTTTTTTGATAATTTCATACATTTAATGATGTTGCTCTTTTTCTAGTTTTAATGTTGGCAAATACTGAAAATCCGAATTTGTACAAATAAGATTTAAAAAATTAATAAATAATATGTTTAAAGCTTTTTCGTCTATCATTGGATAATTGCATCTAATGTTAATCCAAAATGAATCAATTGACTCTTCTTTGAAAGCAAAATAAGTTGTTCTTCTTTACTCAAAATTGAGTTAAATACAGAAGTATCCATTATGTGAGATAGACTACGAACCCATTTAAATTTCTTTTTAGTTTTTATTAGGTCCAGCTCTCAGGGGATGTCCCCTACTTATTCAATGCATTGTGCCAGAATTAGATTTCATATGACCACATTTCGTTGCAGTAACGATAAAACAGTGAAACACTTCCAACATTGCGTCGATGCTCCAGTGAATCAATAGAGCTGGATGAGCTTCTTTGCTCTCTTCGGTACGAGGTCGAGTAACTCTATTTTCGGCTGATAAAGTTGTAAAAGATAGAGAAGATCAGATGTAGTAAAGTATTTCTTACACCGTTTCAGATAACCTAGGCCCTTAAATACCTTATTTGCGACATAAGAACATCGAGAGCTTCCGATTCCTTTTAGTATATATATATATGCCTGTGCGAAAGCAAACAGAGCTGGGTTTGACGAACGTTAAATTCAACCCTGTTCGCATTCGGAGATTACCAGAAGATTGCAAAAGACCAATTTCCGAAAGACTTGGTCTATTGCGAAATGGATATGAATGGCATATGCTACTGTCATCTGCGAAAGAAAAGTTAGGGTTGAAAGTCCACGTAGAGGTTCGTTAAAAAAATTAGAAATAGGGAAGAAGTAGAAGGGACGGAAAGTTGTGGTACCCCTAAATTTACCTTGACCTCGATTGATGAGATCCCTATAGTTGGGATCTCAACAACTCGTATAGTGCAATCCCTGAGAAAGTTCGAAATAAGCCGAAAGAAGCCATCATCGATACTAAGAGCAATATGTTTTAATATCATCATCATGCATCATGCCACACTTTATTAAAGGCTTTGAAAATATCTAAAGCTACTACCTTACTTTCTCTGAAATTATGAACGGATTGACACCATTTTTCCCGTAAAGCGTCCCTACGAAGGCCGTACTGTCGGTCACTAAGTAAGCAATTGAACTCCAGATATTTCACAAAAAAAAAATTAAGCATATTTTTCATTACTTTGAAAAGTGCAGAGCAAATTGCGATTGGGCGGTAATTATCAAGGTTACTAGTCTCTCCTTTTTTTGGGAAACTTTTCAACATGATGGGAACTCACCAGCATGGTACAAAATGCTAAAAGGCGCTAACGTCGAAAAACACTGCTTCCAGACCTGTGCTGAAATTCCATGCGGTCCAGGGGATTTGTTCATGTTGAACTCCGGGAAAACGTTTTTAACTGCACGTGCTCTGGCATAGTTACTGATACTCTTTCCAGTGTGGGCAGTGCTTGATTGCTTTCTTGCAAAAATGTCAGCCAAGATGTTAGCTTCTTCAATTTGATCGTTAATAATTAGATTATTTCTCAAAAGAGAAGGAATTGAGGAACTAGCATTATCTTTCACTCTTTTAACGAATGACCAAAAGCTCTTCCTACCACGAGGACCCATAAGAATTTAAACACGAAAGCGCTGCTCGTATAAAGTTTTTTGTCGCCTAAGTGCTTTGGCACACAAAGATCTCTCCTTTTTTTTTCGCGAATTAGTACCTGCGTTTTTATTGCACCGTCAGGTACTTAATGCTTCCGGTCTGGATCTGTTGCATTTTTGTACGACTGGTTAAGCCAAGAATTAATTCTTGGTTTAACACAGATTTGCTCAGATGGAATAAAGGTTTTCATTCCAAGAAACAATTTCCGCCAAACAAAGTTTTCAACGAGCCCAACAAGCCTTTTTGTACATATATTTGGAACGTTTTGTGGCCCGTTTTAAAACGTTATGATGTTCAGAGACCGAAAAGAAGGCGAAAATGGTGCAGTGATCCGAGTTACCGAGAAGTGCAAAAATGCTTACTTCATACTTATCAGGGTGTGAGGTAAGAAAGATGTCTTGTTTATTGTGTTGTTGCCTTTCAACACATGAAATATGTGTTGGTTCGTTAATAAATTGCGCGAGGTGGTTGTGCACGGCGAATAGCTCAACATGTGTAGTACGGGTTTTTTGAAAAATAATGAATAATTTTATCTTCTAATGTTGTCAAACGGTAAATAACAATGTTTTGATAGTTTTATAACAGTCTTTTGTTATTGACTCAATCTTTTTTTCATAGACTTATTTGTTTTAGGAATACCACCAGCTTACCAGTTGAGCTTGAGATTATTTCATTAGGCCCTTGTACACTTGAATTTTTGTGTTTCAAAATAACAAAAATGTCTGATAATTCAGCCAATTTAATATACCATAGTTTATCTTTCAACAAACAAATTTTTTATCTTGTTTAAAAATTATTTTCATTTCGTTTTTTAATTTCAGCACACGAGATAAAACCTTTCTCTATACAACTACCTTACTTCCGTATGCAGTACTTTGCTTCCAATTCTTGACACAATTTAACTAAATAAGTGACTTTTATAATGGTCTCGATACATATTATAAAGTTAACCATTTAAACACATTGTTCTAAAACTGTTTTAAATTCTGTTATTTTGTAACCGCTGCGAAAAACGATAAATTCAGTTCTTTAACATGAGCTACAAATGCTTTTACATGCCTTGTCATAGCACCATCTGTACAAATCCTTATAACTTCCACGAGTCTTTAATTACTTTTTAACAAGACTTATATTTATCAAAAATATGTTTTCCATTTAAAAAATCAAGTAACTGTCGACAACATAAAAATTCAATAATTATATTATTTTTATGAATAGATCAAACGAATGCTATAAGTTGAGCTTTTCCTGTACCTGTTGTTGTTTCGTCGACTTGTGAAGCAAAATTTTCAGTATTTTGCAGTATATTATGCGACATATCCCCAATTCTGCGATGGACTGTGTCATTCGAAATTGGTATTTTGCAAATATTAATATCTGCCAATCCACCAATCATTATTTTTACAAATTTACGACAAGTTGGTAAAATAATGTCTTCAGCCAAATTGTTAACTTTCAATTATACCCCAATCAAGTCAGCTATTGCATAAGAAGCTACTTGAGCCTCTTCAGACATATAAATGAGCAAGAAGGATTTTTACTTTTATCGGGCATGAGCTCATTAACATTAATATTACCTCTATTATCATCGGTAAAACCATTAAAAGCGATTTACTTAAATTTGAAAAAACAATTCGGCAAAGCCAATATGTTGATCTTTTTTTAAACTGCGCTGAAAGCGAATAAATTAATTGTAAACTGAATCACAATTATTCGACAATAAAAAAAGAAAATGTGCAGCAAATACTATGTAACGTACAAAAATATTAATGTCACAAAAGCACATTAAAAATTATACCTGACATCAGCTGGTATCTTACTTCTTGTTGTTACATTACAGACATCCAAGACATTCGGTTGCAAAACAGCTTATGCCGACACTAATTATGTTTGTTTGCGCCACAACTTTTTCAGCTTAAAAAGGAAAAGGATTAATATATACAGGACAAGCAGATACACATTTCTTGAGGATTTCATTTGTGTATTTATTCTCAAAACGGTTTCCAATTATCTGTCCAATCATGGATTTGGACAATGATGACGATGAAAGCACAAATGCACAATAGCCTACTGAAGGCATACAAATCCAGCTCTATTTCCAAAAAGAAAAAGAACAAAAATATTAGTTCCTCCGGTTAATATAGACGTCTCGCAATTGGGTGAAAACCGATTTGCTATACTTTCCAGATTCAAAAATGAAAATGCGAAAGAAGTTTTCAAACCTAAAAAATAGAAAAAACAACAAAATCAACAACAACAAAAAATTGAATGAAGTCATTTTGCCCGCCAATATTTTTATTTGTCGTCAACATCAAATGAGTAGTTAAGCAACTAGAAGGAAAAATGCCAAAAGTAACATTCAAAATAAAAGACGTCCCCAAACATATAAGCAAGATATACCTTAAAGATGTATTGGTTCATTCGGAAATGATGGCCCTGTTAAAAGAAAAGAATATACATTCACATTCTTTTACACCAAAGGAATTAAAACAATATTCTTTTGTATTAAGAGACTCTTCTACGACACTGAAGTTGGACAAAATCATCCCAAATGTAGTTTCCAAAATTATTTAACAAAAAATTCATACGACACGGGATTTTTTCTGGTTATTTTAAATCTAGGTATGTACATCGTTGTCTGACATATCACACATAAAGTACCTTTTGAGCCAGACTATTGTCTGGGAAAAACCAAATAGAAAGGATAAAGAAGTACAACGTCACAGATGCCAACGTTGGGGTCACGTTGCCAAAAATTGAAACTTCGTATTTAAATTTGTAAAATGCGACAAAAAACATCCACAGGGTGAATGTGAACACACCAACACAGAAACTGCAGCACCTCATTGTGTGAATTGTGGGAAAAGTGTACATCCAGCAAATTGGAGGCGATGCCCAACATATAAAAAAATTCCTTGCCTCACGAAACGAAAGTATAAAACATACGCCAGCATGTTTCATGGAAATTCATCTCAAGCACCAACACAGAGACTATCGGTAATTGATGAATTTTTAAAATAACAAACATTTTTGTTGTAGCAAAAGAGTTTCCACTCGACCAACAAATTACTAACTTTTTCAATATTTTCAAAAACGTGCCAAAAATTTAAGCAAAAAAAGAATTCTTGCGCCTCCTTACTAAAGTAAAAACTGAAAATGAACCATAAACCATTTAAAATCATGACATATAATGTCCGCTCTCTCAACAACAATAGTCGCCAAATCGAACCTACAAACATCCTTCATCTCAATCAAATTGATGTAGAAATCATTCAAGAGTGTCCCTTACATGCTAATAAAAAAGTTTACATTAAGGGTTACAATTTTATTTATGACAACTCACCTTTGGGAGTGGCCATGGTCATTAAAACACTATTCAGTTCAATATAATTAGTTTCACTAGGACAAGAATTAATACTGTTTTTATTGAAATTGGAATGGTTAACAACAACATCATTAAGAAATATATAATAGGTTCTTTATACATACCGTGTGTAAATAACTCGCTTGAATTAAACGATAGTTTAAATGAAATTGTTCTTCTTGTCACCAATTTTTATGGGTTTATATTAGGTAGTGACCTAAATGCCAAAAATTAAAATTCGGGAAATTCAGCTTATAATGCCAACGGAAATGTCTTGTGACTCGCGTTTGCCCCACTTCCTAATCATTTCCAAACGGATCCCCATTCTTAGACTACTTTCTAATATCTCCCAGCAAATTAAACTACGTCCAACCTAACTACGTCATCAAAAGTTTACCAACGTTCTCAGATCATTTTCCATTGATGTTTAAACTTGAAATTGACGTGACTCCTAAGAAGGCCACCTGTAAAAGTATCTTACAAAAATACCTGTTGGGACTTTTTCCTTAGAGATTAAGAAACAGTCTGTATGCAATTTAGACAATGATGATTTGGATATAATCATTAATACTCTAAATGAGACACTTACCTCAATATACGATACTCATTTAATCAAGCTAGAGATCAAAATCGCCCACACTCTGAAAACATCAAGAAATTCTTGAAAGTAAAATATGATTGGCAAAAACAATTGAAGAAAATATGCATATCACAAAACTGGGATAATTAGCAGCTATATAAAATTCTTTCTAAGCAAGTACAACTGTTAAAAACAAATATAAACGAGCTATAAATATTGAAGATGAGAAAATTTTCAGACATAGACTCTCAAAAATAAGATTAATGATAAAAATAAATATCCATTTTGCCAACAACTCGTACACAATCACATAAGTATTTCTAGTAGTTCCGAAATTTCGGAAATATTCAGAACTTATTACTCAGTTGTTTATCAGGAGGTAGTTCTTGAAAGAGCAGTTGGAAACATTGGAGAACGGGTATCTTCTTGTATCGATAGAATACCTGAACATATTTATATTCTTGATGATTCGTTTTTGACAGGGGAAAAAATAATACCTACCATTTTACCAACGTTAGTAATATAAAAATCCACATCAACAATATTAAAAGCAAAAAATCTTCGGGATTTGACGGCATATCCAACTTCCTCATTAAGAAGTTCCCCGATGCAACACTGAAATTGTTAGCTGTTATATTTAATAATTGTGTCAATAATGGTTATTTCCCTTCAGCTTGGAAGAAAGCTAAAACTCAACCGATAAAGAAAAAACAAGGTAGCAATAAGCCAGAAGATTTCCAATCAATACCACTTTTATCCAACATTGGTAAATTGTTCGAAAATGTGTTGAAAAAAAAAAGATAGAAAAAGAGTTTTTATTAGAACCAATATCAGAATTTCAATTTGGGTTTAGGAAAAATCATTCAACACAACATGCACTGTTAAAATTCCAAAACGATGTCTCATGCAAATTAAGGGAACAACCATGCACCATGCAAAGGAATACTTTATAAACACATGAATCTTGATATTGACCCATTCCTGATAAAAATATGCCGCAGCTTTTTCACAAATAAAGAATTTGGTGTCTAAATCAACGACATTACATCACCTAGGCAAAGGCTTTATGCATTAGGAATCCATCTGCAAATTTAAAATTTTAAAATATCTTGGAATATATTTTGATAAATTATTTAAATTTAATGCCCACGCTAGAAGTATTTTGCAAAAAAACAAAAAAAAAAATGTGTGGAATATTTGCAAATCTGATGAATAACACATACCTATCCAAAAACACCAAGCTTTTTCTTTACAAGGTCGCCATTAGATACGTTATTTGTTACGGATTCCCAATCTGATTTACTGTATACCCTATAGTGGCTAAAGAATTGCAGATACTTCAAGAAAAATCCTACGAAAATGCATCGGAATGAGTAGCGAAAGCTTCATAAAACGCCTTTCAAATACTTAGATGTATGAAAATGCAGATGTTTCACACTTTTTTCGGTATGTCATGTCACTGTATTCCAGATTTGTAAGGAAACTTGATATCCACAACAACACCCTGATCAAATAAATGAAATTGAAAGAAACGTGAACTGCGCTGGATTCACATATCTTTTACCTATAGGAATTATCAACGAGCCGATCGACGATGATCTAGTTCCTTTTAATCTTCCCACTTTCTAGACGAAAGCAATCCCGAACAACCATAGAGGTTGAAAACAGAAAATATATGTATATAAATATTAACATTATTATTATGTTGGTTACTAATCAAAACTTCTTTAATCAACATTCGTGTTACCTACAATAATAATACTTAACGTTACATAAAAATGTAATATGAATATGCTTTGTCAAAGCATTTAACAGAACTTTCGTTGTTTATTGTTAAAATCAATTTCAATCTTTCTTTTTTCATAAAAATGTAATATGAATATGTTTTTATAATGCATTTAACAGAACTTTCCTTAATTATTGCTTACTTGTTTCTTAATTTTAGTATTGTAAATTACAGACCTCTGCTCTGTTAGCGATTTCAAAGGCCGTAAGCAAGCCTTACCAAACTTTCCAGTTTGTAAATTAATACCTCACTTTAGCAAAGTTGCTTTATACAATCATTTAGTTATTACAGTAACACAAATATAGCTCTAAGAATGTTATATTTGTCATCGTAAGTAAGAAAACAAATGTTATCGAAAAGAAGAAGATTTAATAAATTTATTTACTTACTTTCTTACTTGTTGGCGCAACAGAAGTATTAACAACACAGCTTCTGTAATTCATAGTTTTAATTAATATAAAAACTTTTAGCATATTATTTAAAATTTTGTCAACATTTATGTATTCAAAATTTGGCGGCACACTTTTAAAATTTCGTGGCACACAAAAGTGCCGTGGCACAATGGTTAAAAGTCACTGTCTTAATAATATAAAACACGTTATTAGTATGAGAAAGACCGCTACACGTTTAGACAAACTGGACTAAATTGTAAAATTTTAACTAGTGACACTTGTGTTTGTCAAATAAAAACCAGATCGATAATTAAAAATTTTCCGCATTTGTCTGTTTTTGTTAATTTCAAGATGTCTTTTAGACTATTGAGGCAAGACCAAAACGTATGAGAAAAAAAGTTGCACTGTAAACTTTTTGTAAATTGCATTGTTAAAATATCTTTTGATATAATTTTAAAAATTATTATTAATTTAAAGTCTTAAGTAATTAAGCTCAAACATATCTAATAGTATGTTCATACATACAATTTTATTTAGTCAATATTCTGTTTATTGACAAAATTAGTTTGGTTTAGACGCAATTGGTTTGTGTCTGGTGTTTATATTTTAAAACTTTGCTTAGTTTAGACGGAATTGGGTTGTGTCTGAGCTTTCAGAACAGTGTTGTAATTTAATTTCTACTCAATACTATAACAATTTCCTACTTTTTGTGCAATACATTATTGAGATTTTGTATGGAATATTGAGCTCAATAATGGCTTTTATTGAAAAAACCTGAATATTGAGTAATGTGTGACCCGGCTATTATTCCCTTTAATTCGTTGAAACTTTACCTTAAAATCACTTGCGCGCTTATTGAACTCAAAAAGCTTATTTAAAGTTGCCCCAGGATATATTATATATTCTTTAAAGGTCATAACCGTAACGCACAAAGATTCAATTGTTTACTTAATCAAGCAACATTACATAGACCTTTCCCAGAGCCATTGCGAAAACAAATTGCTTTTGACATAATAGCTTTAATTTTAATACCACAATTATTATAATCCGTCTCCCGGATTTTTATCATGCGCATAAATTAAAGAATCATTTGAGGTGTGAGGAAAGTCATAGACAAGGATTCTATATATGTATATAATTTCGTTGTATGCCCAGATGCACGTATGTCCAATACTCTTTCCAGAGCTTTCTGCTTGTAGGCAAAGGGCTTGGCTTTGGAGTTTTGTTTCAATTCTCTAATTTTCTCCTATGATTTTTTTAATTAAACCTTTATAGCATCCATATAAAATGTGACACATTTAAAGCACTCTATATGAAGAAGACCATTAAATAGTACATTTTTCTATATGTCTTTTTAAAAGCTTGATAATTTTTAATTTAAATTTAATAATTTCAAAATATATGGCATATATGCCTAAAGTACTTTCTCAGATTTCCAATATTTTCTATGCAGGTAGAGATCGGTGCTTTTGAATTTTGTCATAAACAAAAATTTTTTCTTTGTTTTTCCGTAAAATTTTTATATTTTCACAACTTTTTAAAGACGTGCGATGACATAGAAACATGATATTTGAAATGCCTACAGTATATATTTTAAATTTTCGGACTGCGGCCGGCTGGTATTTACAATTAATCTATATATAAACTACTGAAATTTTGCTTTTTTCTTGGAAACTTACATTTTCCAGACGAAATGCGATTCACATAAAGTAATTTGTGTGAGAAAGATCGAAGCATATCATTTTTTTACTTTTGGTCTTAAGCGCATGTGTTTTTTTTTTGTCACAAACCTATTATTTTGTTATTTATATTTAAAGAGTTTTTATTTAGAGAGACAGATTTTTTATTTCGGCTTGTGAAAGGAGAACGTGATTACTGAATTTTGTTACAAATCTCTCAATTGTTTATCTTTGCATTTTTCTTGGAAAATTACATTTTCCAGATGAAATGCGACTCACATAAGTACCTTATGTGAGAAAGATGGAAGAATATCAAATTTATTTTTAGAGAGCCAGGTTTTTATTTCGGACTGTGTGAGGATAACGTGATTACTGAATTTTGTTATAAATATGAGATCTAATACGGCGGTCTAAAGATAATTATAATTTGTGGACTTATTGTTTTGATTGTCAGTATTTACGAAGTGACGAAGAAAATATAACATTCTATAAGAAAATATAACAATAATATATGAGAAAAGATGCAACCCGAATGATGGCCAACAATTTGTTTAAATCTGAGCAGAGAAAATAAGGTAAAAAAGATACAAAATGCATTTTAAGGACTTATAGAACTTATAGAATGAGCAAAAAAGGAAAAAGTTAAAAGAAGATGCAAACAGAAAAGTAACTTAAAGAAAAGAGATATCAGCTTCTGAAAAAGAAAATAGGCAAAATGAATGTTAGAGAAAGAAAGCGTTGCATTGCCTGTCAAAAGATTAACTCAAAATGTGGCAATTTTGCAGAATTGTGTGAACGACAGACAACAAAAAAAAAAAAAAATTAAATATAAAGAAGACTTAGATGAAAGAAAGGAAAAGTGAATCTTACCTCTTTAACATTTCATTCTTATCCTGCCGTTCTAAAAGATTTAATAACATGGACAATAAAAAAAATTTTTTAAGCATATTCGATCGTTTCATAGTGCACTTTCGTTTCCGGCATTGGGTACTCAAGCCCAAGCACTGCCAGGTTACGGTCCATATTGTTTCCGCATCCATGGTCAGATTTTTTTTTTTTTAAAGAGAAGTAGCACTTCAGGCAATAGTGCCTATTTAGTTATTTTTGTAACCGTACTAGATTCTTTAGAAAAGGGATAGCTGAGAGATATGACAGGTGGTGAAAAGAGAAGGATAGATATAGCCATTTTATTAGTTATTTTACTTCGCCGGCGAATATGCTATTAAGAAGTACCGACGAAGGAGGCTGCATATTTAATGTTAATTCTGAATATGTATTTATTGCCATTAAACAGAAAAAAACAGTTTCTTATTTTTGGTTGCCGCAGGGGTTGAACCCTGGTCAACCAGGTTTGTAGCCAACGTGTTTACCACTTCGACTACAGCAGCTTCATAGGGCATTGATTATTCATCCTAAAACCGCAGGTAAAGGAAAAACGCCCAGTTGTATATTCTTGATCCAGATGAAGCCACAAAAGAACGAATGAAAAATTCTGGAAACACCGGATTTAGCAAATCTGTTATGAAAGTATTAGGAAGCTTCTTCAACCAACACAATGCTCCAGCAAGGGCACACAAGATATTGTACGAGGTAGAAATAGATGCAGAATCTGAGGCCAGACAAAGGGGCATCCGAATACAATTACTTACCATAGCCATAAAACACGACAGATCTCTTAATAACAGGAGGTATAATGCGCAAAGAGTAAATGACGTAGCTGCTATATTTCAAAACACAAACGAAGAATCTCCATTTTAACGTGATCTTCTTATACATTTAAAGCCAAGTTCATCAGATCGAAAATGTACCAGTACCAAAAGTATCATCATACTTCATACACGCTTGGAGCCCTTTACATATCCTATATTATTTCCATTTGGAGAGTCTAGTTGGCATCCAGATACACCGTTGAAAAAAATGTATCCTCTGCTAAAAGAACTCGAGTTTCTCAAATGGGTTTCTACAGTTATCCGATTGCCCTGCCTTAATGATTAATTAATTTTTAAGTTTATGAAAACTAACGTAACATTATTTCGTCGCCACAAATCATGCGAAAAAAGAGATATTAAATATAAATAAAAATAAAATTAAAGTATTTTTCACCAAACTAAATATGTCTCTGGTTCTGTGATAGATGGCAGTAGTGGATCTGTAAAAGCTATCAAAATATGGTACGTAATGAAGGTAAAAAGAAATCGTTTGTGATAAACGAACGAAAATGTTTGATGTATGTCCGAGATCGATTTCAAAAAGTGATACGAAAAATTTTATCCACCATTTATATGGGGTATTGGGTATATATTGATGAAGATTGTGTTTTGTCTTTGCGCTGCACATCTATTCTTCGACGTATAATCCATAAGGTTTTGGGACTGAATCTATGTTTTTTTTTGGCTAAACCAAGGATGCGGAAAAAAGATCACTGCCCGGTTCACGTTTTTTTCCAGTGACTGAAAAATATATTTTGATTTAAAAAATCGCTTTAATGGCATATATCTCTGCATTGACATTAAATTATTAAATAGCCCATTAACTTTTAAAAGAGCGGTACACCGCCATGAACAATATTATGCGAATGTAATGTATCATTTCAGTGCAGTTTGTTATAAAAGTTGTGTTTATATTTTTCTTCAGATTATAACAATTTTATCTTTTATATCATCAGTAAAAAGTAATTGTTAAGGCAGTTTGCTATGGTCTGTTCAACGTCAGGCTCAGGCGTCAGCTCTCTGCAGAACTTTCATCAGGAATTTTCGGCAAATACATCACACCCTGGCAGTTTTTCCTGTCTCTTGAAAACAAATTAATCTATGCTGATAAAATTATAAATTAAAAAATAGTTGTAAATGTGTATAACCAATCGAGAAACTAATCGTCATACATATATGATTTACTTTACTTTTGAATTTGGATACTGGATATTAAGCATTTTTATGGCAAATACTCAACAGAACATACCAATTACATCGCTACGTAATTTATATTCTTCAACTAGAAACAAATTATTTACATCAAAGAGAAGAAAGCAGGTCTGAAAATTAACAATTTTCATATTGTACAATAAAAACATTAAAATAAAAAATACGGAAGGCACAGCGCATGTAAAATCATAAATAACTTAACAACAGTCAATATGATACTGGAACAGTGTTTCCACATTTTTTTCGAGTTTTCTTGCCATATGGCTTGTCGGATATCGCCAAATATCGCCAATATACAAATATTTAAAATTAGTTGTAAAAACATTTTTGTTTAATTTAACAAAAAAATTATTATAAAGTATATAAATTGCATTGCATTTAGTTTAAAATTCTGTGCCAAAATGGATGTATTGGCTAAAATATTGGGCTTATAATATTTCTCCTGCAATTGTGAGAAGTGTGGTATAAAGTTTTTGATACATAATTCCTGCATCCATTTAGTCGGATTGGCAATCCTTATTTAATCTGTTTTTCATTTATAATTCTATTTATGAAATCTGTATTTGTTATCACACGATTCGTTGTAAATATTTTTAGATGGTTTATCATTTTCAGCCCTTGATATCAAGGAATAATGGTGCTAAAATTTAGTTTTGGTTTAAGTTCACTTTTTAAATTCTAAAAACCTTTTTAGAAAGAATAATTATTTTACAAACGCATGCGGACGTTTTTCAAAGAAAACAAGAAAATTAGACACT
The DNA here is from genome assembly GCA_937654795.1 of Cistogaster globosa. Classification (NCBI taxonomy): domain Eukaryota; kingdom Metazoa; phylum Arthropoda; class Insecta; order Diptera; family Tachinidae; genus Cistogaster; species Cistogaster globosa. Next base: position 50,117,222 of record OW569406.1, on the reverse strand, counting down.
TGCATAATGAAATGCAGCATTTTCTGGACCGCTAAATCCTTCATCAGCATTCTTCGCATCTATCTTCCTTAGGTTGTGTACATTGTAAACATCATCTATTCAACCAACTAATTTTGTAAATAGGAATACGAAGAGTACTCATATCAATATTAATTTGGTTAGACGAAGTCGGCACACAAACCAAAATATTTCTTCACTCATCTCCTCGTAACTTGCCTTGTACAATTGTTTATGCTTTGTATTAACCATCGGTTGATTACGAATGCAAAATTTTTAATCATTCTTACTTGTTTACTCATTACATTATATAAGCTTTTTCAGTATCATATTGATTGTTATGACTGCAATTATTGTAATTTCAATGTTATCATAAATAAAATCTTAAAAAGGAGCCAAAAATTTTCAACAACGTCAGGTATCTCGCCATTCTAAAATTGTAATCGCTACTTTTAGCGTGAAATCGCCATAACTGACAACACACAAGTTGGTTGGAAGGTTGGTACTAAGCAAAAGCAAATTTACAAGACTAGTTATAGAGAAAACAACGAAGAAATTCTTTGAGTTATGTGTGGACTTCGTCTAACCAAATTAATTTTGATAAGTTGGTAAAATAGGTGATGTTCACAATGTACACAACCTAAGGTATATAAGCCTGGTACTCTGTTCGAATTTGTGAAAATTTTAGAGCAACATTGATTATTTCATGAGAAAAATTTTACATATGAAATGCAGTATCTATAGCCTGGTACTCCGTTCAGATTTTCATGCGAAATGCTGTCAAACTACATACATAAAAAAATTGTTTGAAAAGGTTATGAAAATATGTTGCAGTAGTAGTACTCTGTTACTGTGGAAAAACATATGAAATGTTTCTAGCAACAGTTTATCAAAGCTGTCAAATAAAGCAAATAGGCATTATTTCATGCGGAGTTTTTTAAACTGATCATATGTCTTTTGCTTACATTTCTAAAACAATTTAGTATACGTGAAAACAATAAAAAAATTCTTTCAAATCGCGAGATAGACACTACATTTTAAATGTCAAATTTTCCACATGAAGTAATCAATGTTGCTCAACAATTTTCACAAATTCTAACAGAGTATCTGGCTTATCTCGTGATTTGGAAGAATATAACGAGCTATTGTTTTCACATATACAACATTGTTTTAAAATGTAAGCAAAAGCTGTTGTTTTAAAAATTTCGCATAAAATAATGCCTATTTGCTTTATTTCACAGCTTAGATACAATGTTGCCAGAAACACACTAAAACTATTTCTGCAACATCTTTTCATCACTTTTCCATAAAATTTTTTTATGTAGATATGTATGTACTTAGTTTGACAGCATTCCGTACGAAAAGCTAAAAAAAGTGCCAGGCTATAGAAAGAATGTAGCGATCCAGAAAATGCGGCTTTACATTCTGCTGGTGTCAAACTTTTCTTGTTTCTTTGGAAAACATACGCATATATTTGTAAATATTTTTTTTTCAAAATATTTTTAGAAATTTAATTAAAAACTAAGCCAAAAAATTAATTTTAATTACATTATTATTATATCCACTGTTCAAATCCTGATTTAGGAAAAAATTAAAAGAAGATTTCATCAAGCGTCAAATGATTTAATAGTGATTGGTCAAAATACACGCGCATAGATATATATGTATAACGTACGTACCTCGACTTTGGGAAATCAAAAGCTGGAAGCCCCCGGGAACTACACTTTCCCCCGAATTAAATATTTAGTTAAGAAATAAAATAGAATTATAAAAATTAAAAGAACCAAAATTGCTTGCTGTTAGGTTTGCACCACTTTGGTCAACTTTTTTTATTTTTGCTTTAACTTTACAACTACTTAACATATTAATTTAAAACGTCAGCTCAGGTAATGTTTTTTATTGTTATGTTTTTACAAAATTCTTAATAATATATGATAAAATAAAATATAAAAAAATTAAAAGTTACTTACTAATCTTAGGTTGGGGACCATTTTGGTCCAAAATAATATTTCATTTTGTTCCATTAAAAAATTGAAGACAAAAGTAGGTTCTTCATAATATATTATCAGTACAAGAGAGGCAGATTGTTTTCCGTTGTATATTGCATATGAATTTGCTGCATATGATGCAATTATTATCACATTTAAATTTACAGCGGCTACATGTCCCAAGTTTTTAAATAGAAGAGACTTTTGTAAAACCGCTGGTAGATGCTATACGACTAGAAGCCGATGTTCTTATTCGGTCGAAGCTCCGCTGATATTTTGTTTTTTGGCAGTTAAAACGTTTCATCATGTACTCTTTAGCCAAAGATAGACTCAATTATCGTAAAAATTCTGTTCTCCTACGATTTACATCAACTTGTGCCCATGAAACATCGATTTCAAAAAATAATATATACGCATTCAACGCAGATATATCAATTATATTGGAAAATACAACATTAGTCCATCGATTTGTTTTTCGTTTGCTACTGTAGTAGCCAATCATTTGGTCGTCAGTATCTACGCCTCCTAGGATAAAACAATTATAGTCAGAGATTACACTAATGAAAAATTTTTACAAACCTTTTGTTGAGTTATTCTATGAAACAATTGCAGGTTTTGTGTTTTGATCATTATAATCAATATCCGGTATTCTGTGCACAGTACCTATCACAATAGCAGAGTTCAGAAAAGTATATTCATTGTACAAAATTCTCGTACATAAATGGAACACACACAACTAAAACCAACCCGTACATATTTTTCTTTTCATTGCCAATTATGTACGTTTTTAAATTTTAAAATTTTTCGTACACATCCACGAATGTACTTTATTAAAATATTAATTTGCGTACACGTACGTGAATGTACGACTGTAGCTATTCTTCGTGTAATTGTACGGCTACAAAAGCACATGAAGGATAGAGAAGTTTGAGTGTACTTTATTCTCAGTACGTGTACGGAAAAAAGTACATGAAGAAATGAAAATAAATTCGTGAACGGAAAAAACGTACATGCAAAATAAAAATAACTGCGTGTACGGACGGAAAAAAAGTACTTGTACTATAGACAACAAATTATATATTTGCAATCGGAAAAACCTATTAAATGCAAATGAAAAAAAATTATTTAGCTGAAAAAATTTTTTATTTATATAATATTTTATTTGTTTTATGAATAAAATATGTACATATAGGAATTTCTTTGTTTCGGACAAAATTAAAATCTGTTTACTCACTGTTTTTTATTTTAAGGTTTGAGCAGACGAGCAAGTTAAAGTTTAATTTTGTTAATAATAAATAAAAAATCGACTTTTTTGATAGCTTAGATCTTAACTTGGTCAAGACTGTAGCAAGTGCACTAGGTGGACATTTTGTACTAGTTTAGAGTGTGCAGCACCTGACGTAGTTGGAGTATTATCTAACGAAATAGAAAATTCATCATTTTCTTCTTGAGAAGATGTCAAATGCAATATTTGACTAATAATTTTAAACGTCTGTATTAAGTGATCCTGGTTTTTTAGTTGAAATTTAAGCCTTTAAGCGAAGAATAGCTACAGTCGTACATTCAGGTACGTGTACGCAAATAAATATTTTAATAAAGTACATTCGTGGATGTGTACGGAAAATTTCAAAATTTAGAAACGTACATAATTGGTATGAAGAGAAAAATATGTACGGGTGGTTTTGAACAGAACATTGTGTGTACGATGTACTTTCTGAACTCTGCAAAATAGTACCTTTATTTTTATGCCCGATGCAGGATACCAAAGTTGAAATTTCATTGAAAACAATGTTAAAGTATAAAAAGGAAGGTTTTTGCAGATAAGCAATATCGAAGAAATAAATGTTTTATTTTTTCGAACGTTTTCCACATGTCAGCTTTCTTTCTAGAAGTTTTTTTTCGAATTCGTTAAAGGAAAAAATTATCAGCAGTGATATTTTTACATTTTAAGCCTTCTATAAGCTTCAAAACAACACGTTCCCCCCAATTATTTTCAAAAGATAAACATTGGATTTTTTGAGATAGGGTTGTATTTTCCAGACAAATCCTGTTTTAGAGTCCACAGCCAGCGAAAATTTTAGACCATATTTAGCAGGCTTCAAGGACATATATTGCCTAAAAGAACATTGTTCTCGTCAATAGTAACATTTTTATGGCTGTTGTAAAGCATTGGAAGAAGAACTTCCCAGCGATTCCATAAATCGCGAATAGTAGCGAATTTGTCACTACATTGTCTCTACCTGCGGGCCATTGTATCATCGAAGCGAAACGAGCTTGAAATCGTATGAAAATGATTCTTAGTCATAATTGCCCGGGAGATAAGGCTGCCAAAACGAACATCAAATAAACCATTTAAGTCTTTGTTTTTTCCGCGATAAACGCCCGCAAAAATAAGTATGGAAATATATGCGTGCAAAGTTGATTTCTTTAAGTCTTTCCACTCTTTATCAAATTAAAACCCCTTTACTTGTTGGTATTTTCAATTATTATTTTTTTCAATGCTAGGGGAAAAAATAACAAAAAAGAAGACAATATATTATGGCAATATATTATGGCATTATGGCTATGGTAAAATTATCATTAATGAGCTTTCTGATCAACTTAATTTTACATTTCAGTAAATTAAGTTCGCTTGTGGACAATAAATCAGGTATGTGATGGAAATCGATCGATTTGAAAACGATTCGTTTTTGGGAATATTTTAAACACTAATAAAGAAGTAGCCCCAAAGCAGACCTGGGGGATTCAATTACATTTCAATTTCAATTACAATTACATGTAATTTGTAATTGAATATTTTCAATTACAAATAAATTAATAATAATAATAATAATAATAATAATAATAATAAAAATAATAATAATAATAATAATAATAATAATAATAATAATAATGATAATAATAATAATAATGATAATAATAATAATAATAATAATAATAATAATAATAATAATAATAATAATAATAATAATAATAATAATAATAATAATAATGATAATAATAATAATAATAGGGTAATGTATATATTTCTAAATATGAATTTAAACATAATTGTTATTCGCTCTTAAAAGTATTAAATTTTCAAATTTGGAATCGGTCAGATTTTCACGGCATGCTGTTAATAATGCCAGCAAATAATAATGTGGTATATATTCAATAGTTATGCTACATTTCTACTTTACATATTGTTACTTTCCTAAATATTTAATAATTATTTTATATTTCTACCTAACATATTGTCACTTGTAAACATAAATGTGTATGTATGTATGTAAAAAATAAAATGAATATTGTTTTTCAGTGGAAAACTGAATTACAAGGAAATAACCAGCATTTCACCATAGTGCCAGTGGATTTCTAGTCCACTACCACTAAAATCGTTTCATTTGTGCATTAAATTTCCACTACCACTAAAACCGTTTCATTTAGTGCATTAAATTTCCACTACCACTAAAATTGTTTCATTTAGTGCATTAAATTTCTACTACTACTAAAATCGTTTTATTTAATGCATTAAATTTCCACTACCACTAAAATCGTTTCATTTAGTGCACTAAATTTCCACTACTACTAAAATCGTTTCATTTAGTGCATTAAATCTCCACTTCCACCAAAATCGTTTAATTTAGTAATAATGCACTATTTCTTCCGTTACCACTTAAAAATAGTGGAAAATGAAATCTAATGCAATAAACCCAACTCTGATTTTAATACCTAGGCGACAAAGCTTAGCAGGTGAAAATTTTGAAAAAATGTTGTTACCGCCGCCACCCTAATACTTTTAAAAAATCTTTACTGTTTCTATTTACTTCCTGTTTACTTAATAAATTCTTGTTTTCACTCAAAGCAAACATACACACAAATATGAATAATATATAATTGTACATATTTACATGTATGTATGCCTGCTTTGCTCCTCTTTCTCGTTGCCCAATTGCTTAATAGCGGTTTTTAAAATTATTTTCATTTGCTTTATAAAGGAATTTTTTCCATTATTCAGGGCTTTTTTAATAAGAGAAACGGGCGAGTGAAACACAAATTGTTTTAAAGCGTACAAATACGGAATAAAAATTAAAAATAATAAAATTTAAATTGTGTTCTAAAATAAATGAAGTTGTGGTTCTAAATAAAATAAAGATTGTCCTATTTGTCGCTCTTAAAAGTTGCGTTTCATTTAACTTTGCTTCTCGAAGCCAACAATTCTTTAAAACAATTTAAAAGTTTTCAAATAAAATAACAACTAGTGTGCATGAAAAATAAAATAAACTAAAATCGAGTCTATAATAAATAAAAAGAAAATGGCTCAAACAGATTTTAATTGCAACAAGTGCGAATTAAAAGACACCGATCGTATGGTGCAGTGCGACTCGTGCGACAAGTGGTTCCATTTCGAGTGTGTTGGAGTCAATAGTGATGTGGCCGACGTGAGCTGGAATTTCTCCTGCGGTAAGGATCAGCCCGTTGCGTTAAAAAATAGTGTCCCCACGCAAACTTCGACAAGAGGAACGAATATACTGCCACTTGTTAATGTTACAGAGGAGTTCAGTGCAGGTTCACTGGCAGCCTCATCACCAACTAGCCATATTTTAAGATCCTTTCCAGTGCATGAATACTTCAACAAAGGTGCTCCAGGTAATCCAGTAGTGGCTAAAGACAAGATACTACCGGCTTCAGGTGAACAGTGTGGACAAAATATAAATAGTCAATGTGGCCCAAGTACTTCGCGTGGTTCTTTGTCAGCTCACGCATAATTACAGTTGCAGATGCTGGAAGAGGAAAAGGAATTGCAGCGGAAGTATTTCTCCAAATATAGTATCCTATTTCAAGGTGATGTGTCCCAAAATCTGAATTCCTTTTGTAATCAAAGTTCCTTTCAGCCAACTGCCTCACAAATCGCAGCCAGACAGGTAATACCTAAGGAGTTACCGAATTTCGATGGTAATCCCGAAGACTGGCCCCTATTTATTAGCAACTACAAAAATAGTACTGAGATCGCTGGTTATACTGACGGTGAGAATCTAATGCGATTGCAGTCGTGCCTCAAGGGCCGAGCAAAGGAGCTGGTGAAAAGTAAACTTCTCATCCCATCTATGGTGAATGAAATCATCCAGATTCTAGAGATGTGTTTTGGTCGCCCAGAGCACATTCTTGATAGCATGATTGAAAAGGCAACCAAGATTCCACCGCTAAAGGATAGGCTCGATAGCATCATCGAATATGCTCTAACCATACGGAATATTTGCTCAACAATGGAGGCATGTAATTTGGTGGCCCATTTGAACAACCCGTGGCTGGTAAAAACGCTGGTCGATAAGTTGCCCAACAATCACAAGCTCAATTGGGCGATGCATGCTAAGGACGACACGGTTCCAGAGTTGAAATCCTTCAGCGATTGGATCTATAATATAGCTGCTGCTGCTAGCCAAGTTGTGTCTCCTGTCGGCTCCAAGAGAAGTGCTCCGGTCAACACTTATTCAGAACAACCTGCTACCAGATACTTACTCTGCGTTTATTGTAAGAGTGAGGAACACAAGGTCCAAAACTGCGGTGAGTTCGAATCATTAAGTTTAGATTTAAAGTGGAATGTGGTGAAAGAAAATAAATTGTGCCGCCAGTGTTTGAATGCTCATCGGCGCAAGTGATTTTCGAAGAAATTGTGTGATATTGCAAATTGTAACGCAAAACACCATCCTTTGTTGCACAAACATATTACGTCGGCTCATCCAAACACAGTGCAAATGGCCACATCTGCTCCCAGTGGAAGCGTGAATGCTCACAACGACCGCAATAATAAACCGTATTTCAGAAAACTCCCGAATCGAATACATTACAATGGTGGTTCTTTAGAAACGTTTGCCTTTCTAGACGAAGGATCATCAGTGACCTTAATGGAACAAGGTCTTTTTAACAAATTGCGGCTCTCTGCTGAGACGGAACCCCTGGAGCTACGATGTACCGGTAATACAACACGATCCGAAAACAACTCCGTCAAAATTAATATTGAGGTATCTGTTCCAAGCAGCGATAGTAGATTTACACTTCATGATGTTCGTACTGTAAGCAATCTTGGTCTGCCCATGCAGTCAATTAATTTTGATGACATCGTGAAAGCCTATCCGTATCTCAAAGGTTTACCGGTTCCATCGTACAATAACGCTAAAGTCATGGTCCTAATTGGTCTTAATAACTGGAGAGTTGCTGTTCCATTGAAAATAAGGGAAGGTGGTCGAGATCAGCCCAACAAAAACTCGATTGGGGTGGACCCTTCAGGGTAGCGGCTCCGATCCAAGCCAGGCTTCGTCCTTGAACATCCATACCTGTGAGTGCGAAAATCGATATAGGGTTCTGCACGATGAAGTCAAGGAATATTTTAAACTAGATGCCCCGAAAGAGAAATCTATTTTGTCGCTCGAAAACAACAGGGCTTTGAAGATACTTGAAACTACAGCCATCAAGAAGAATCAGCAATATGAAGTTGGACTACTGTGGAAAGATGATGTCCCTATGCCGCCCGAGAGCTATCAAGTAGCAAGCCATCGCCTAAAGTGTCTCCAAAAGAAGTTTGTCAAAGACCCGCTACTACAGCAGACTATGCAAGCGGAAATAGACAAACTAGTTTCTAAAGGATACGCGAGAAAGGTGCAAGAAGCAGAAAGGTCATCATATGAGGGTCGCACATGATACCTGCCAATATTTGTCGCTCTTAATCCAAATAAACCTGGCAAAGTTCGTCTGGTCTGGGACGCAGCAGCGAAGTCGCATAATAAGTCCCTGAATGACTTTATAATTTGTGGTCCTGATTTACTTACGTCACTTTTCAACATTTTAATAGAATTTCGTGTGGGTCAAATCGCTATATGTGGCGATATTGCAGAAATGTTTCATCGTATTAACGTTAGAGACGACGATATGCATGCTCAACGATTTTTGTGGTTCGAAAATGGCGACAACAATAAGCGCTGTGAGTACGTAATGAAGGCCCTAACATTTGGTATAAGCTGCGCACCCTGTATAGCCCATTACATTCGGAATAAGAACGCAGATGAATTTCGTGACCAGTACCCACGAGCCGTTAAAGCAATTCAACAATACCACTATATGGACCATTTTATTGACAGTGTGGATACCGAGGAAGAGGCAATGGAACAAGCGGTCCAAGTACGCACAATACATGCATCTGGTGGATTCCATATAAGGAATTGGGTAACAAACTCTGAAAGCGTACGAAAACATTTAAGCGATGATGGCTCAACAACTCAAACCTTTTTCAAGGCTATAGAAAAAATACTTGGTATGTATTGGGAATCAAATAATGACGTTTTCCAATAAAATTCTTGGTTCTCGAGGCTCCGAAGGGATGTATTTCAGCCACATGTGGTCCCTACTAAGAGGGAAGTTCTGCAAGTCCTAATGTCAATTTTCGATCCTTTGGGATTCGTAGCCCATTATACGATTGGAATCAAGATGCTCCTACAAGATATTTGGCGCTCAGGAATAAAATGGGACGACGACTTATCCGAAGAACTTCTACTGAAATGGTCCTCATGGTTATCTAATCTGACTAGGATATCATCTATATTCATCCCTCGGTGCTACTTGAGGCTCCTAAAAATAACTTCCAAGGTCCAGCTGCATACGTTTGTTGATGGTGGTGAAAATGCATATGCTGCAGTAAGCTACTTCAGAATCCAGTGCAATGATGATGTCGATGTGCGAATCGTAGCTGCTAAGTCGAAGGTGACTCCGCTAAAACCAATATCCATACCAAGACTAGAGCTTCAAGCTGCTTTAATTGGTTCAAGGCTAGCGTCAAAAATTCAAAGCATCACGTGTCTCAGCTGTGAAGAGAGCTTCTTTTGGTCCGATTCGAAAACCGTTCTAAAGTGGCTCTCCATGGATCCCAAAAATTTTAAGGCGTTCGTCATATACAGAGTTGGCGAAATCTAAGAAACTTCCAACGTGACGCAATGGAATTGGGTAGCGTCCAAATTAAACCCTGCAACGAAAATTCATAGTTCAGACGACGGTATATGGCTCAATGGTCCTGCATTTCTGAAAGATGAGAAGCATACGTGGCCCAAATGTCCAGAACTCAACGTCGTCAATAATGAAGAAATACGAAATTATCTTCTTATTATCGATAAGACGAGTGGTTTCACAATCAATACTAAATATTTTTCGTCCTGGAAACGACTATACTTGGCTCTTTCTCACTTCGTCCTTTACATTGAAAAATTGAAGTCCAGAATTCGAGGTGAAAAGCCGCAGCTCATGTGTTTTGAATACATACAAAGGGCTAAGAACATTTTGTTTAAATATGCCCAAGCTAGCGAGTTTGACGAAGAAATATGGTGCCTCAAAAATAGTAAGAAGCTGCCTACCGGAAGTAAACTTAAGCAGCTTAATATTTTTCTCGATGAAGACGGAGTAATACGTGCCTATGGCAGAGTCGAGTCCCTGAATTGCAACAACGCCATAATTTTGCCTCATGGTCACTACATTACCTTTTTGTTGGTCCAAAGTTACCATGAAGATTATCATCATTGTCTTCATGAAGCTACGATGTCCAAAATTAAGTCAAGATTTTACATCCCAAAGCTAAGAGCACTTTATAAAAGTATGCGAAGAAAATGTCAACGCTGTAAGAACGAGTCAGCAGTTCCACATCCTCCATTAATGGCATCTCTACCTGCAGCAAGATTGGGTTCCTTTGAGCGTACATTTACTTATGTCGGTATCGACTTTTTTGGCCCTTTACAAGTAGCAGTAGGGAGACGTAGTGAAAAAAGATGGGGCGTTGTTTTTACATGTTTGACAGTTCGCGCTATACATATTGAAGTCGCCCACAGCCTAGATACCAGCTCGTGTATCATGTGCATTCAAAATTTTATAAGTCGACGTGGTTCCCCGAAGGAGATATACTCCGACAACGGTACTAACTTCAAATCAGTCAAAAGGGTCCTACGAGAGGAAAAGCAAAACATCGACTTACATCACGAAATCAAATGGAGGTTCAATCCACCTGCGGCCCCACATATGGGTGGTGCTTGGGAAAGGCTAGTACGTACAGTGAAAACAATCCTCTACGCCATGTGTCCTGCTTTCAAATTCAATGATGAGACCTTAAGAAGCGCCTTGTGTGAAATCGAGTTCATAATAAATTCCCGTCCTTTAACATTTGTGGCTCTCGATTCAACTGAAGACGACGTATTAACACCAAACCATCTTCTACTTGGCTCTGCTGATGGGCACAAGCCCCTATGTGAAACCAATTATGATCTCCGTCAGCGATGGCACCAGACGCAAAAATTTGCCAATCACTTCTGGAGCAGATAAGTTCGTGAGTACGGTCCGATTTTAGTCCGCCGTAGCAAGTGGTTCGAGAAGGGGAAACCCCCATCCGTCGGTGATATAGTCGTTATTGTGGACGATACACTTCCCAGAAATTGTTGGCCCAAGGGTGTCATTATCGAGACAACTACTGCTAATGATGGCCAAGTTCGGCGGGTTAAGGTCAAAACCAGTACAAGCACATTGGATAGGCCCGTGACTAAGGTAGCTGTTCTAGACGTCGGTAATATTTAGGATTGCAAGCTCATGGCCCCACAATTCGCTTACGAAGGGGGGAATGTTACCGCCGCCACCCTAATACTTTTAAAAAATCTTTACTGTTTCTATTTACTTCCTGTTTACTTAATAAATTCTTGTTTTCACTCAAGGCAAACATACACACAAATATGAATAATATATATTTGTACATATTTACATGTATGTATGCCTGCTTTGCTCCTCTTTCTCGTTGCCCAATTGCTTAATAGCGGTTTTTAAAATTATTTTCATTTGCTTTATAAAGGAATTTCTTCCATTATTCAGGGCTTTTTTAAGAGAAACGGGCGAGTGAAACACAAATTGTTTTAAAGCGTACAAATACGGAATAAAAATTAAAAATAATAAAATTTAAATTGTGTTCTAAAATAAATGAAGTTGTGGTTCTAAACAAAATAAAGATTGTTATATTTGTCGCTCTTAAAAGTTGCGTTTCATTTAACTTTGCTTCTCGAAGCCAACAAATGGTTTTATTTAAAGCAAATAAAAATTTTGTTTAAATATTCACTTTTTTTAGTATGTTATGTATATAGTTGTTGTATATTGTTGTTATTTTTTGCATGTTTATTATGTGTATGTAATTGATGATTTTTGTAATTAAATATTTTTTGACTAAAAATAATTACAAAAGTAATCATTACACAATTTTGTTTCATTCACGTAATTATGTAATTGAATTTTTCAATTACAATTACAAATTACAAGTAATTGTAATAGAAATTTTTCAATTACAAATTACAAGTAATTGTAATTGAAATCAGGGACTAAAGTCAATTACAATTATATGTAATTGTAATTGAAAAAATTTCAACTACAATTACATGTAATTTGTAATTGCATGTGAAATTAATTACAACTTGTAATTGACATCCCCCAGGTCTGCCCCAAAGTAATTGTAGAAATTGAATGAAAAGATATAGAAAACTATATTGAAGGTATTGAAAACACGAAAATAGAAATCATATTAGCATCATTCTCGGTTTTATGTGGTTTCGATTTCAAAATCGATCTCTGTCACATACCTGAATGTTCTAATCTGTTATGTTTTTTTATAGACGTTAAAATTTTACTTTTTTCCGAATGTAATTTTTCTATGACTGAATAAATATATTTTTTTATTTAATCAGTGACCTGACATTTTGGAACCGTTTTTTCAACAGACTGATTAATTATTCCATTTAATTTAGTAAGATAAAAATCTATTTCCGAACTGGTGAGGTTTCTCTGATTTGGTATGGCTTCGTTAGCGTTAAGCTCATTTACAATATTATTCGCAAACTTTTTCCAATTCGTCTGTTTGTAATTGAGTGAATCAGGACTTTCTTTAAAAATAGTTATAGGGTGATCACATTAATCTTGTAAAATCAACATTTGGATTGCATTATGATCGCTATCATAATCAAGATTTTTGAGGCAGTTTATTGTGTTATTTTCCTTGTATAGCGATGAGCGAGAGTCAGCTATACACAGATCTATGTATGAACCACAACGCGGGTACGATGGTAAAACTGAGGCATATAAACAACACCTAAATTCACTTTCGTTACAGTAAAGCCAATCTTTTCACATATTACCTTTTACGTTATTTAAATCATTCCCCTAATCAATATGTTTACAATTAGGATTTTCCGCCAATATATAAAAGTTATTGGCGTTTTGTAAATTTAGTGATTGAAAAAGTTTTAACAATTCGTTTTTAAATTATTGTTATTATTACCTGATGGGTAATAAGCCGATATAACAAATAATGTTTTATTTGCAACCAAAGGTATTTTTAAGATGCATAATATTATTGGTAAAGTGTTGATATTTTATACCTTGTTTGATTAATATTCCCGTTCCACTTCCCCTAGTTGAATTGACTCTGTCTTTGCGTATAAAGTGATAGTCTTTAAAGCTTAATTTATGTCGGTAATTTAATTTTGTTTCATTCAGAAGTACTAAATCTGGGCTACATTTATTTATGAAATTACATAATTCATATCTTCTACTTAATCTTATAAGCGAATTAACGTTAATATGAATAATATTATAATACCTTAATTTTCCAACATTGAAAATATTGAATCTGTTCTATATGCTTGTATCTGTAGTTGCTTTTGAAGGTTAGTTATTTGATTTGAAAGATTTTGCATAGAGTTTTTAAATTCTTTTAGGGCCAATTGTATCGGGTTCATAGTTTTGGTTTTGAAGATTGTTTATTTTTAAAGCGTCAGCAAAGCTCATGTTAGGGTTGGTATTAAATGTTACTTCATTCGAGGTTCTATTTTGTTTTAAAATATTTTTTTGCACGCAGTGTTTGTTGGATTTCTTTGTATTTCTCACATCCTTTATACGATGCTGGGTGACCATGTTTGCCACAAAGCACACAAAAAAGTTTGTCCCTCTCATCGTTGGGTACGTTATTCAGGTGATATGCCCCAATATCATGGCTTTTATTGCATTTGGCACACTAAGATATTTTTTGTTGTAAAATTCTCTTATTTTAAAGTCTGTTATGTTAAGCCCTTTTTTTATAAACTTGATCAGTTGGTGGGATTTTTTTATTTTTGTTGAGATTGTTTGTTGTTTTTTCATTTAGTATATTAATATTTTAATTATAATTATTAGTTGCGGAGCTACTAGATGTTGTTGGTAATTCATGCTCTTGTACATGTTTTTCAAATATTTCTAAATATTCTTTCTCACATTCTTGATCATTAACAAGAATAGCGAAATAATATTTTCTTAGTTGTTTTGCCATTGCCGCACTCACTATTTCACTTTTTCTTTCATTGTCTGATTTGTTACTTTTTGTTGACGATTTATTTACATTGTTTTTATCATTGTTTAAAGCATTTAGAGTATTAAGCTCAGGCATATTTTTTTAAATTCTTTTGTTTTTAAATTGTTATTTACAAATTTAAATAGAAGAAGCAAGTTAAAACTAGGATGATATAGAAGTAATGAATTAAATTAAGTACAATAAATAAAATGTTACTTAATAAATAAATTGAATACTTGTTAGAAATATTCTGAAAGATAATTAAAATAGCTGCCTTTTCAAAACCAATTGAATACTCAATTCGATTATTTTAATATTTTTGAAATTTTAAAAGCTTGTGAAATTAAGAATTTTGTGAAAATAAAAATTTGGAATTGAAATTAATTACATGAAAAGTAAAGAAGTAAATATTATGAGAGAGAATTACATAGTAAATAAAACATTATAAGCTATTTCAACATATTAAATATCCTATCACATTATCTTATATTATAATATTATATTACTTTATATTGTACATTATTACATATTCTTGATACTGTATTATTTATGTTTTGATTTTGTTAGCACCGGACAAACAAAATGGACAGAGATGGGATTCTTAGCTTAAACGTAGAGGGACTTAGGGTCAAGTTAGATGAGTTAGGGCTTAGTAACACTGGTAATAAGGGGGTTGTGCAGGATAGGCTTTTGACACATTTTGGGTTGGAAATCAATCCGGACAATAATTCCGATCATGGCGACGACTGTTCTTCCGAATATGCCGATGATCCTGCGACATTACCCCATAGTGCATTTACTTTAAAAGGCGTTGAAGATTCCGCTTCATCAGTCACGAGAGATGGTTGGCCAGATGTTAAGTAGTGGATAAAAGAATTCGATAATTGCGCAGGTGCGGAACAACCTCCAGAAGTTTATATATGCCAAACAATTGCTAAAAGGCGCAGCTAAAACTTGTAGTAGAAGCGAACCTGGCATAAGAAGTTGTAATTTCCTGAAACAAGCGTTGCTGAGAGATTTCGGCAGAAAATGGTCGTCATTGCAAGATGTTGAGAGATCGGAAAAAGAAGACAAGTGAGACATCGCGCGAGTATCTTTATAGCCTGAAGGAGATTGGAAACCCTATCCAATTAGACGATGAAAGTTTAATCGAATATTTTATGGACGGAATAGGCGATTTTAGATACAATAAAGCTGTGCTATATCAAGCGACCAATTTGGACATGTTAAAATAAAAGATTGACATTTGTCAAATACATGTACGAGCACTCAAGTAAGATCGTTCGAGTGTAAATCAGGCGCGACCATTAAGAACGAATCTAAAGATAGGAAATCAAATTCCACCATGCATACCATGTCGTCTAATATGAACTCTCAACCACCGAAGGAAACCAGTGGTAGATTCAACAGAATTTTCAAGAGTGTGCAGAGGTATCATCGATAATAGATACAGGCAGTGGCATAAGCAGTGTAAGATATGATAGCTTGATTAGGATGCAGGGAGGCAACATCAGTGCTGAAAGAAAAAAAATGGTAATAATAGGAGAACGAGAAATGGAGATGATAGGTGCGTCCAAGACTGTAATTGATTTAGATGGAATACCAGTGCCAGAAAAATTTCACGTAGCTCGTGAACGAGTGTTGGGCAATGATATTTTAAAGTATCTAAAAATTTTGATTGGTGAAGAAGGGGCTAACTTCACTCCCAAGTCATCAAACATGGGAGGCGAGCCAACAGCAATAGTAATTTCCGATGTCACAAATAGTGTTTGTAAAGAGGTTATTAGAGAGACTGGGGAGATATGTATTGCCAGAGAAACTCCTGAGGTTGCGGTTGATCACTTGCAAAGTAATATTAAGGAAAAGATATTAGGGATGATAGATAGTTACAACCCAGTCAAACCACAATCATTTCCCGTAACGTAAGAATCATCCTTAAAGACGAAGTTGCAGTGTTTCACCGCCCACGAAGGATGTCGCTCGTGGACCAACAATCGGTTGACAAACAAGTCGCTGAATGGCTTAGAGATGGTATTGTAGAACCTAGTTATTCCGAATATACCAGTAGTTTTGGTGTCAAAGAAAGACGGTACTAAGAGATTGTGTGGTGATTCCCGCCGGCTAAATGAAAAGAATGTACTAGACAATTTCCCGATGGTGGTAAACGACCATGTGTTACAGCGTATGCAAGAGGCGAAAGTATATACCACGTTAGACTTAAAAAATGGTTTCTTTCACGTGCCAATCGAGTATTCGAGCCAACTATACACGTCGTTTATCACCCACCGTGGACAGTTTCAATTTTTGTACGTACCGTACGGACTATCGAATACGCCAGCAGTATTTTGCCGTTATATCAGCGCCATATTTCATAAGTTGATAGCAGAGGGAACAGTTGTGTTGTATATAGATGATATGGTTATACCATCCAAGAATGAAGAGGAAGGCATTGAAAAATTGAGAGAGGTTTTGCAAGTTGGTTCTTTAAACGGACTTCAAATTAATTAGAGCAAATTCCAGTTCTTGATGAGGAGGATTTCATTTCTTGGTTATGTGTTATAGGATTCTACAATTCTTTTCTCAAGAGAAAAGACCATGGGAGTAGAAAAGTTTTCCCAAATGATCGTAAAGCAGTGCAAAGATTTTTAGGTCTGACTTCTGTTTTCCGTCGCTTTATCCCGGGATACGCCCTAATAACTAAAACTTTGTCAGATCTGTTGAAAAGGAATGTTACTTTCAAGATGGGCGATAATGAAGTTTTGGCAGTAAAGCAACTTAAGGCAGCATTGGTTGGCATTATGCATTAAGACTATTTAATCCCTGTGCGGAAACCAAAAAACACACGGATGCCAGCAAGCACAGTTACGGCGCGGTGCTATTGAAAAGAGTTTCGGAAGATTGTTTGTTACACCCTATCCAGTATATAAGTCGGAAAACAATACCAAGCAAAGAGAAATACCACTAGTACGCGCTAGAGGTACTAACAATAATCGTAGCCCTTAAGAAGTGGCGTGTATTTGTACTGAGAATGAAAGTTAAAATCGTTACTGATTTCAATGCATTCGCGATGACGATGAAAAAGCAAGACGTACTATTGAGAGTGGCGCGATGAGCCCTCTTTCTTCAAGAGTTTGACTATACGATCGTACATAGAACAGGATAGAAGATGCGGCATGTAGATGCCTTAAGCAGAGTTTCTTGTTTGATGATAGAAGATCCCTGCGTCACAAAATTAAAGAGGCTCAACGAGACGACGATTGGATCAGAGCTGTGGGTAAAATTTTATAAACTCAGAGTTATGAAGATTTCTATCTGAAATATGGTATTGTATACAAGGATCCTACCAAAGAGCTTGTTGTCATTCCATTAAACATGGAGCGAGAGATTATAGAGATGGCACACAAACAGGGACACCACGCAGCAAAGAAAACGGCCGATATAGTACGAATATCATTTTATATACAGAAGCTGAGTGCGAAGACTGAAAATGCAGTAAGAAACTGCGTCGAGCTAAAAGGGGAAAAAGGGAAGGGTTATTATGTCCTATCGATAAGGCAGACAAACCGTTAATGACCTATCATTTGGATCTTGTTGGGCCTATAGAGATGATCAAAAAACGTTACAAAAACATTTTGTTTATGGGAGACGCTTTCTCGACGTTTTATGGCTCTATCCTATAAATAGTACGGGCTCGGGTGAAGTTCTCGATAAATTACATCAACAAGCGGCCATATTTGGCGACCCAGTAAGAGTTATTACGGACAGAGGCACTGCATTCACTTCTAAAGAGTTAAATGATTATTGCGAAGGAGAAGGTATACAACATTTGCAGATTACCACCGGGGTACGACGAGGAAACGGGCAGGTGGAAATAATACACCAAATTATCCTCGTCATGTTGAGAAGTTACAAAAGACGATAGATAAAAGACGATCCGAAGATGCGAGATTTATTAGAGGAAGCAGCCATTAGTGACCTCAACGAAGAGTGGGAGGCTGTACGTAAAAGGGCAAGAGAAAATATTCTTTGAATACAGCTCGATGTGATGGAAAGAGAATATAATGTTAACGAGTTAGTCGCCATTAAGCGGACACACCTCGGAGCGGGTTTGAAGCTAAAGCCAAAGTTTCTAGGTCTTTACAAAATTATCAAGAGATTAACCCATGGCCGCTACGAAGTCGAAAAAGTCAGAGAGGGCGAAGGTTCCAAAAGATGTTCCAGTGTCGCCGAGTATATGAAGCCCTGGAGCTCCACATTCAGGACGAATACATCATCCGAATGTAGGAATGAACACTAGACCGACCAATCGATCCTACGAGGGTTTAAAGAAATAAATTAAACAAATACAAAACGACTAACGACAGAGAATTAGCTACACACAACATACGCACAGACGAACGAAAAGAACAAAACGATGCTTTGATATCATGTAAAACTAATCAAAATACATGGTGTTTTTGGTTATTGTAGTTATTTCAGAACTGTTATTTCCTGTTAAATTAATATGCCTTGGTAAAACTCAGGTGATCGAATTCGCCTTACAAATTTTTCTAAACGAACATCAAAATTTGTTTACATTTTGTTGACGCGCGATTAAAAATAAACAAAATGTTCAATTTTAAAATCGAATTAAAGTTTTGAAATAATTTGTTAATAAAATAGTGAATGTGCGAATAAACCGTTGTGTGATAAGCCAAAAGATCGTATACGCCGAAGAAGTTCAGTTAACATATAAAACAAAAAAGAAAACGTTTCTTTGAGAAACATTCTAAAAAACTTTAGATTATCTTAGCTAAATATATGTATATACATTTACAAAAAATATATGGAGAAGCTTTTAGTGTTTTGCAAACTACATAGAAGTTCGATAGTGGAACTTTGTTCAATACGTTGAAGGGCGCTAAAGGAAAAATGAAAAATGATTTTTTCAATAAATTTATTTATTTTTCTGTTTTTTTTTTTTGTATTATTCGTCACTGTTTACTGACAAATCTGCATTTTTCATTAAATGACAGCCTCAAGTCTGTTACAAATGTACCAATCATTTTATGTTCAAAATTTGAATGTAATAAGTCCATGGGGAATCTGCGGGGCAGGTCGAGTGTTACTTTCAAGGTTTTATTCTGAATAATTTGAAGCTTCTTTGTGTAAGTTTTAGCTGTTTGGCTATACCAGACTTGGAAATCATAAGTCAAGATCGGGCAGATATACATTTTGTATAACATTATTTTGTTTTTTAGGCTAAGCCTTGACCTCCTGTTTAGTGAAGGATATAGTGCGCAACCACACTTAATTAACTTGTTACATATGTATATAATATGTTGTTTAAACAAAAGCTTTTAATTTAGGATAACACATAAATATTTAATGTTTTCTCTAATAGAAATGACATTTCCTTGAGAGTACAAGTTATGTGAGAAAATACGTTTCGGCGACTTATTGTATGGAAGTATGATAGCTTGTGTTTTGTTATCGTTAACTTTAATTTTCCATTTATTGAAATATTTTTTTAAAAGTTTAGAGCCTGATGCATTCTCTTGACTATTGCGTTGATACCTTGCCGCAACATATAAAAGCCCTGTCGTCTGCATAAAAAGCTGCTTCTTGATTTCCAAGGTATATAATGAATATAGTGTGGGAGAAAGAACGGACCCTTGAGGTAAACCTGCTGGTATTTGCCTTTCACTAGAATAATTCTTATCAACGCAGACTTCAAATGATCTATTATTAAAAAAGCTCTTTACTATTTTTTGTAAATAAGTGGAAAAATTTAAACTATTTCGTTTGAACAACAAACCTTTATGCCAGCTATAATCAAATGCCATTTCAATATTAAGGAATATTACTCCAGTACTTTTGCGTTGACTTGTATTATTATTAATAAAATGATTTACCTTTTTCAATTGATGAATGGTAGAGTGTTCCTTACGAAATCCAAACTGTTGGTCAATAATAATGCTGTTTACGTTTGAAAAATCTACTAATCTTTTGAGGATGATTTTTTCAAACAGTATGTCCAATAGGCTTAGGATGCTGATTGGCCTGTAACTGACTGGCATTTTAGGATCTTTTCCAGATTTGTAAACTGGAATTACTTTAGCTTTTTGAGACTATGGGAAAATAGTCAATACTTATGCAAACATTAAATATCTTACTTAGTGTTTCAAAAAAATAATCAGGCATTAATTCCATCTGAACCTAGGGCTTTATTATTTTCCAATGAAAACACATGTGACTTGACTTCAATGGCATCAGTTAATACTATATTACTATCACTGAGCAGGGACTCATTGTTAAGCCAATCCATGTAATCTGCAACACAAGTATCCATAGTTGCCTAATTATTGTTATAGCATGAGAACTAGTAAATGTATCAGCAATTGCATTAGCTTTATCGACACCCATTTTTAAAATGTCAACGTTTACATGCAGATCAGAAAGCGGTAAATTCTTGCCTTTAAGAGCTTTGGTAAGCTTCCAAATTTTTTAGAGCCGGGAGGCAACTTAGCAATAAATATTGACCAAGACTCATTTCTATCCCTTTTTATGTGGAAATTTATATAGTCTGTTCAACTGCTTTAAAATACTAATTTATTGGGTTCTGTAGTTTGGATCTTCACATTTCTGCAATTTACACCTGAATTTATTTCTTTGCAGTATTAACATTTTAGATGTATTCAAGATTTCTCTTTGCCATGGATTTTTTTAACCAACCGGAATCAGATTAAATACCTGTTTGTCAATAGAACATACCTGGATTAGTGGCATATCTGTGTTATTAGTGTTATCATCGACATGGTCAATGTCGTGACGCCTAATCTCATTCTCTACCCAGTTTCTAATGACCGGCCAATCAGCTTGGTTATACAAAGGAACAGAAATTGCATTTCATTGACAATGTCCACTAATAAAACAAAAAATTGAAACATGGTCTGAATTTAAAATATTTGGATGGGTTTCTAATGCCGAAAAAGGTATACAGTAATTCGATAACAAAATGTCTACTGCAGAAGGTAGAACATTTTGACTGAACCTGGTGAATGAGTGTGGGTAATATACAAAATAATTAGATAAAAACAATGTTCAAAAAGTACTTTACTAGCAGGGTTGTTTGAAACACGGTTCCAATGGGTGTGATGGACGTATAGGTCGCCAAATAAAAAAAGTCACTTGAGGTATTAGTTAGCAAATTTAAGTCAGATCTAAAGTTTGTAGTATACATTGGGTTATGCGGAAAATTAAAACTAATTGATCGTCTATTTATGAAAACTTGTATAGAAATATTCTTAATATTATGAGTTTTATTTTCGGTAATACCTTATGATCTATATTACTTTTTACCGCTATGAGTACACCTCCTCCTTGGGTAAGCCGGTATTTTCTGTATATTTTGTAGCCTCCAAGTTGAAGTTTATGATGCGGTTTTAAAAATGTTTTGTTGAGTAAAAGAATGTTAACATTTTTTCATGCAGAACTAGTTCGTCCTGAAACGCTGCTGAATCTGTCGTTATGCCTTGAGCATTCCAGGACATAACATGAACATTTTTGGTACCTGTTAAATTATATGGTATGTTTAAGCATCATACTCAATAATCTTAATTTGTCAAATATGTTTTGACATTTTTGCAGTGCATCAACCGCATCGAAGAGTATTTCCAGTAGCTTTTCGTTGGAAATATCATCGTCGTAGTTTACAAGGGGTTTGCTTTTCGAAACTTCAGAGTAAGGTCTTCTGCTGCGTAAACTTGAATCACGTATATTGTCTTGATGTTCTAACTTGATAACTGAGAAAAGTTTGCTTTATCAGTGTTAAAACTTGTGTAAATTGGTCGTTTATTAGACGCTCCAGTTTTGGCCGTTAAACGCTGGCGTATTTCTAAATACTCCTTGCGATCAGTGTTGTTTGTTTTTTTCGAGCTTTCTCGCCAAATGGTTTGCCGAATATCGCCAATATATAAAAATATATAATATTAGTTTAAGGTCAGGATTCACTATCATACTCAGTCCGTACGATCTGTCAAAAATATCATGTGTGCTTAAAAAGTATGATAGTGTGGACTAAAATTGTATGTGTGTGACAGAGTTTTTGACAGATCTGTACGATTTTATAATCTTTTGAAATAATTCATAAAATATTTTTCTCTATGCGATCAGGGTTGATTTTTTTAAGATGATGAGGAGAAAAAACATCTTTTTTGTATAATAGTGTGGCACATACGAAAATTGTTAAAAAAAGCATTGTGCAAAAAAATGAATAATCCTAGAATAATAAAAGTTAGTGTATTGTTTTAAATTATATTTTCGCAGGTCGTAGATCTTGAACCTACTGACGTTTTTGAAGAAACTGAGTCCGATGCACCTGCCTCGGCTTCAAAAAAAAAAAGGAAAGCAAATTCTTCTGCCGTTATGGATCCTGAAGACGAACTTCTTTTGCAGGCAAAAGAACTTTTGGAAAAGGTAACCCAACCGTTCGCATCATCTAGATATGATGAAAGCTTGCTCCTATTTTTGCAAGAGAACCTGTCTGACATAACAGATAAAGCACTAAAGGATGAGTCAAGTGAAGAGATAATCTCTTTAGTAATGCAATGCAAAAGGAAGCAACGGGTAAAAAACGACCAAGAAAAAACTGATATTTGAATTGAATAGACTTTTTATAATAACTATATTCTTATGAATTAAATTTTTTTTAGTTAAATTATTAGTATTTAGTATTAAGCCATGTGTACCTTATAACAGTAGGACTGTTTTTTTTTTAATAAAACCAAATGAGTTTTGTTACCTTATTTTTATTAATGTTAAATTTTTTATTCTAGGTGACTTTTTTAAAGTACTGAAAAGACTGTTTTTAATAACTTTATTTTTATTAACTAAATTATTTTTAGTTAAGTTAGTATTAAGTTATAACGTTATAACAGTAGGACTGTTTTTTTTATTTTCATTAATTATTTTCATTTTTTATTTTCATTAATGTATTAAATTTGAAAATATTTGTACAGTAGGACTGTTTTTTAATAAAAAAAAGTAATAAAACCAATATTTTAAATTTAAAAATTGAATTTTTTAATTGCTTCATTTTGCCAAGGTATAATGTCAGTATTGTTAAAAAATAAAGAGAATTTCTTTCTTACATCTTTAGCTTCAATTGCGCTTTTATTGCCTGGACTTTTTTGAAGTGAAGTTATTTTGACTGTCTCTTCCACGTATTGCGTAATATCTTCTCCCTCACATATCAGAAAGTTGTGTAGGGGACAGGAAGACAGTGTTATAATTTCAGCTTTTTCTGGAGATAGGTTTATTTGTTTTTGGAAAATTTTAAACCTGTTCGAAAGAATTCCGAACGCATTTTCCACAACACGGTGAGCTCTGGATAACCTGTAGTTAAATATTTTGTTTTGATCTGGTTTTTTGTCACTATATGGTTTTAAGACCCGCAAACTTAAACGAAAAGCTTCATCAGAAATGAAAACATATGGAACGTGCAGAAAAGTTCAAAACAGATTGTTTTTGAAAGATTTTTAATTTGGCATATTTTTACCTTTGAATTTGTTCCAGGAAGGACATCATCATTAGGGAAATCTAAAGAATTGTTTTTAATGGCAGTTCGAATTGACGAGGTGTTAAAAGCTATGGCGTCGTTAGCTCTGCCATTGGTACCGACATCGACCATTAAAAACTGATACCTGGCATCTACTACAGCCAACAGTATTATACTGTTAAACCCTTTATAATTATAATAATAGGACCCATCTGTAGATAGAACCTTTATGGCAACATGCTTACCATCTTTAACGAAATGTAAAATAAAAATTATTACGATAAAAAATTAATCTCATTATATTTACCTATAGCTCCAAGACACATTGGAAAATTCCACATATTTTTAAAATCATTGGCAACGGATATCCATTCACTGGCTGATTGACACGCCTTAAAAAAATAATATTTAATGAGAATAATGAAATTATAAAAGGCATTGAAACCATGAATGCATTTATAAAGCATAAAACATCTTTTTATTTGTTTAATCATACCTTTAAATACTTTGGTGAAAGAGTTCTATAAATTGATTCCAAAGTTTTAGAAACAATATAGGAAATAGCTTGTCGAGAAACTCTAAATCCATAGGACAAGTCCTTAAATGAGTTCCCAGTGGCCAGGAATCTTAAAGTTATTAATAGTCTGGAAAACTAATAAGTTTTGTTTACATACATAAGTGGTAAAGTACTAACCGTGTAGTCGGAGAAATGGCTTCCCTCAGAATTGTGTCCTTCTTTTCGATGTGTGGCTTCACAATGCCCAGGAGTTTTTCAAAACTCTCCCTGGATAATCTACTAAAATTCCTAAAACATTCTGGGTCCTCCAACCGTAGCTCGTTATCAACAAAGTTTGTGAAGTCTTTCCCGCTGTATCTTCGAAGCAACCACTGCCGGCACCAAAAACTTTTTGTTCTTTTGTTTCTTGTTCTTTTTTAACTTTAAAATTTTACATATTACCATCACCGATGACAATATTTTTACTTTTTCTACTTAATTTTTTTTACAAAAGGTAATACAATTTTTTTGTACCTATGCAAAAGAATTAATTGTTTACATAAAATATTAAAACCATATGTTTTCTGCATCTTTTATGTATAACAGTGTGGCACGTACGACGCCACTTTGAAACGATTTTTAAAGTAGGACAGAATTCTGTCAGATTTTTGTATGATTAAATCGTACGATTTTGTATGATAGTGAAGCCTGGCCTTTAAAGGCATCTCTTTTTACTTCTTTCGTAATAAAACATAAAAATTGCATTGCTAACAACAATATCAAAAAAATTTACTAAAAAAAAAGAATTTAATTTACAAACATTGGTTAATAAACAACTTAGTTCAAAAAAAAGTAATATCAATCAATGTATATAATCTTAGTTATTTTTATAATTAAATTTTAAATAATGTTAAAAATAAAAAATAAAATATTTATAAATTGTGGTTTGTATCCTTACTACGGTACATTTCATTGGTCATTAAATATACTCAACATATCTTCCGTAGTAATGAATGTGTTGCAACATACAGAAATATGTTATCCAGATTCGTGTAAGTCGTTACTTTCGGTATAGAATAGTGAAGTTCATTTGCATACTCAATGTAGTTTTTATAAAATTTATTACAGAAAAAGTCTTTCCAGACAAGAATTACTTGTAGGAACGATCTACGTTTTAAGAACCGCCATCAACAACACCAATTTATAAAAAGAGGTTCTTCCTGCTGTGTTTCATAAATACCAAGTGCGTAGTAAGGGTCTCCAAATCTTTTGAAAGTTTCTTGAACCGCCGAAAATTTAAAAATAGTCATGACATTTTCTTTAAGCGCCTTAACTACTTGACATTTAATTCATAAATAAACATATACTTGTATAGACAAGACAGATGGAAAAATAAAATCTTAAAAATTTCACCAAGAATTTAAAAGACCGCCAGGTATCTCGCTTCTCGCCATTTAAAAATTTTTATCGCAAAAAGGGATTTTTTATCTCCACGTTTGGCCCGAAATCGCCATAACTGACAACACTGCTTGCGACAAGGGCACTTTGGGTCATCAGTCCTGTGGAGCAGTTCTAGCATTTGTACACAACACTTCCATCATGAGTGCTTTTGTTTAATGTGCAAACAGAGAAATCGTGATTACCTGCACACGCTGAGTATACGTTGACTCCGTTACAGTTCTTGGCACCGTGACTATACATTGAACATTAAGCACACTGGGTAGGGACTTTATTTCACGGAACGGTTTTTTCCAATAAACAGAAATATTCCAAAAATATTTAATTTTCGTTATTTTGTGCTTTGAAACATGTTGTCTGTGGAACTCGATTAAATATAAGGCGTTATCCTCATTAGACCGTTTTCACTTGCCGGCTTTATGTTGTGCTTCTTAACAAACTCATCCTCTATTATTTCTGTTGATAATCGAGGTAGACCAAATAAAACCATCTTGAAAATTTTGCCGTCGTGCGTGTAAAAGCAGAACTTTCTGTATTTAGGAATTTTAATCGCTTCTTCGTAGCGAGACAGCGAGTTGGATATTATTTTTGTTCCAACGGACATGCTTTTAAATAACTACGTGTAGAATCCACGATTATCGATAGAACTTTTTCCTTCATTGAAATTTCTTCTTCTTCGTCAGATAACAAATGAAATCTGTTGTTGCTCGTGGTAGGCTCATCGGACACTTTAGGAAACCTATATTTGGGGCTATTGCCCCAGAACTTTTTCTTTTCTGACTAATCATAGCCGAAAGAAAATTAAAAAAAAATAAAGTTTTTTATGTAAATTGCAATATTAGTTACCAAACAACTCAATCAAAAAATCTTAATTTTAGGAAAAAGATGTTCAAATCTTATTTTGATTAAAAAATCTTTAAATATGACATAACTGATTAGAATGTACATACATATATAACTAAATACCCAGCAAGAAATGCTTGACAGAAACTAATCCTAACACAATCTGTACACTAACACATTTGCAACAATTTTATATTGAACAGCGTTGCCGTTGTAGCGTTTTTGGTACTGAATTGGGATGAATTTTTTTTTAATAGACTAAATCTTATTTTTCGCTTGAGTTTATAGATAATAATGCAGCAAACTATAAAATACAGCTTACAAAATGTTTTGTAATTAAAATTGTGCCAAAGGTCAAACAAAACTTTTATTAAATTTGTTGTAAAAAGTTAGCCGGTTTTAAGGAATTTTTGTAAATTTTGAAATAAAATATAGGGAAGAGAAATTTCTTGTCAGTTGCAACGTTGTTTGCCCCAAACAAACAAATTATATGCAAGAGTGAAACAACTAATATATGTTTTATTTCGTGACGTTAAGAAAATTGCGCATTTATCAAGTAATTATAAGAGTGGTATGGTGTATTATTAAAAGCAAAAATTAAAGAAAAAATATATACAAAACAAAGAATTTAAAATAAATTTAAATAAATTTATTAGTTCAATGTGGAATTAGAAAGGTAAGTTGCATTTGGGTTGCAAGCAGTTGAAGTGCAGAGATTGTGTCTAATGAACCTTACACTGGAAACCCAAAACTTCACAGGCATGTTGCGGGTATTTAAAATCGCCACAGCCTTTAAAAAGTTAGATTCGAGTTGGAAAAATTGTAAGTTGTTTTTTAATGTGTAAAACTTTTCCTTATTTGCTTAATTTATTTCTCTGATTTTCAGTCAAAAACAGTATTTGGTAGAAACACTCAAGATGTGTGCCCCAACATCACTGTCATCCAAAAGTGATCGGAAATACAAAGGTTATTTATAACGTTTAAAAAATTATATTGGTTTAAAATATTTTTCATTTAAGGCATTCCTTCCCTTTCAAGATTAGGTCCAGGGTAAGAAGGATATCTAAACCCGGCTTAGAAAACTTGAGGAAAGTATGTGAGTATAAAATTATAATTTATTTTAAATTTTAAGAAGTTTTGCAATTCGTATTGCCTAAAATTTTTGATGGAGTGCAAGGTGGTCTTCAAAAAGGTTGAGAAAACCGTCTGTCGGCTCGCTGGGGAGACTTACGACTCAAAACTTGATGAAGTCGTCAGCATGCTCCCTTTGCAGAACCTTCTAGCGGTGGAAGAGTTGAAGAGGAAGTTGGAGGAGTCGAAAGCTTTTACTGAAGCAATGGTAAAGAACTTATGTTCATGCTTAAAGTATTTTAATAATCGTACATTTATATTTTTTAGACATCACATTTACATATGATTAAGAGGACATCGCAGGATTTCAGCACTATGATGCGCTAAATTTTTACCGATCACCTAATAGAAAAATATAGTTGGGATGGAAGGTGGGATAAGCAAGCCCTCTGAAGGCTTTCTTTGGTTAATAACTCCCTGCGAGGTATGTACTACAGATCAGACAATCAAAAAGTTATTTGTTTATTGCGTATTAAATTATTTATACATAAATGTATATCTTCTTTTACTTAAAGTTGTTTTCCAACAGCAAGGAGCGTTTGATTTTGAAAAAAGTGTGAAGAAGTCAGTATAGCGAAGCCACTACAGACTACAACAAAAAAATATTTAAAGAGATAAGAATTAAATATTTTATTATAAATAAAGTCATTTTTTATACTGAGAGATATTATTTAGATATTAAAAAAGAAAATATTAAATTTTGTTTTATTAAAAAAAGTTCGATTTTTCAAATGAGTGTATATCCATCAATCGTGACGGGTATATCCATCAAGTGTGATAAGATCTTCTGGCATCACTACATAGTAAACTGCAGTAGTGTGAGCAGTGCAGATATATGTAATTCATAATGGAAAGACTCATTAGTTAGAGGGATAATGGAAAGACTCATTAGTTAGAGGGAGATGCAAAATCACATGTACACAAAAGTTTCCATCAAGTTTTTCATTTTTCCCTTAAGAATGTGATAGAAACTTTGTTCTACGCGATGATGGATATTTCCATCATCAGTGATTATCATCCCAGCAAGAAATACTTGACAGAAACTAATACTAACGCAATTTGTACACTAACACATTTGCAACAATTTTATATTGAACAGCGTTGCCGTTGCAGCGTTTTTGGTACTGAATTGGGATGATTTTTTTTTAATAGACTAAATTTTATTTTTCGCTTGAGTTTATAGATAATAGTGCAGCAAACTATTAAATACAGCTTACAAAATGTTTTTCAATTACAATTGTGCCAAAGGTCAAACAAAATTTTTATTAAATTTCTTGCAAAAAGTTAGCCGGTTTTAAGGAATTTTTGTAATTTTTGAAAGAAAAAATAAGGAAGAGAAATTTCTTATCAGTTGCAACATTGTTTGCCCCAAACAAACAAATCATATGCAAAAGTGAAACAATTAATATATGTTTTATTTCGTGACGCTAAGAAAATTGCGCATTTATCAAATAGTTATAAAAGTGATATGTTGAATTATTTAAAGCAAATTTAAAAAAAAAATTATTAAAAAGCAAAGAAAAGAAAATATATATAATAGTTCAATGTGGAATTAGAAAGGAAGTTGCATTTGGGATTGCAAGCAGTTCAAGTGCAGAGATTGTGTGCAATGAACCTGACACTGACAGGCATGTTGCGGGTATTTAAAACCGCCACAGCCTTTAAAGAGTTAGATCCGAGTTGGAAGAACCAAAAGTGATCGAAAATACAAAGGTTATTTATAACGTTTCAAAAATTATAATGGTTTAAAATATTTTTCATTTTAAAGCATTCCTTCCCTTTCAAGATTAGATCCAGGATCAGAAAGAAATCTAAACCCGGCTTAGAAAACTTCAGGAAAATATGTGAGTATAAAATTATAATTAATTTTAAATTTTAAGAAGTTTTGCAATTCGTATTGCCTAAAAGTTTTGATGGAGTGCAAGGTGGTCATCAAAAAGGTTGAGAAATCTGTCTGTCGGCTGGCTGGGGAGACTTACAACTCAAAACTTGATGAAGTCGTCAGCATTCTCCATTTGCAGAACCTTCTAGCGGTGAAAGAGTTGGAGAGAAAGTTGGAGGAGTCGAAAGGTTTCACTGAAGCAATGGTAAAGAACTTAAGTTCATGCTTAAAATATTTTAATAATCTTACATTTTTTATTTTTTTTTAAGACATCACATTTACATATGATTAAGGGGACATCGCAGGATGTTAGAACTGTGATGCGCTCAAGTTTTACTACTAGAAAAACATAATTGGGATGGAAGGTGGGATAAGCAAGCCCTCTGAAGGCTCTCTTTGGTCAATAACTTCCTGCGAGGTATGTACTACAGATTAGTCAAACAAAAAGATATTTGTTAATTGCGTATTAAATTATTTATAAATAAATGCATATCTTCTTTTACTTTAAGGTGTTTTCCAACAGCAAGGAGCGTTTGATTTTGACAAAAGTGTGAAGAAGTCAGTACCACAGACTGCAACAAAAAAAAAATATTTAAAGAGATAAGAACTAATTATTTTATTATAAATAAAGTAATTTTTTATACTGTAAAATATTATTTAGATATTAAAAAAGAAACATGTATATATTTAGAAAATATTAAATTTTTTTTTATTAAAAAAAGTTCGATTTTTCAAATGAGGGTATATCCATCAATCGTGACGGGTATATCCATCAAGTGTGATAAGTACTTCTGTCAACACTACATAGGAAACTGCAGTAGTGTGAGCAGTGCAGATATATGTATTTCATAATGGAAAGATTCATTAGTTAGAGGGTGATGCAAAATCACATGTACACAAAAGTTTCCATCAAGTTTTTCATTTTTCCTTTAAGAATGTGATAGAAACTTTGTTCTACGCGATGATGGATATTTCCCTCATCAGTGATTGTCATTTGATGGATCAAATGATGGTCACTGTTCTTGTAGGGATCCCAGCAAGAAATGCTTGACAGACACTAATACTAACACAATCTTTACACTAACACATTTGCAACAATTTTATATTGAACAGCGTTGCCGTTGTAGCGTATTTGGTAGTGAATTGGAATACATTTTTTTTTTAATAGACTAAATCTTATTTTTTGCTTGAGTTTATAGATAATAATACAGCAAACTATAAAATACAGCTTACAAAATGTTTTGTAATTAAAATTGTGCCAAAGGTCAAACAAAATTTTTATTAAATTTGTTGTAAAAAGTTAGCCGGTTTTAAGGAATTTTTGTAAATTTTGAAAGAAAAAATAAGGAAGAGAAATTTCTTGTCAGTTGCAACGTTGTTTGCCCCAAACAAACAAATCATATGCAAGAGTGAAACAACTAATATATGTTTTATTTCGTGACGTTAAGAAAATTGCGCATTTATCAAGTAATTATAAAAGTGTTAAAGTGAATTATTAAAAGCAAAAATTAAAGAAAAAATAAACGAAAAACAAAGAATTTAAAATTAATTTAAATAAATTTACTAGTTCAGTGTGGAATTAAAAAGATAAGTTGCATTTGGGATTGAGAGCAGTTAAAGTGCAGAGATTGTGTCCAATGAACCTGACACTGGAAATCCAAAACTTCACCGGCATGTTGCGGGTATTTAAAACCGCCACAGCCTTCAAAGAGTTAGATCCGAGTTTGAAGAACTTCTGAAATCCAAAATTGTAAGTTGTTTTTAAATGTGTAAAACTTTTCCTTATTTGCTTAAATTTTGTATTTCTTTGATTTTCAGTCAACAACTGTATTTGGTAGAAATACTCAAGATGTGTGCCTCAACATTATCATCGTCCAAAAGTGATGGGAAATATAAAGCTTAATTAAAACGTCACAAAAATTATATTGGTTTAAAGTATATTTTCATTTAAGGCATTCTTTCCCTTTCAAGATTAGGTCCAGGGTCAAAAGGAAAGCTAAACTGAGCTTGGAAAACTTGAGGAAAGTATATGTGAGTATAGAATTATAATTTATTTTAAGTTTAAAGAAGATTTGAAATTCGTATTGCCTAAAAAT
Source organism: Cistogaster globosa (assembly GCA_937654795.1). Taxonomy (NCBI): domain Eukaryota; kingdom Metazoa; phylum Arthropoda; class Insecta; order Diptera; family Tachinidae; genus Cistogaster; species Cistogaster globosa. The sequence goes on along the minus strand of OW569406.1, from coordinate 50,085,423 downwards.
TTTGATTGGACTGCAAGGGGGTCATCAAAAAGGTCGAGAAATCCATCTGTCGGCTGACTTGGAAGACTTACGACTCAAAACTTGATGAAGTCGCCAGCATGCCCCCTTTTCAGAACCTTTTAGCGGTGAAAGAGTTGGAGAGAAAGTTGGAGGAGTCGCCAGGTTTCACTGAAGCAATAGTAAAGAACTTAAGTTTATGCTTAAAGTATTTTAATAATCTTACATATTTTTTTAGATATCACATTTACATTTGATTAAGGGGACATCGCAGGATGTCAGTTCTGTGATGCGCTCAATTTTTACTGATGACCTACTCGAAAAATATAATTGGGATGGAAGGTGGGATAAGCAAGCCCTCTCAAAGTTCTCTTTGGTTAACAACTTCCTGCGAGATAAGTACTACAGATAAGAAGTTATTTGTTTATTGCGTATTAAATTATTTATACATAAATGTATCTCTTTTTTTACTTTAAGGTGTTTTCCAACAGCAAGGACCGCTAGATTTTGAAAAAAGTGTGAAGAAGTCGGTAGAGCGAAGCCACAACAGACTACAACCAAAAAATATTTAAAAAAAGATAAAAATTAAGTATTGTATTATAAATGGAGTCATTTTTTATAAAACAAGTTATTTATGTATTAAAATATTATTTAGATATTAAAAAAGTAACATTATATATTTGAAATATTAAATTTTGTTTTATTAAAAAATGTCAGATTTTTCAATTGAGGGTATATCCATCAATTGTGACGGATATATCCATCAAGTGTGATGAAAACATCTGTCATCAATAAATAGTAAACTGCTGTAGAGTGAGCAGTGCAGATATATGTATCTCATAACGAAAAGAATTCATTAGTTAGAAAGAGAAGCAAAATCACATGTACACAAAAGTTTCCATCTAGTTTTTCATTTTTCCCTTAAGAATGTGATAGAAACTTTGTTCTACGCGATGATGGATATTTCCATCATCAGTGATTGTCATTTGATGGATCAAATGATGGTCACTGTTGTTGTAGGGCAGTTTGTAACATTTTTATTAAAAAAATTATGTGTACGTGCTTGTAAGTTTTTCATACATATTAATTTTTGATATTTAAAAATAACTTTAATGATTTTGGAGTATTGAAAATTAATAAGAAATTATATGTTTTATGCTATAAACACAATCAAGTCCACCGACCATCGACTACAAGATGTTAAGAATAGAATACATGCGTGCTTATGAGAATAATTCATTTAGCCGCTACACGACTACACGGCTACTTTTGTAGCCCATAGCCAACTAAAGGCCGGGGCACATAGAATTCGGCATACGTTAAACTTTGACAAATTCAACTAAAGTCAAAGTAACGACGGATGAGGTTGGCACAATGAATACTTGGCTGACGGATGTTAAATCAAAGTTTGCTCTCAATTTTTATTCACTTTTGAATTTAATTTTTATTTTATTCACTTGTGAATTTAATTAAATTTGTATTTTATTGTTTGCCACCAAAATTGTTTTATTTAAATCACAAAACACAATTAAGACACAGCAAGAGTTAAAAGAGAACAGAGAAGAAGAAGCAGTTGATAGTTGTCAAAGTATTCAACATACGTCAAAAGTTGACCAACTTTCGTACTTTGCGTTGAAGAACACGTATTGATTGTGACAACGCTCATAAGAAAACATGTATTTTAACTGACTTGTCAGTTTAATTTGTCAAAGTTTAACGTATGACGGATTCTATGTGCCCCGGCCTTAAGGCTAATTTCTATTTTTCTTGACTACAAAAATCAGATTAGCGCTGCCAATGCAAGAAATGCATGAAATGGTGGTTTTAAAAACGCAATACATTAAGTTTCGCTATTAAAAACGCGAAAAACTATTATAGTGGCACCATTGAAAAATAATAATCATCTGTTCATTTGTCTACATTTTTCATTTACTTTTTATTTGGCGCATTTTTTTGTTTCTTTTTTTTTCTTTTGCTTAACTTTAATACGTATGTCAAAATAGATGTTTATTTTTTGTAGTTAGTGGTCGGTAGTCGTTAAATGATTTAAGTAGCTGGCGACTTGGCTATTTTTGTAGCCAGCTACTTTTGTAGTCGGTAGTCGATGGTCGGTAGCCTTTGATTGTTTTTATAGCACATTAGACTTGTGTAGTTCATAAACGATTGTTAAGTATTTCGGATATGAAATTAGTGCTGCCACGTTTTGGCAATGCTACAGTGTTGTTGCTGTCATATTTCGAAAAGAACATTGCGTGATATAAAACAAATATAAGTAAAATATTAGGTTGAAATCTACAAATAAAATGTACAGAATAATATATTAATGGCTTGCGACAACGTTTTTTCTTTTAATTTTCTTTCTGTTTTTCATATTTTTACACTAATCATGGTATTATTGTATTTGTTGTCGTTGCGCTGATAAAGCTCTAAACACATAGACGACAGCAGGCATCAGACAGCAAACTATCAAAAATAAAATACATGTGTTTATATGAAAACGATTATTTTGACGACATCACAGCAGCACGACTACAGGACAGCATTTTCTGCTGCTGCCAACTTAGGCTATTTTCTATTTTGACGGGCAGCAATAAACAAATATAGTATTGCCATTATACATATAAATTGGAAAAATAAGAACAAAATTTTTTTTTTAATACTAAACATAAAAGAACATTACAAAAATGCAATAAGAAAATAAATTTATGTTTTTTTATAGTTTTTCGTGATATTATTACACTTTTTTTTTTCAAAAAATTTAATTTTATTCATTATAAAATATATATGCGGCATCCCTGAAATTTTAATTGCTAAGATACACAGCTGTTCATTTTTCATTTCATAGTATTGTGTTTTTCGTTTGAGTTAATTTTTGTCATATTTTATTTTATTTTTCGTTTTAAGATAATGGTAAAGTACCTATTTGTTTGATTTTCTGTTGTTATTTTTAATACGTTTGTAAAATTGTGCAGAGGAATAGTATGGACACATTAGCTGATTATTATGTTGTTGCTGTCTTAAAAATAATTATGAAGCCGACTTCAAAGCAGCATTTGAGGTTGGCAGCATTTGAAGCCGTGAAGTTGTGAAGTCTGCTGTCGTCTATGTGTTTAGAGCTTAACTTATAATTGATATGCCTTGGTACGATCAATACGTCAGCGGAACATTTTGAACTAAAGGGCGGCTTACATGGTTACATAGAATTGTCTAAACCAAATGTTATGAATCTGCACAAATTGAGAGCAATTACGGATGAAAATTTGACAGTCGTATGGCTGTGTATGTTTTTTTGAAAGTTTTCAAAAGGCAATTACGAATCATTAGGTCAGGGATGCATTTCCCTCCAAACCGCCCAAAAATCTATGTATACCAATTGTAAAAACGCGAAAAAATCTGTCGTAAGATTTTTACTCTCATTTTTAAAATACGGATGGAATTTCATATTATTTTCTCTTCGATTTTACGTACATCAAGTCGTACCGTCTAAACCGCCCTTAAGACAGATTTTAAACTAAAGAGAGCCTTTGAACTAAAATATGAGCTAGTTCACACTTAAACTAAAAAAAAACGTTCATTAAATAATAATAAATAATACGGCTAAAAAAATATTTTTTTCTCTTTTCGTTAATTGAATTTTTAATGTGTTTGACAACATTTTGAATTTATTTTTTGTATTTGGATAAACTTAATTTGAATATTTTTGTTTTCCGTTCCGTGAAGATTTAACCCAATGATGTGGTCACACCATTGCGTAGGTCTTCAGGAAACAGGATGCAAAATCCAAATATAAAAAATTAAAAACTTAATTTAAATAATTTTTTTCCATTTTCCTGAACATGCCATCCAATGGTGTGGCGAAATGTTAAAAAATTATAACATCTTTTTTTTTAAACTGACCTTGTACTTGAAAAATTAAAAAAGAAAATTAATTTTAAAGACCACAAAACATTAATATTTAATCACGTCTTCTATTAATTTAAATATTACAAATTTTTCATTTAAAAAAAAAACACTATATCAAAAAAATTTAGTTTTGAAAATGGCTGTTAATTCAAATAGAAATGACATATGTACTTATATATATTTATATACATATATAGCAACTTCTTTTAATACACAAAAAATCAACTGAAATAAAATAACATGACATAAATAAACCAGAACAAACTCCTGGACGAAGGTGATTCGTAGACTATTGAACGAAATGAGCCAGTTAAATGTCTAGGTCTTTCTGTTCATCTAAATCATTTTTTCAATTTAACCCATACACTATTGAATGTGAAGTCCATAGTTAAATGAACCGATCATGTTCACTTGGATGAATCGGACAAATTAACCCGCTCGTTCACGAATGACACAACTCTTGTAGTTTAGTTAGTTCAGCCGAGCGGTTCTAAAAAAAAAAAAAACATTTGTAAAAACAACACGGCATTTTATTGTTGCTTTGTGAGTGCAAGTGTCAAAAATAGAAAGTAAAATAAAAGATAATTGCTCTAAAAACAAGAGCTCACTCTGTTCTGCATATGCTTGTTGTTGGTGTTTTTGAAATTCGTAAACAAAAGTTGTAAAATATAAACAACTTTTTACATATCTAACTACAAACTATCTGGGCGGACGACACTACCTAGTAAAATAAATGTACCTTTCGTCTCATTTTTTAACAAATACACTCACACTTTAAAAATTTGCTTTCAAGTTTTCGTTCAATTGAGTCTTTCCAATTACATTCAAGAAAACAGCTGATTGAAGTTTTTCCATCCAAATTTGCATTAAAAATTCTGCTGTCATTGTTTTCTTGACATCTTGCTTAAAAACTTGCTTTGAGATTGTGTGCAGCCTACGTCACAGCTTTCAATTTTTATGAATTTTCACATGCAGTATGTGTAAGTTTTTTAAAAGAGAATTGAACAAAAGCTTGACGGTGTGACTGCACTGTAAACGAAGCTGATATGATTAAAATGTCAAATTCCATATAAAATAAGTAAAACAAAAGTATCTCCGAGAAAATAAAAAACTAAACTAGTTTCACTCAAATCTAAGAGAGCAAAATTAAAAATGGTCTCCTTAGCCTCTCACACCCAAGGTACAATTATTTTACTAGGTAGTGTCGTCCGCCCAGCTGGTTTGTAGTTGGACATGTCGATAGTTGTTTATATTTTCCTACTATTGTATACAAATTTCAAAAAACACTAACAACAAGCATATGAAGAACAAAGAGTGCGTTTGTTGTTAGAGCAATTATCTTTTATTTTCTGTTTCTATTTTTGACATTTGCACTCACAAAGCAACAATAAAATGCCATGTTGTTTTTACAAATGTTGTATTTGTTGTAGAGCCGCTATTACCTAGTAAAATAAATGTACCTTGCTCACACCCTTCAAAAAAATTAGTGCTTTAAATTAAATTGGGTACTGCCAAGTTTAAATACATCGAAATGTACTCAGATTGTATAAATTATATGGCATCATCTACAAGAGTACCCATTCAACTATGAATATCAGTTCTTCTTCTTTTTTTTACATGGGAAAGTATTTTAGAGATAACAAACTAACCTAACATACCGAAAATGAAAGTTTATAAAATTAAACAAATTTAATAAATTATTCAAAAGTTAAAGTAATAAATTAAACAAAAGTCAATATTTTATAAACCAAAAAATATTTTGTAAAAAAATACGTTACAAATACTACATTTGGGCTTTCCTTCATACTATATATTGGCTTATACCTCGAAAACTAAGAGTTGTTCCTAGATGGAACCAATTGTGGATGAAAGCCACAGATACTAGCTCTAATCTGGCGTATAGCCTTTGTTTGTTGAGCATATTTTCTTGAAAAAAGTATTAGAAAAAATAAATTTTAAAATTTCACTCATTCTACAAGTGGGCTTATATCTTGAAAACCAAGAGTTGTTCCTGGATTGGACCAATTGTGGCTGAAAGTCACATATATTGGCTCTAATCTGGCATATAGCTTTTATTTTTTGAGTATATTTTCTTGAACAAAGCATTAAAAAAAGGAAATTTTCTGGTTTCACTCATACTACAAATGGACGTATATCTCGAAAACTAAGACGGTTTGTTAACTTGAAAATTCTCTCTCGAAATAAAAAAAGAAGAAGAGGTGATATTCATTGTTGACTTAGAAATTTAATAGAAGTTGCCATATAATTTATAAAACCTAGCTACATATTGGTGAATTTAAACATGGCAGCATTCGATTTAATGTCGAAACCTTAGAATTGTTGTGCTCCATTAGCCATTAAAAAAATTAGTTAGGTATGTAATATATACTTGAATATACCTAAATTATTCTATTTTTGTTTAGGTTTATTTTATATTGTTGTGCCCTTAACAGTAATGTTTAGAGTATGTGGCAATATTGTACAAAAACAAAAAAAAAAACATGAAAATAAACAAAATTATTATTTTGCGGATGTTGTTACAGATAACGTGTTCTCTCTTCGAAACATTAACATTTCTTTTTAGTTATAATCTTAAAAATTAATAATATTTAAATTTTATTATTTATTTATTTAATTTGATAAGGAGCACAAAACAATAAATTTTATTTGCGTAAAAATATGTGCATGAATTTATTGTTTATGAAAAAGGTTGATCAGTTATATTTTGAGACCTACTAATTTTAGCGTGTTTCTCGTTATTTACTTCAAAAACTATGGCAACACTTGAATAAAAAAGTGTGTCTGGCAGCCTAGATTAAAAAAAATGAGTTATCACTTATTTTTCTTCTCAATATAAAGGGAGAGAAAAAGAGTAATTCTCTCTGGAGTGAAAATTTTAATTTGTTATATTTAGTTTGTTATCTTCTCGCCCGCACAAAATTTAACAAAAAATTGCAAGCTGCCGCAACGATGCCACGTGGTAAAATTATTCACCTTGTGCATGATTAAAAATGTGGTAGTCAAAGCTATGGCAAATTGAATACTAGCTAACCGCATAAGGACAAAAACAAAAATCGCCTGAATTTTGTTTGTGTAAATTTACGTGTCAGTAAACAGTGATGAATAATATAAAAAAACAGAGAAGAATATGAAATTTACTGAACAAGTTCTACTTTATTTCATTTTTCCTTTGGTGTCTTTCGGCACATTGAACAAAGTTCCACTCCCGCTCTTCTTACTTTCCAAACCACTAAAATATTTCTTTAAATACTTTTTATACATGTACTAACATGCACACATACATATATTTTGATAAAAACAGTTAGCAATATTTTAAAATTTGAGAAACATTTTCTTTTCAATAAGTGTTGTTGTTTGTTTTTTCTTATTTATTTTTTAACTGCAATTGGCACACACACTCTTGTTACTTTTCACACAATGGTTTATTTGCACACTCACATTTTTTAAATGACTTATTTAAAAAATTTTATCCGATGTTAAAATTTAACTTTTTTTCTTGTATTTAAAGGTTAAATTAGACGTGTCATACCATAAAGCCATAGCCGTAACCATGGCCATAACCATAATCATATTTGCTGCCAGCGAATAGTGGCGCGTCAACAAACTGTAAACAATTTTTAAGTTTGGTTGGAATTAGTTTGTAGGCCACTTTTTTTGACAGTCGTATATACCAGCAAAAAATACTGAATTCGCCTACGCTGTCACCTGGTAACTTAATTCGCCTTGGCCAAAAGTATTGGAAAGTAACTCGACTGTCGCCATTCTAAAATTAGTATCGCCCAAAAGTATTTTTTAACGTTTGGCGAGAAATCGCCATAATTGACAACACTGATTGACATTTGGCTGCCTAGAAAATTGAAGAAGTGAAGAAAGGCGTTTTGTGTGTAGCAGAGTATTAAAATAAATCTTTTTAACCAAATAAGACAAAGTTTGTTAAGGACTTGTTATTTCTTAATAGTTAAATAAATATATAACAATATAAGGAAAATGAATCGCAGACGTCATCACGATGGCGATGAAGATGGATACGGTATGCAACAAAAAATTTCAGGAAAACGATAATAATTTAATTACTTTTCATAATTTTAGAACATCGCAATCGCAAACGGAGAAGGGTTTCAGAAAATCAAGAAATCGAAGATCACTTGGAGTCCTTAATATTGCGTGTGGGCGAGAGTAGTACTTCGTCCATCGAATCGAATTTAGAAGGCTTATCATCGGTATTGGAAGCAGATTTGGGAACGTTCCGTTTGAAAATTTTACGTACTCTATCTGATTGTGCAGTAAAAATGCCAGAAAAATGTACCATATATACGACACTTGTAGGTCTACTCAATGCAAAAAACTACAAATTTGGTGGTGAGTTTGTTGATCACATGGTAAGGACCTTCAAAGAGAGTCTTAAACTATGCCGATGGGATGCGGCTAGATATTGTTTACGATTTTTAGCCGATTTAGTAAATTGCCATGTCATATCGGCCTCTTCCTTGCTGCAATTGATGGACACTATGATTGATGTTTCAAATGAGGATCCTGTACCTCAAGTGCGACGTGATTGGTACGTTTTTGCTGTACTCTCTACGCTACCCTGGGTCGGCAGAGATTTGTATGAAAAGAAAGAGTCTTCTTTGGAATCGTTGCTTTTACGCATAGAGGTTTATTTAAATAAACGCTCAAAAAAACACCACAATGCATTACGCGTGTGGTCAGTTGATGCTCCACATCCTCAGGAGGAATATTTGGACTGCTTATGGGCTCAAATAAGAAAGCTCAGACAAGATAATTGGGCTGAAAAGCATATTCCGCGCCCATATTTGGCACTTGATTCAATTTTATGTGAGGCATTGCAGCACAACTTGCCGCAAATTGTACCACCTCCTCATCACGAATCCTATGTATACCCGATGCCATGGGTTGTCTACCGAATGTTTGATTATACTGATTGTCCTGATGGTCCAAACTTACCCGGAGCTCATTCTATCGAACGTTTCTTAATTGAAGAACATCTTCATCACATTATTGAAGTGCATCATGGTGAGCGTAAAGATTGTGCAGCTCAGCTATTAGCATTCCCTTATAAAAATAAGATCCCGCTTGAATACTGTATTGTTGAAGTAATATTTGCCGAACTTTTCCACATGCCTACACCACGTTACATTGATATTGTTTATGGCTCAATATTAATTGAATTGTGCAAATTACATCCATCTACGTTACCCCAAGTTTTAGCACAAGCAACCGAAATTTTATTCATGCGTATTGATTCAATGAATACCTCTTGTTTTGATCGTTTTGTTAATTGGTTTTCATATCATTTGAGTAATTTTAAATTCACTTGGTCGTGGGAGGAATGGGATAGTTGTTTGCTGTTGGATATTGAACATCCGCGACCAAAATTCATACAGGAGGTTTTACAAAAGTGTTTAAGGTAATTCAAGTAGCATTTATAAGAAGTAAAAGATTATATTTTATAATATTAATTTTAAAGGTTATCTTATCATCAGCGTATAGTTGAAATGATGCCAGAGACTTACGCAAAATTATTGCCTGTACCACCTCAACCAAATTATAAGTATGCCTCTGAGGAAGCTGGTAAGTTTTCTTTTTATAAATATATCATTTTGTGTTACTGAAAATTGAGAAACGGCAAGTGAATCGATATTACGTAAGAAAAAAATAATATATTGACGAAATACTAAGCTGAAGTAGGTACGACCAACGTTTTATATTGTTTTTTTTGGAAAAATCTAGGAAAAATCTTTACGGGCAGCTCAAAAATTAAAAAAAGTTGTCAAAGGGGTGTAAAATGCAATTTTAAACGAAAAATGTAAATTGAATAAATTGGAGATGATGGCCCTTAAGGTGCAGTCAGATTAATTAAATATTTTATAAAAAAAGCGTAACCACTATTTTAAAAAATATTTATTCAATCTTCTCTTACAATAATCATTACGAATGACAATTTAAAATATAACAAAGATGGTATCTTACTTTTTATATTGAGTGGAATCTAATATTTCTTAGTAAGTATTTAAGAAGGAAAATACTTTTTTCCGTAATTTAGTGGTTACGTCTTTGGTCAAATATTTGACTATTTCGGACCTCTAAAGCTTGTATTTATAATGTGACATGTATCAAGTATTTTATGGGGGAATGAGACAATATGAATATCATCGGAAATGTAACTTCAAAAAATATTTATTTGAAAAGGAAAAGAGTAAAAAATGAAAAAATATAATTCAGCCCCAAAAATTTTCTTAAAAATTACATTTTACACACCGCACTTTTTTAGTTTTTGAGCTATGACCATTATCTAGATTTAGGCCGTTTTCTCTTTAACTTTCCAATTTAAAACGAGAATAATTTGTGGTTCTATTTGATTATATTCTTTTTCCAATTAAAGCATCATATATTAAATTTAATATTAGATTTGTCTAAATCGAATGTGTATAAATAGGATTAAAATTGCATTTGCTGTTGTGTGACATAGTTTTTGTCAGGTCTGAACGATGAGCTAATCTTAAAAAAAAATTTAAATAATAATTTTGTGTGATTAAAGTTTCATATTGTACTGTGGCATCTAAACAAATATTTTTTCTAGATTTCGATATTGTGTCATTACGTCGCGAGTTTAGAATATGTAGCGCCAATTTTAGTAATCATTTGGCGCTCAAAAAACTGAACAATATTCATCATTAGCCACTTTCAACCTGCGATCATTTGAGGTCTAAAGTACATTATTAAGATGTATTTGTTCTTTGTGGCTCTTAAAGCTTAGATTTATTTCGGATTTGTAAAGTAATTTCCTTTTTACTTGTGTCTGGTAAAAAATATATCTTTTGCTCCTTTGTTCTTTCGAAGAAATATATTCTTTAACAAATTAATATAAGTGATATGACGTACTTACATTTTTTAAGTTCCTTTTATAATATCTATGTTCATATTAAAGCAAATTTTAAAATCACTTAGGACAACACATTAAGTTATCTATAGCAATTTAATGATATCAACACTGCCGTTGATAATAAGAATGTGATACGGCTACGTATAATAAAATGGAATGCTTTTCTTGCAAAAGATAAAATTGATGTAATGGTAATTATTAGTGTACTTTATTTGTATAGTAACTGCATTTATTTTCAAGTGTAAAACGCTAGCGTATTCGGCGACTTACTGTTTTTCAATGTTTCTAATTCCTTACAATACACAGTGAGGCAGAATAAAAATATTTTTAAAATAACTCCTTCATTTATAAGCGGCTTTGCTGGTTGATCCAAAACTTTGCATGTGTATAGCTTATGTGTATTTGAACTTAAGTTTTTAAGGTACACTATCCACTTTCCAGAGATGGCGCTATGTGGTCCCAAGGTGAGTACCTCGCACCTAAAATTTTTTAAAAATTATACACGGTCTAAAAGGCCTAGTAAACACCTACAAAATGGTGCCTCAAATTGCTTCCCGATGTTTTAAAGTGATTAAGTTATAAGCATTTTAAGATTAAAAGTTTTGATTTTTCGATGCCTTGGTCTAGTTTTTTCAAAATGTTGGGTGCAACTTCCACCAAGTTTTTTTTTATTCTTTACAGTAGTTATCGAACAAAATTATGAATATTTGAAAAAAAAAATTAATTTTTATATAAAATTCAACTTAAAAATTCCAAAATTATTGCAGTTTTGTGTATCTTAGGACAAAAAGGGCAACCAATCTTTTTTTTTATTTGATAGGAAAATTTTCTTAATATATAAAACTGCTTTATTTTTGTTTAAGTGAGTGCGTATTTACTAAATTTCGTATAAAATTGATTATCCTTGTAGAGGGCCCTTCAATTTGAGCTATTTTACATCGAAATTTTGAATTAACTCTATATGTTTTTAGGTCCCAAAGCTAGGATCCGAAAAAGACCACAATAAAAGGCTACATATACTCCGAATTGTGGCTAAAAGTATTTCATGAGTCCTAGTCCATATGTGGACTTTGTAGGCAAATGAGTAAAATTTTTAATTTTGTGATTTTTGGATTTTATTGTATTATTTTATTTAATGTTGCAGGTTTCTTGCCACTTGTTTTTAGATGAGAAACTACATATGCACAGAAAGTTTTATTTGATTTGCTTAATTTATATAAATCTTATTGCATATTTAATATTTTAACTTTCCATATGAAAATTGGTTTTTTTAAATCTTTCAAATATAAATATTTAATGATATTCTGATGAAATATTTATTATTAAAAACTACAAAATTAAATGTATTACTGCAGTGAAAGCATATCCATCGAATCAACAAAGCAAAGAGACAATAAAACTCGAAAATAAAAATAGTTACTAAAGGCCCATTTACACTATTATACAAGTCTTAAGATTTTTATTTTGTTAAAAACGAAATCTTATGAGAATTGTTGTGTTTGTCAAAAAAAAAAAAAAAAAAAAAAAAAAATCCAATGTAACATTACATTTTGTTTCTACACTATCACACTTCAAGAAGAATGAAATGAGCAGAAGCGAAATGGCTATATGGATGTGCTTTTCCCGCAGTAGTGCATTTTATTTTGAAATATTTATATTTAAAGTACATAATTAAGTACAATTAAAGTAAATTAACATTTTTACATTCCTCATATTAGACCCTTTTTTCTTACAATTTTCGGAGGTCAGCAACAAATATTAAGATTTTGCTCTGTTTTTTATGTATATGAATGTAGATATCGCAATTTCCTACCAAAACAAAAGAGATTCACTCAATATCATTCTTACGCGCAAAACAATGTGTCCTCAAATATAACTGTTCAAATTTGTATTTTTATGTAACGGAAGGTAAAAATTTGTATGCGCCTGTAAAAGAGTTCATAACAAAACAAATATAGCTGAAAAAAGGGTTAAAAGTGTAGCTGCTTTGCTGCTTTTAATATTCAAGTTCCAAAAAGCAAACACCTTGTTAAAAACGATTATACTATCAACGAAAGGCTACTGAAAATATTCTTTGATGCTGTTGATACACTTCAAAAATGTCAAAACAAGTTTGATAAATTAAGAGTATTGGGTATGATGCCTACACATGCCATATAATTCAACAGGTAGCCAAAATGTTCATATTATGGACTGGAAATCTCAGGGCATAACGACAAATTCAGCAGCATTACAGCACAAGCTATTTTTCCATGACAAAAAAACTTTATATTCTTTTACTCAACAAAACATTTTTAAAACCGCATCATAAACTTAAACTTGGAGGCTACAAAATATACAGAGAAGACCGGCTTACAAACGGAGAAGGTGTACAAATAGCGGCAAAAAGTAAAGTAAAGTAAAAGTTATTACCAAAAATTTTAACACATATTGAGAACATCTTTAATACTTTAAATGACTTTTTTATTTTTGGTGACTTATACGCCTATTGGAACTGTGTTTCAAACAACTCTGCCGTTAAAACTTTATGAACATAGTTTTCTATCTAATTATTATATATACTACCTAGACTCTTTTACCAGGTTTGGTCAAAATATTTTACCTGTTCAACCTTCTACAGTAGATGTTTTGCTATCTAACTAGTGTATACCTTTTTCGGCATTGGAATCCCATCCAAATTTTTTTAATTCAGACCATGTTCCAATATCATTTTTCATCAATGGGCATTTTCAATTAAAAACAATATCTGTTCCTTTATACAATCAAGCTGATTGGTCAGTCTTTAGAGACTGGGTAGAGAACGAAAATAGGCGCCACGTCATTGATCAAGGGGAAGAAAACACTAATAACTTAGATATGGCACTAAATCAATTATGTTCAATTGTCAAACAGGTATTTAATTTAGCGAAAAATCCATTGCAGAGAGAAATATCTACAGTAGTTTTCGCTTATAGTCCACCACTACAGTTGCACAATTTTTGTGGACTATAAGCGAATTAGGACTATAACCGAATTTCTTTTTAAGCCACTCTATGGACTATAACTGAATCCAGATATAATACACATTTTGGACTATATACAAAGTATGCAATTTCTTCAATAAAACCACTTTTTTTTTTTAACAAAATAAAAGTTTATTTAAAATATAAGCAAATATTGATTTAAATAAAATTAATAGTTTAAACAAAAACCTTTACATATTATTATTTATTGTAATTCAAATGCTTTAAAAGCTTATTGTAATAAAAAGTTGCCAGAAATCTAAATAAAAAAGGCTGCCAGTTTGTTTAAAAAAGGTATTAAGAAAACAGGGTGGACTATATAAAAGTTTTTTTCTATACAATATTAGCTATGCATGCAAAGAAAATTTGGCCTTTAAACGAAAATGGACTATAGGCGAAGTGGACTTAAGAACAAATAATTTGTATGAAATTCGAAAAAACCTGCAAGTGAATAGGACTGTTTTGGCTTACATCCGTTTTTGGCCTTTAAGCGGAATGGACTATAAACGAAAAGTACTGTAATACATTTAAAATGTTGATACTACAAAGAAATAAATTCAGGCGTAAATTACAGTGATGTGGAAATCCAAACTACAGAACCCCATTAATTAGTATACTGAAGCAATTAGGCAAGCTTATCGATTTTCATATAAACAGGGATATAAATGATTCCTGGTCAAGATTTATCTATAAATTGCTTTCCCGTTCTAAAAAGTTTTGTAAGCTTACTAAAGCATTTAAAGGCAAAAATTTACCGCTTACTGATCTGCATGTGAACGGTCACCATAACTACACATATGGCAAAAAAAAAAATAGGTGTGAACTACACAGTAAACAATATCCGTATATATTTTAGATTTAATTTATACTTCATGGTTCTTTTCAATTATTTTTAATAAATTTATTTATTTTACGTTCTTAAAAGTTAAAAGGAAGGGAAAATACTAGTAAAAAAATATTTAAAATAAAGAGAATTCCAAAAAAGGACAGCTTTTGATGTGGACACAAAAATAGGTGTATACAAAACAACTTAAAATTTAACATTAAATTTGAACTACAAAATTGTTTTTCACAAACAAAAACTAAATGATATTATTAATACCCCGTATAATTGCCATTGTTTTTGAGGACAGCTTACATTCTACGAGGCATAGACGAAATTAAATTACGGCAAGTCTCTATCCCAATATTGTACTAAACATGTTGAATGTTTTCCCATAATTGGTTTTTATTACTAAAAGGAAGCCTGGAAACTCTTCTTTGTAATTCTCCCCAAAGGTTTTCAATTGAGTTCAAGTCGGGGGACTGACTTGGCCATTCAATCAAGTCTATCTTCTCTTGACGAAACCATGCACATACCAATTTTGATTAGTGTTTTGACTCGTTATCCTGTTGAAACTTCCATATTAGAGGCATATTTTCCTCAGAAAAGGGAAGCATAACATTCTCTAACAAATTTTTGTACACAAATCTGTCCATTGTTTGCTCTATTCGATGAATTGGACTTACTCCATACCAGGAAAAGCAACACCATATCATGATATTGGCTCCTTCATGCTTGATGGTCTTTTTTGTGTACCTACTATCGAATTCTTTACCTTTTGGCCGACTAACATTTCTTTCTGCGTCGTTTCCAAATAAATTGATTTTGGTTTCGTCGTTCCAAAGGATATTTCGCCACTTTTTTTCTCCCTCTACTCCACAATCAATCTTTGTGAGCCAAGCAAAATTTTTCCTCTTCTTTAAATTGTTTGTTCTTAGCAGAGGGAATTCTCGAGCTATCCTACCTTGTAGACCTGCCTTCTGTAATCTTCTTCGCACAGTTCGTGATGACACTGTATTTCCAATTTCTCTTGCAACTGCCTTAGATGACTTAAAAGGTTCCCGCTTGGGTAGAGTAACTATGCGGTTGTCTGAAGTTTTTTATGTCTGCCTTTTTTTCAACGTAATTTATGTGTTTTAAAGCGTTTTTTACAAAATTCTCAGACCGATTCAAAGCATCTGCAATAAATTTGTAGATTTTACTTTGCTCGCGAAGTTTAAGAACCAGGAGTCTTTCTTCATTACTGCAATGGCGCCCATGACCCATCTTAAACATGAATTTCGTCTGATATAATGTTTAATTTATTTTTAATTAATACTATTTCACTTACTTCCCTAATTTTTTTTAATTTTTCCCCAATAAATCAGAGTTTGACTAGACTAAAAACCACACACCTATTATTTTGTCCAAGTAAAATTCGCACTTAAAAGAAAAATGCCGCACTGTTTATCTCAGATAAACTTATTTTTAATGGGATTTCCTTTTTTTCCTTCTACGACAATAATAACAGATTATTTATATGACAATTTTTCGCACTTTTAAATAAGTTAAAAAGGAAAAAATTTTTACACCTATTTTTTTGGCCATATGTGTATAAGTAATCCATCAATTATGGATATTTGCCAATTAGCATTCTGAGTCTATTTTGAACAGTAGATTTCTTAAACTTAACATCATTTTTGACCAACAGTTTGGATTATGTATGGAACGCTCAACCATTAATCAATTGAAGAGAGTAATTTAAGTTATTGAAGATAATTAAAGTCAGCGCAAAAGAACTGGAGTTATCTTTCTTTTTATTGAAAAGACATTTGATTCTTTCTGGCATGATGGTTTGTTGTTCAAACTTAACTGTTTTAATTTTTCCATTTATAGATCTTTTGTCTGCGTCGATTTAAATTATTATAGTAAAAGGCAAATACCAGCAGGTTTGCTGCAAGTATCCGTTCTTCTCCTACACTATATTCATTATATACCTCTGAAATCAAGAAGCAGTTTTTATGCTGACAACAAAAAACTGCTACAACTCACAGAAAGAAGCTTAAAATTATACAGAATAAAAACTTAAAAATAATACACAACCTTCCCTTAAGATTTCCCACTGACTTACTTCATTCAAATTTTGACTTGACGCTGTCATTTAATGAAAAATTCAGATCTAATTTTGAAACTATAAAAACTTCTTAAAGCAATCACTAAGATTCTTTTAAAAAGAAAGAATCTATGCTGGTGATTGGTTAAACAAATTTTATTATAACTTCCAAGTTTGTTTAAGGTTTTTTGAAATAAACTTTTCCTTAACACAGTATTTTTAAAAGTTTCGTTATATTTTATTAAGTAGTTTAAAATTGTTGTAATACTTTTAAGTAAACTCTCATACTATTGTACCTTATATTTTTTAAGCTGATATTAAACAAAGAAATATAATAATAAAAATTAAAAAAAAACATTTACGTTCCAAAATTTTTGATGACCTTGAACAATCATTTAAAGATCAGCGTGAATCTATTAAATATAACTTAAAAATCATCATTCCGATCACATTGCAGTTTGAAATATTGTATTTCTTTTTTGGGCTGATACTACAAAGGGGACCTGATTGAATTAAGGCCATGCAGAAATTTTTTTAAGGCTACATATAACTCAAAAGTTGATGTCATTGGTACTACAAAACTTGAAAATTTTTTTAGATTTATTAAAAAATTAAATATAACAATAGGTTATAGGCCCAGCAGAGAAAACTGGTATTGTTCAATTTTGTGGAAACAATTTTGAATATTTCCCAATTAACTATTGATCAAGGTCGAGAATACAAATCTAGTTTGATGTTTACATTCTGTAAAGCAAAAGGTATACAAATTTGTGAAACAATGGCGTATTCCCCGCAACGTAATGGTGTTGCTGAGAAAATTAATCGTACCATTGTCGAACGCGTAAGGGCTTTGTTACTTGAAGCAGGTTATCCGAAAATTTTGTAGAGAGAAACCCTATATTCAAGTGCCTATATTTTAAATAGAAGCTCAACTTAAGCATTAACTACGAAGAAAACCACTGCAGAGTTGTGGTTTGGTTAGAAACCTGATTTATCGAAATTAAGAGTGTTTGGCTGTTTGGTTTTTGCTTGGGTACCGAACAAAAACGGACAAAACTAGATGCTAAAAGTAAAAGGTTAACTGTGATAGGTTACTGTCCTAATGGCTATAGGATATGGAATAATGAAAAACAAAAGGTGGCTTTAGCTAGAGATGTAAAATTTAATGAAACAGCATTTTCTTTTAAAAATAGGGTTAGGTTAGGTCAGGCAGGCGGCCACAGCCCACTTGGGTCCACCGATTGGTCCCTTTGTGTTACCTGCTGTTAGAAGGGAGAGAGAAGAAGAAACAGAGAAAAAGAAGAAGAAACAGAGAGAGAAGATTAAGACAGGAATTAGAGATGAAGAGATGAGAAAGACAGAAAGAAGAACCGCGGGTCCGAGAATACGGAGAAGGCCCGAGAAAAATGCAGAGAAGAATCCGCTAAGTGAGACCAGTCGACCAAAGTGTGCGCTCATCCCACGAATGAGTTACGGTGTCCGGTCGTGGGCCGGTAAACCACCCACTGTTCCTTAAAAAGGAACTAATCCTACCTGGACGCATTGACTATATATTAGAAAGGCCCTCATAGTACCGCTGACCAAGATATCTCGGCTGTATACACTCCAGCGCAGGGCATTGACAGGGGAGGTGTTCCACCGTCTCTTCCTGCTCCTCATCCTGACAACTTCTGCAGAAGTCGTTAAAAGGGATAACCATTCTCCTAGCATGGGTCTAGGAGAAATAATCAAGAAAGTGATACTGATTTTTCTTGTTTAAACAATATGTATCCTCAAGAACAAGAAAATTAAGAAGTGTCAATTTGTGGAAATAATATTGGAACTATTTCAAGTTATCAAGATGAAGGTATATTGGTTAACATAAATTAGAGTCATGACAATGAGAAGTCGCACGTGGAAGAGCAAGTATCCGAAGTATCAAGACCAAGTGAAAGAATTCGAAAGCCAAATTGTTATTTTTTTTAACTCTACTCAACGTTGTTTGAAGCTGTTCTTAATGAACAAACTGCTCCAGGATCATTTGCAGATATTGAAAAATGTAATAATAGAGAAAAATGGTAGGCTGCTGTTGAAGAAGAACTTGAGTCAGAGAATAAAAACGACCTTCAAACATAAAAACTTAAAAATCAAAGTGGGTGTTCACAGTTAAAGAAGATGCTAACGGAAATCCAAAAAAATACAAAGTCAGACTAGTAGCGAAAGGCTATTTACAAAAATATGGGTTTGATTATGCTCCAGTTGCAAAACTATCAACAATAAGAATAGTTTTAATAGTTGGTATATTTAAAGGCTTTTATTTTCAACAGTTGGATATTAAAACAGCCTTCCTACATGGAGAACTAAAAGAAAATATTTATATGGAGATACTCGATGGAATGGAAAGCAATCTGGATTATGTTTTAAAACTACAAAAATCCTTGTATGGACTGAAGCAAGCTCCGAGGTGTTGGAATGAAAAACTAAATTGCAGATTGTTGGAATTAGCTTTTGTTCGTAATCAACACGACTATTGCCTTTATACCATGTTTGAACCTAGCAATACCATGTTTTTGCTGTTGTATGTCGACCATATGTTAATTGCTGGAAACAATGAAGACCACATTTTTAAGATGCAATTGTAACTATCAAAGCATTTCGAAATATCCGATTGTGGACGCCTTAACCATTTCCTTGTAATTAAGTTGGAATATAATATAAAAGAGGGAATTATGAAGATGTCGCAAGAGTGTTTGGAATGGCCGAATGTAATGATATTAGAACTCCTATAAAAAATGGCTGCAACTTACAACGACTACTAAAACTGAATGCAATCAACCCTACATAGAATTATTAGGCAGTCTTATGTACATAATGTTTAGTGTTCGTCCTAATTTATGGGAAGGTTTCAAAATGCTTCTTGTGAAATACAGTGGATATAGAAAAGGAACAGAGGCTTTAAAATTAGTTTACAATAGCAAACTTAAGGAAGATGCTTTAATCGGATATGCTAATTCAGATTGGGGGTCAAGTCTCGATGATAGAAAATCCACAAGTGGGTTAAAAGGATTATGGATTCGAGGAATATTAAAGGACTTAAGAGTTATAGATGATAATTATCCTGTTACAATTTTTGAGAACAATGCCGACGGTATTCCTATGGCTCAAAATATAGAATGTAAAAGATCAAAACATATTGATATCCGCCATCGCTTTATAAGAGACCACATTATAAAAGGAAATTTGGTTGTCAAGTCAGTTAAAACACAAAGCCAAATTGCTGATATTTTTACCAAATCGCTTGATGCAACTAACTTTAATGCAATTAGAAATTTGCTTAAATTATATAATTGAGAGGGGATGTTAAAGTTTAAAACCTGTCGTTAAAAGTACTTCATACTTTTATATATATTGAACTGTAAAACACCTTGATTTTTCGTATTGAAATTTTGTTGAATTAATTCTTATGTCTTAGTACAGGAAAATCATTAGTAAACTTATAACTTGCAAGTAATTTTAAATATAACAATACAAAAAAAAAAAAAAAAAACAAATAAAAGGGTGACAGAGAACTAAGAAATAAAAAAATAAATAAAATTAAGTACTGTACATAATTTTACATAAAAATGTCACCGGCTCTTAATGGGTTAAACATTTTTAAAATATTTAACTATTTCCTGAAAGATGTCTTTGAAAATATGGTGCTAAATAGTACTTTTCTTAAAAACAGTCCAGAGGCCATAACTCTGAAAATATTTTTTCACCTGATGTTTTTTTTCTTATATTTT
Source organism: Cistogaster globosa (assembly GCA_937654795.1). Classification (NCBI taxonomy): domain Eukaryota; kingdom Metazoa; phylum Arthropoda; class Insecta; order Diptera; family Tachinidae; genus Cistogaster; species Cistogaster globosa. Next base: position 50,064,917 of record OW569406.1, on the reverse strand, counting down.
AATTCTCTATCGCCTCATATATTTGTTATTTTTCATTGTAGCTACTTCGTTCTTCCAAATGATCTGGAAAAATTAGAGGCAGGCGTGGTGTTTCGACCGCTGCCTCAAAGAATTTGGACTGATCTTGCTGATTTTCAATAGAAAATTTTTCAAAACTATGTCTGATTGGAGTATTTAAATTTTCCCTAACTCATCTAGTGCTTTGGCAAAGTTCATTTCAAGACTAACCGGACGGACATACTTCGCTATGGGTTCGGAAATGGATATTGTAAAAATTACAAAAGGAATGAAAAACTTAGATATACTCTTTTTAAACTTTCTGTGGTAAAGGGTATAAAAATATGCAACATTAAGTTAAAGGAAATCCCACAATAATCAAAATAAGGACCGAAAATCCTAAAACTGGAAATTTTTTGCTCTTTTGCCTATAAAGTCTATGTATGTAGTCTTCTTTTTTGGATTCCAGCTTTGAACATATGGGTAAAATCACAATTTCGATGTCAAATTGAAGAACCTCCATCTTCTACAAGGGGTAATAAACTTAAAAAAGTTTGCTAAAAATTGTACCGAATATATTGAAAAAACTGGACCAGGGCATCGAAAATAATTGATTTTAATTTTAAAATGCTTATAACTCGATCATTTTAAAACATAAACATGTAGGTTAAGGCAGCATTTTTTGGGTATTGACTAGCTTCTAAAGACCATAAAAAATTTTGAAAAATCACATAAAAACTAAAAAAAACTCCAAGCATTTGAAAAATTTGCAGATGAGAAATACCCAACTATGAGAACAACCAGCTTCGAAACTTAAGCTCGAATGCTCCTCGTATGTACTTATCTAATTTTAAATTAATCGGCATAGCGCTTTGCAAATGGCGCAGCAATTTCAAAATTATCTGGAATTGCCCCACTGTGCAATGTAGAAGAAAAGGTTGCTTACATTTAGATGTTTTAAATCGTAGTATATATAAAGTGATTTTTAATTAAATATGAACCGTTAATTCCGCTACTGTATAACAGTTGTTCTTATTTACTTTGAAACCTAATTTTTCAAACTCTCACGCCTAGTTTGCTTATTAATTTAAAAAAAATTTATAAGTACTTCTGTAATATGTGTCAATATATTATTAGCAAATTTCAAATGTGTATAACTCTAAAATATCAAAACGATTTATTTTACAGAGACGAGTACTTGTAGATTCATGTATTTCTCAAAACACATCAAATCCTACAAAACATGTAAAAATTAACGACGTTTTCTACTAAAGCTGTTTTTTGTGATACAATTAAACGAAAGAAAAAATTACTTTTCCCATTAAAAAAGTCAATGTATCCGCTTTTTCCTTTTAAGTTTTTTTTTTAAATAGAGTTACTTCATTAAACTTGATTTAAGCTTATCTTTTTTTTTCAACTTACGTTTGTATTCCTGCAGGTGGCTCTTGTTTATGTTGAAAAATTTCTGAACTTTCATCTGATACAGTAAGCTATTCATTTATTAAGTTAGAACAACTCTTAGCAAAACTTACAATTTTCCAAAAAAGCTTTTTTTAAAAGAAAAACTTTATTGCAGGAAAGAATTTCTTGTGCCGAACTATTTAATGGAAAATTTGCAGTATAAATGCATGGGGTATATATGATTTGGCATAGCCGAATATAATAGCACTCTTACTTGTTGTTTGTAATATTATTATGAAGAAGTATCATGTTCAAATGATGTGTTCATTTTTAAAGCAAGTAGAAAAACTTGGATACTAAATAAATGAGATGCATTTTATAGAACACTACGAAGATCACACACACTACTTTAAGCTTTTGCTCTCTTTTTTCCTTATTAGTTTTTACTTTTTTAATAAGTATTTGCTGCGTCAATCGAACACTCCTTAAATTCCTGTTGTATTATTGAATGTATGTTGTAGAATGTGTTCCACATCACTCACTCACTTTTGCCTATAAATTTGGTTTTAGACCAAGGATCGGGAACATAGTATTCTCGACAGCTCAGAAATCTTTTAATTTAGTTTGGTACCGAACAAGCCCTATATTTTTGCGAATCTTATTTCTCCCCTTCAAGCAATATACTTCAAACCCAGCAAAATTTAAAATCTTAAGGCAATTTCTATTGATATCAAGAAAGAATCGCTTCAACTGAAGTCCAACTGGAACCAAATCTTAAATAGAAAAAAAATTAAAACTACATCATAATATAAGCAAACAATATATATTTTAAAAAGCTTGAAAGGGCCATTTTAATTATTGTCTAATTAATAATAATAACAATACTTGAAATACGCTGTTTTATTACTAATGAACAAAAAGTATTATTTACATTTGAAAATATTTGGTAAATAGCAAATAGAATAAACAGTTTACTAGAATTCGACGAATTTTAAATTGTTTTAACTTCATTTTCCTCATCGTCAATAAGTATTGGAACTTCTTCGCCATTATTGCCCACTTTTAAGCTGACTGATTTAATGACCGACTTTTGGGTTAAAACTTCATAAATTTCTGTTTCAGCTTGTGTTGATCGTGTAAGAAGCTGTGAAGGAGGTTGAGATGGCGGTGATGATGAAGATAATGTTGCCATGGTACTACTAATGGAGGTTGGTAAGTTATTCGATTTTTCACTTATCGTTATCAAAAGATAATCGGCTGGCGTAGTAGGTAACAAAGAAAATTGCATGTTTCTAAGATTTTTGCTTTCATTGGTTTTAATAGGTTCACTTTCGTTATTCTCATCACTAACATAATCATATTCGTTTATTTCCTCTTCATTACTTTTGTTTAGTGTTGTATTTTTGATTGAAATAACTTTAGCATTAATACTTTTACTTTTAGGAGTCCATTTTAATACTGGCTTTTCTGTAGTAGTTGTGCGCGCATATGAATTTCGATAACGACTTATCGTTCTCAACGGAGATTCTGTCGTAGAGGTGGAAACAATATATTTTCTAGTTTTATAAGATGTTGAAGAGTTACGAGTCTCAACTTCAATTGGCTTAGGCGAGGAAAGCGTAATTGATGCAGGAGTTTTTATTGTGCTTGTGGCAGATGTAGTGGTTCGTGTTTTAAGACTGATTCTTTTGTTACGCATAGCAAATATTTTGGGCTTTTTTGTTGTAGCAGTTAAAGAGTTAGGGTCTTCTACTTTGATTGATATTGTTTGGGATTTTTCAGTATCAACTTCATATAAAGTAGACGATTGGGTGGTATGTGTTGCATTTTGTTCGGATATACTTTGTTCATCGTTTTCTAAAGTTTTATTTGGTGCTGGCAACTGTGCTTCTAGTGATTCACTATGTTCTTTTTTGTTATCGGCTTCTTCTATGCTTTGCTGTTGGTTCTTTTGTAGTTGATTGTACTGAAATAGAAAAAATATGAGAAAAAATGAAATGAAAAAATCGGTCTCTGCTTTTACTTAAAAAATCTCCTCAACTTGCGTTTAACTTACATGATCCGGTGATTCTATTTGTGGTTGCCGACTTTCATCTTGTTGCTGATGATCATCATTGGAAATATATTTATTTTCATTGTCACTTTTATCTTCACTCACGTTGGCGTACAGGGGATCTGGTTCAGAATAATGTACAGTGTCTGCTATAGGCTCGCTTTGCAAAAAGGGTTTACTACGAGGGGTGGGAACATCTGTTATACTTTCTTCATTGATTGGTGCTGGATATGAAATTAATAGAGGGACATGAACAGTTGTATATTCTAGGGGGGAAGTAACTGGACGATTCTCATAGTGTAGCTGCTGTTGTATATATTGTGGTTTTTTCAAAGGTGGTGTTGGAGTGATATGTACTACACGTTGTTGTTCAATCTGATTATATGGAAAACCAAACTTTTGTGGAACTGGTGGTAAAATTTGATGGATTTGATAGTTTGAATAATAACGATTTTTAAGATTTTGCCTTTCAATGTTAGGATGATACTGTGTTTGAGCCTGATGTTGTATATGGGGAAAATGGTATTGGTTCAGTGTTGTTGTTGTTGCGTGCGGTTCTTCATATAAATTAGAAACATAACCGTGAGGTGCAGTAACTTCTTTAACTTCATTGGGATAATACGCTGTAGTAGTAGCTTGTTTCTGTTCGCCACTTTGTTGAATAGATTGTTCACTTGTTATTGCGCTGTTATTGGGCATAAAATAATGATGATGATAATGATGTGTTACAATTGAAATCGGTGATGGTGTTCTCTCACTAAATTGAATATGTGACTGAGGAAGACTTGGCTGTTGGTATTCCCCAAATTTCGTAAACCCTGGAGTTTGTTGCTGTGACAAAGTGTAAATTTCTGGTCTGGGAGAGTTTATATAATTTGAAGGAGGACGGAATGTTGTTGGTGGTGAAACAGAATGTTGTGATTTTCCCATGAACATATTCAATAAATTCGGAAATAATTCAATTTTTGAAGTTGTTTTCGGTACATAGTTTCCTTTATAAAATTCACCAATATTTAAACGTTCCGGTAATGACAAACGTTGGTGATGTTGGTTGTGTTGCGGATGAGAGTCAATATCTACGGAATGCTGTTGCGGTATATTAAAGTGTTGTAACTGCATTGTAGAGGTGTGTATTGGCAGCGGATGATCATAGACACCTCTTAAAAATGTACTTTGCGGTATTGGCGTAACTTGTTGCTTTTGATAATGAGGACTGACGTGGCGAAAACTTCTGGCTGCATCGTTACGTCTTTCCAAAAAATCATCTTTATCTGATAAAATTTTAAAAAAGCTATGCGGATAGTCATCTTCTTTTTGAATAAATGTCTGCACATTATTATGCCGCTCTTCCATTACAGTGCGTTTGTTGGGACCTCCACGTACTACAGTTTCTCTGAATTCTTTGGTAGTTATTGGACTTATACTAAATTTCATTTCATAGTGATATTTACGATCTGATGTATCATGATGTCGTATCTTGTGAACATGCCACATGGCAACGATATTACTTTTACGTGCACATTCATAATTACAATTTCCCTCCGTAAATCGATAAGACCCATTTGGCAATGCTTCTAGGCGGCCTTGTGCCAGGGTAACAATATCACCAAAACGTGAGTCCATGGGTTTGGAAGAGCGTACGTAGTCCGAAGCTAAGAAATCATTGTATTCCTTAACTTTGCTAAATGTAATGAAAAAAAAAGAAATTGTATTTCTATATCCGTAGAATTTTTTTACATTAAGTATGTCAAAAATGTCTTTACACGCATAAAAAATTTTAGTTTTTTTTATGAAATATAAAGTTTTTTTTTATTTATTTACACTATTTGTAAAAGTATAACACAAAAAAAAAACGCAGTTTTTACAAAAACATAACAAAAAATAAAAACAAACACTTCTTTTATTAAGATTGTTTTAGCATAACTAACAATTTTAGTAAAATAGCGGAATACCTTCTAAGTATTTATTTTACATTCATTTCTAGTACTACCATATTTAGAAAGGACCTGTAAATAATAAAAAAATAATTTTTTCCTACTCTGCTTGTTTATTTTATCAAGACAATTTTAATAAAAGTGCAAAATATAAAGAATATAGTGGTGTACGAATATCGATTTTGCATACTGTATTTTTAATCACTTACTGTCTGTTGAAGAACAAAAAATCTTTTTTTATTTGTAAAACTACGCAGTTAAAATTATTTTCATGTGGGTAAATATTCAACGCATACAATAACCACAAAACACCATGATTTTTTGTTGTTATCATTGTACTACTTTGTCTTCGACATATATTAAAGTGCAAGATCGTGTGCCTTCATGTGCCATTCATTTTAAGAGCGGCACATGAAATGTGCCATTCATATTAATAGTGGCACATGAAATGTGCCTACGCAAGTTAAACTTCCACATGTGCTTTTAGTAGGCACACAAAAAAATTAGCTCTTATTTATTTTGTGTGCATATTCCTTTTCATGTACATGTGCCGCACATGAGTGTGCAAATCCTTATCCTGGTATTTAGTACGGCCTCCGTTTGCATTTATCACGCATTGCAAATTCTTTTTCATAGAACTGATTAACTTCTTTAAGTCGTACTTGGATGGTGTATTTTGCCACTCTTCTAAAATTTTTTTTTTAAAACAGTCATATTAGATAGCTAGCGTTTAGCAACCCTTTTTTTTAAATATAAACCTAAAAATTTTTGATAGAGTTTAAATCCGGACTTTGAGCAGGTGTATCAATGACTTTGCCGCAATTGTAAAGCAACCACATCCGTATCATATGTGACTTATGTTTGGGATCGTTATGTTGATAAAATTTAAATACAGGCTTATTTTCTCTTATAAATCCAAATTTCTAAGCACTATTAACTAAATGGGTCTACAAAATGCTTAAATATTGTCGCGCATCCATTGTTGTTTCTATGAAAGCTAAATCACCCACTCCTTTGCTGGGTATGCACCCCCAAATCATCACAGACATTTTTCTAAATTTGACTGTAGAAATGATGTTGCGGTTTTCTAGCGATGTTAGGGGCTTTCGCCATATTCTATTAGGCCCATCTTTGTAATGCAACATCATTTTTGTCTCGTCGCAAAATATGACATCGTCCCAATAGTCTGCCAGATGCGAGATATTTGTATTACTTTGTATTAGTTTATGGCATAAATTGGCTTTATTTTTATACTCACCAGCTTAAAATATGCAACAACCCGATTTACGTGATATCAAACAATTTTGCCTTTCACAAATTGACAGTTTAGATTTAATAAATTCAACATCACCACCAACCCTAAATCTTCTTGCCACTCCATGCTCATCTTCTGCTGCACAATTTTCTCAAAGTGAACATGGTTTATTTATTTAGTTTATTTAAGAAAGCAACATTGAGAACTTCTAAGACACCCTCAGAAGAAATAGACGGTTATTATAAGGAAAATGTTGAAATAACCAGTAAGTTTGACGTATTCAATTGGTGGACGTTAAAAGAAACTTGCACTGCAAGTTCATTCAATTCCTGTCAGGAGTGCAGCCGCTGAACGAGCTTTTACATTAGCTGGCAATGTAATAGGCAAAGGAGAAATCGGATTGAACCAGAATCTGTAGATAGTTTGCTATTTCTGAATTCATATTTTAAGAATATAACATATTTTTTATATTAATATTTAATATTCTTATTTTATTATAAGTTGTACATATATATAATAAATAAATATTACTTTGCTTCTGTTAAATCGTTTTGCTTTTAATACTTATTTTTCTGTCGCCATTTACACTCATACATATGTAAATGAAAACTCATGAATAAACTCATATGCCTTCGTTTTTGCTTTTTGATTTTTATTCTACATTAATATAATCACTGATTATCCGAATGAACAGTTTTTTGTTTGTGTTTAATTTTCCATCAAATCAATCATTGTTGACTAAAATAACCAACCATGATTAAAACCACACAGCCAACAAAATACACATTATTTGATTGAATTAGAATCAAAAGCGATTATGTGCGTTCGAACAAGTTTGATCGTTTGAACATAAAGGCTTATTTTTAGGATGAAAATTTTGTATGAACGTTGTTGCTATCACCCATTGTCGTTCTTTGATTTGTAATGGCGAAGGAAAGACGCTTCTCTATATTTTTTAAAGAAAGTAATGGTTTTTCTTAATTATAGTCTGTCGAACTGTTTTAATGCAAACAACTATTCCGCACACTTCCTCAAGCTCCTTTGCAAGTGATCTTGTAGAAATTTGAGGGCTCCGTACAAGTTTTCTAATAATCAGGCGCTCTGCTCGTTTATTTATTTTAGGCTTGGGGCCATCTCCACACTTTAACTGCAATCTACCTTCGTTTTCAGCTCTATTAAGCAGATTGTAAATGGTCTTTGTGCTACCGAAAATCTCTGACAGTTCCTGAGCACTTGCACCCTATTGGTGGTTGCAGTAAATCAGTTGAATCACGTCATACGATAATCTTTTGCCTGGCATTATTTACTCACAATAATTTAAAAAATGATGAAAATTTTTATCGTCAACTGACATCAAATATTACAGAAATATAACAACGTACGTGATAGATAACGGTTAATTAAAGTTGATCGTAAAGTAAGTGCAAAAAAGAAAATGTGTTTTTGTAAAGAGTTTCTTGGCATAAGAAAAATGGAGTAGTGTTTGCTTTAAATTTTTGTTGTTTTTGTAAAAATTGCGTTTTTTTTTTTGTTTTATACTTTTACAAATAGTGTATATAATTATAATAAAAAAAAAACTTTATATATCATAAAATAAAAAAAAAACGTTTTTGTTATACGAAATATGAAAAAACTAAAATTTTTTATGTGTGTAAAGACATTATTGACATACTGTACATATGTAAGTCTGCAAATTAAAGAATAGACGAAAATAATACACTATTACAAGCGTAATATACATATATTATTGGTTATATTGACGTGTCTTATGTATTGCGTATGTTAACAATAAGAAAAACAGTATAAATTTTGTATTGGCTAATGGCCTTACCTTGGTGTCTGATATTGCTAAGCTTTGTATAACTTAAATATTCATAAGATTAGTATAAGCATCCTTTAGAACATGACGACGTATGCTTTAGAAATAAAATATTACAATAAAAAATATTAAGTATGTACAAATGTGTGCATGTGATCTTTTAAGAATTTGATTTCAATGTTTGAACTATTAGGAGAACTAACGCGAGGAAAGACCTAGTAACGATAATATTTTCTGTTTGTTTATGTTTTATGTTAATAAAAATCAAGTACACTGACAGTCAACAACTTTTCAACACAACTGAAAGTGGATAAAAAAAATAGTAGGATATTCAATTTAATGAATTTAATAAATAAGGAAAGAAAGGGACAATGAAAATAAACTTGTAAAGTGAAATGCGCTTAAATAGAAACTATTATGAGGTAGAACCGGAAAATTATGTATTGATGAATTTAACTTCTCTTCTTGTTGTCAGATTTTTTTCTAAAGCCTAGTACTCTGCTCAGTATTTAATGCGCAATTCTGTCAAACTACATACATAAAAAATTTGTATGAAAAAGTTATGAAAAAATGTTGCAGAAGTAGTACTCTGTTTATACTGTAGAAAAACATATGAAATGTTTCTGGCAACATTTTATCAAAGAGGCATTATTTAATGCGGAATTTTTTAAACAACAGCTGATCGTATGTATTTTGCATACATTTATAAAACAATGTAGTATACGTGAAAACAATAAAACGTTAAATTCTTCTAAATCGCGAAATAGCGAAATTTTAAATGTCAAGTTTTCCACATGAAATCATAAATGTATAATTTATAATTTTCATTATATATATATATATATATATATATATATATATATATATATATATATATATATAATATAGTTTTCCTATTTCCATGTTCTAATGCAATTTAGCTTGTGTAAGAAAGGAAAATAAGTTTCAAGTCAAATGGTTATTAAGTGGAAGTTTAGTAAATGAACCTACATATCACAAATACCTTCCATTGTACCCTAAATCGCATCTTTTCAACGTTAATGTTGCCTAAGCCTTACAAGTTGGTGGGTTTTAGAATAGTTATTACCAAATTTGCTTTTAAATTCTAAAGAGTGTTTAGTTGTTTATAAAAGTAAATGTTTAACTATTGTTAAAATTCAAGAAGAATTTATTTTTTCAATTGCATTTTCATTAAATTTGGACCGGATAAGATACAAATACAAACTTAGGAAAATTTCCTTCAATTTAAAATATCTCTGTAAAGAAGTTAACGTTTTTAAGAAACTCAAGGAAGCTCTTATATCCGATTTGACATTTCATTTTGTGTTTAAAAGTTTATTCTAACTATTTTTAAATTTTTACTTTTTATTATAATTTTTGAGTTACAAAGAATTTTTTACATATTTCTTCTTAATATTAGAAAAATACTGTCAGTAAAAATATAAGAATATTAGAAGAGTTTTGTTTTGCAAAAAAAAAACTTAAATGTATGGCGACCGCTCTAGTAAACCAATAATTCCACTTTTATGACTATTTATCGACATTTAATATATGCTGAAGAAAATCAAGCATAGCAGCGTTACGTTTTGAATGCTACAAAGTCCAAGTTAAAGTGTGCTTTTAAATTTTTGAGAAATTTGTAAAACCGTTGACGTAACAACATAGAAAGTTGGCGATTTATTAAAATCTCACATTAAAAAAAATCTTACGATGGTTTACTTTCTAAAATGAAACATAATGGCTAGGCTTCTTTTGCTGCAGTAGTAGTAGTAGTAGGATAAAACAACATTATCAATCAATGCAACAAAAAGATTATAAAAAGACTACAAATTTTAAACATGAAATTGTTTGTTATTGTAAAATATATATTTTGAAGAAATCGAGCACAGTCAACACTTATAATGGTAAATGATTCCGAGTAAATTACCTATTTAGTTAAATTTAATTTTTTTATACTAAAATATAACGTTAAATATATGAAAACAAGGTGAAAAATTTCTTTTGATCCAAGTTTTTTATAGCATAAACATTTTTTGAACTTCCTTGAATAAAATAAGTAAAACTGCTTATTAACAGGAAGGAGAAAATTCTTACGAAAACATAAAAAACACATTTTAATTCGATTTGCTTTTATTTTGACTCGATATACTATCTATTCTCCACGTCTTTAAGCCTCATAAGTAGTCATTTTCTCAATTGAGAGTGAACATTGCATCCATTCCGAATTAAGTATTTTTGTACGGTCGAGTTTAAATGGCTTGCCACTCAGTAAAAATCACTTATTTTCTGGGTATTTTAATAACTGAATGACAGATTTCTTTTAAATTTAACGTAGAATTTTTGAAAAAGCTTAAATCATTACTCTCAATTTTACTTTAGACTTGGAATAACGAAAATGTTTCATAAGTCATGACTGAAAAAAAATTTCAAAATTCTCTGTGCCCAATTAGGATCAATCTTAAACGTTTAAAAATTTTTTTTTTAAAAACTTTTAACCACAAAAAAATTTTTTGTGTTTAATTTATTTCTAAAAAAATTTTTACGCACTTGAATTAAAATTTATAATTAATAGTCTTGCATATTATTAGCCTTCATCACAATCTTGCAAACACATCTTTAAACTAAAACAACTTATCAATAATAAGAAACTCTTACCTAAAATTCCCCGTTATAATGCCATTTGCAGCATTTGTAAAGAGTGTTAAGTATGCTACATGTTTTAGGGTTCGTTCCCAGGGTCTTGCTCCTGCCTCCGCAGCGGTGTCGTGATGTGAGGCATTATTTTCTTTGGTGAATCTCTCCTCATAAAATATACGTTTGCCACTTAATTGTAGGCCTTGTTTAGGAGTTAAAATTAGATCACGATTTACTATACAAAAACAATTAGGCAACTGCAAAATTCATATTAAGATTTATAAATCATTTTATTAAACATTTACATATACGTTTGTATTTCATTCATTATAATTATTATTTATAATATGTTTTTTCAACAACAAAATACTTTTTCTTTGGCGATGTCAAAACTTACTAAAGAAAATATTAATAAACTAATAACAAACATAAAATGTTGGTTAAGGGTTTTAAGCACAATTTGGTAATCCATTGTCCAAAATTGTGCATGGATGAATGATACGGCCGGATACAAATTAAATATTAAGAGTTGTTTGATTAAACTCATAAAAATTGTTAAACTTTAAATTGCTTTAATATTGTAACGTAAGTTTTTCACTTGTAATTTCAATTCTACCGTTACCGTTGTTTTGTTTGGTTTGCAACCAACCAACTGCTCTGCACGCGTAAATATAAACATCTGAAACATTTAACCAACAAACACTAGTTAATAATCGTTTATTTACAGTCATTTATTTCATTTGGCTGCGTTTTTCTATGAGTATAATGTCTTATGAGTAGTTTGGTTTGGATGATTTTCGTTTTTGAGGGAGTTGTTGAAAAACATCAAATACACAAAACAAAAAACAATTTAATGTATATTACGTCTTTTATGTTGGGCTTTTTCATTGGTTCACCGAACTGAAACATCACTTAAAGTTCGCAAACTAAAAAACACTTGTAGCCTATGTTTCGTAATAAATGTTGTTATGGCACAGTTGAACAGTGGGGCATTTTTAAAAGAAAGTACACAAATATGTATGTAATTTCTTAATATGAACAAAACTTTCTTTATTGAGTAATTTTTTATACTATAATTTTTTTAAGACTGTAATTTTTTATACTGTAATTTTTTATACTCGTAAGAACTAACTAGATAGTTGCAAAGATGATTAAAACGAATACTTAATTCTAATTACGTTAAAAACCCGTACTATAAATTAATAAGAATCGGAAATAATTTTGCCAAACATATAGATAGTACTTTTAAGTCTAGGAGATATTCAACTCAATTAACTTTTAAAGCCTTTTGCACATCGATTTTTTAAATTGAATTAAAATTTATTTGTTAGTAAGTAACAGTTTCGAGGTGGATAAATCCTGTGTAGTTATTTTCAAACTTAGGGATATTAATTACATTTTGCAATCAATTTCAAATGAAATTACGCAATTACATGTAATTTCAATTGTAACAACATGTAATAAAAAAATTCAAGACTCAATTTAGTTATCATTTTACAAAAAATAATAGTAAATACGTAACAAATAATTAAAAGTCTATTGAAATATAAAAATTTGGTGTTATATTTAGAACCAAAAACACAGCAAGACAAATTATTTAAAAGAAGTAAGAAAAACAATAAATTTCAATTAATTTTAAATAATACTAGAGTTTGCCTTGTGGTAAAAATTTGACCAAGTTTGTTATTGAACCCTTTTTTCGTTTATTTTACGTACACACTTATGTTTTAAATATATGTGCATATTTTTTTGCAATTGTAGTGGTAGCAACTTAAGTGGTCATTAATTTCTTAAATACTGAAGCGATTTAAATGAGATAAAGACGGTGCACTAAAGCTCGAATAAAAGAATAAACAACTGCATGGATTCTAAGCGCAAAGTTACAGCAACACTCCTTATTACTATTTTAAATAAAAATATTTTATTTGCTTTAAATGAAACCACATCTATAAATTCATTCGTTTAGCTTTGTCGCCTAGGTCTGAATATTATAGAAACGAATGAACGCAAGGGGTGCTGACAATTCTATGAACTTTATTCAATTTCAAGTAACGATTATTGTCAAATGACAATTACAATAACTTTTACTTATAATTATAATATTTATTTAAACATCTGCAGGGATACAAACGAAGGTTAAACTAGATTATTAAGTGCTACCAAGTCTCTTTACCTTTTATCCGAAAATAGCCATCTGCAGAAATACAAGGAATACAAACGAAATTTGAAAAAAAGATATAGAAAAAGTAGAGGCATTTGCGGTGTTTTGCCAGCTGCCTTGAAGGACAAAATTTTCGAAACTATGTCTGATCAAGTGGCGTGCTTAATTTTCTCTAGCTCATCTAGTGCCTTGGCATAGGTGACTTTAACTCGAACTCGAACGCACAGACGGACATCGCTCAATCGAGTTCGCTATACATAAGAACTCGGAATATATATGTATACATTAAGGGGTAAGAAATGGATATTGCAGAGATTACAAACGGAATGACAAACTTAGATATACGTTTAATTTATGTTGAATTTCAGGCAAGAAATAATACAGTATTGACTAAACCATCCTAATGATTAAGAATGAAAGTTCACTGACCGAGCTCAAAGTTGATCAAACCAAACGCTACCCATTGAAGTCATCCAGTGTTTACATCTGCAATTCGAATGCTTTTATAATCATTTCCAGACCATTTCTAAATTAAATACGAGTTTGGTATTCTTGGACAGAATGTAGGGTATACGATGAGATTAAGGACGAGTATCTTCGAATGATTTTGTTTAAAACCTAAGACGGTTCTTACAAGCGTGAAAGGTTCGAAATAAAGTACGTTTCAAGATATCCGCAAGGTCAATTAAAACATTCTTTGAAAAAAAAAAAAAAAACATAAACATATTTATTTTAATTTAATTTAAAAATATTTTGTAAAGATTTAATCCGCTCTTAAAGATTTTTAATGTAGCCAAGTTGTTTGTTGTTCCGAAAAACTACGGGTAAGTTAACGAAAAGGGATTAAAATATTTTTCTTCTTTTTGGATGCCAAATGCTAATAACCAAATTAAAATTATTTGTTTAATCTTTACCAAGTAAAAATTTCTAAACTACCTGATTTGTATTTTACAATACTGCTTATAATATGTCCAGTGACGACCAGAGTTTCTTTTTTCAAATCCCATTAATTTAAAAGTTTTCCAAATAAAATTTGTGCACTGCCCCATTATGATTATTTGTTACGCAAAGGCTACTTGTAAACGCATACTATTGATTAAAAATTTACTCATTAATATATTAGCTTATAAGCTTGTAAGTTTTTGTCGTTACTTTCTTAGTTAAAGATTTTTTAATGAATTTTATTTCTTAGGTAAAAATTTTCAAAATGACTTAATGTCAGTTTCATATACCTCTCACAAGATTATTGTGGATTTAATAAATAAACAATAATAAAACAAACAAAATATAGTTTTATTGTCAAGAGTAGAGTTAACGGCTTGGCAAATTTATTTCTTCTAAGTAGAAAATACTTTGCGAGTTAACTAAAAATATGTTTTTCCCTTTCTTACAGTTTAAAGTCGTCTTCTTTTATTTCCAGCCATAATTACATTCCTCTATGCCATTCAAATTTTGTTTACATTTGTTGTGTGATTTTTTTGTCTCATGAATTTTTTATGAGATTTTAACTTAAACAAAGTAAAAAAGATTAATTTTCCCAAAACCTTAATCTTTGCCATCAGCTTTTTGTAGCCTTCTACAATATAAACTTTTTTATTGAAGTTTTCCTAAGCACACTAAAAAAATTAAAAAGTTACTTTTTGTAATATAATACCACTGAGGGAAGAAAATATTATTTATTCGTTTATTTAACATTAATTACAAAATAAATTGTTGCATTTAATCTAGTTAAAAAAATACTAGCAGCTTTCGACTCCGTTTTTTCATGAAAGAAGATTATATATTTTGCTAATGAAGTTAATATTTACATTAATTTTGAATATTAACTTAATATTAGTATCGCAAATATTTTTTAAGAGATCAGATGGGTTTTGTTTTCCAAAGATTGTTGCTCTGCAGGTAATTTAAACTTTTAGATTGACCATTTTTTCTTTTTAAACGAGAATAAATAACTGGATAAAGCACTTAAAATATCTTGTAGTCCCTAAGTTGGGAACAACAGCAGAGTTCGACGTTCAGCTTCAATTCCTGGTACAAGATTTTATTACGGCACATACATAAATAATTTCGGAATCAGTTTGCAAGTTGACTGGAGAATTCGCTCCTCGAAGAAAAATAAATTGACATGTGAAATGCCCTACTTCTTTTATCACCAGGAATCTGTAGCTGAGTAAGAGAATCATTAGAATAGTAAAAAGCATTAAATATATTTTCCCAACAAGACAGAGGCTAACATATAAGTCTGACAAGAAGTAGGAGTTAACCGAATTTCGGTCTTGATTTTTTTTAGGAAAACTAAAATACTTTAGATATGCAAATTAAGTAAATTAAGGTATTTTCTTAGCACACAAAAATACATCGGGCGATGTTTTACAATCTCGTGTAAGAACACTAGACAATTTTACGTAAAAATCTTATATCTGGCGCTAAATAAATAAGTTACTTTAACTCGTTTGTCATGACTTACTTTCTTTTTGATGTTCATGGTATACAACACTTAATTAGAAATTTAAGCTGTATTTAATATATTTCAGGAACTACCTGACGGATAGTAATTTTTCCGCTCACAATTTGCCCGTTTTATTTCTAGAAGTAAGTACAAGAAGAAAACTCAATAAGGAGATTTCAACTTTCTTGTGATGACTCTGTTCTGTTATCTGTCACAAACTTTCACCAAAATAAAATTCCAATGAAAGAAAATTTAACTCTTATTATGAATCTAAAATGTCCGCAAAATGATCATATTAAAGCTAATTGTGACGTGGTGTAAAAAATGCTTTAGTTTAATTAATAAAAATGGAAGAAGTGCTTATTTTTACAAGGGTAGCATAATATTTCTCTACAAAATCATATAAGGAACAATAGGAATTTATAATAAAGTGAAAAATGTATAGCTTTAAAATACGGCAGAAAAATATATTTTTATAGAAAACTGAAAAAAAAAAATTAAAACAGTAATTAAACATTAATAATTTAATGTGGTACATCTGCACAAGAGGTAAATAAATAAAATTTGAGAATGCTATCGCTGCTGTAAGTGAAAGTGTTGCCAAGATCCGAATGTGTCGATTCCTCTTCGTTCTCAGGAATTAGGACTGTCTTACGGCACATTATGGCGTATTTTGCATTTGGATCTACACCTACATCCATATAAGGTCCAGCTCACACAACAACTGAAGCCAGCTAATCATTTACAACGTCGTAGATACGTGATATGCGTGCTTGAACAACAGGCGGTGGACGTCATATGTGTCAAAAAGTGGTCGAAAATTACCTCAAAAGAATTAATGCTTGCAATACTTCGCATGGTGGTCATTTAAATGATGTAGTGTTTCACACATAATGTCAACGTGCAAACTTTATAATAAATAAGAAATATCATGAAAAAAAAACTTTATATGTGTTTTATTTACGTTTACTTTTGAAACCGCAAAATCGATAACCCTATAGATAATTATCAGCTGCAGTTCTTGCATTAATTACCTATACATTTCTGTACATGAAATATTTTTTTAAAATTTTGGTGTTGGTATAGATAGCAATCAAAATGGTATTCAAAACACCTATTTTTGAAATTTTTGCTGTGTGTCTGTCCGTCTGTTTCTGTTTAAGAATTCAATTTTTTATATTTAGTCTTTTTTCACAAATGTGAAGTCACCCAATCGGTATCTATTTTTATGGATGGAAAATTTTCAACACTGTTTACAGATCTCTACAATAAATATTTAAAAACAGATTTTCTAAATTTGAATTATAAGAAAATTATGACACGTGTACTAAGTATTTTATAACATCGTGGACCCAAATCTTAGAGTTTTCTATAAAATGGATAGACACATCGTAGTATGTATATGGTCACTCTAGCAAGTGGCACATGTAAACAAAAATATATTTTCAAATAAATTTATAAATAATTTTGTCGTCATAATTGAGGTTTAGTCGACGAATTTACGCAAAACGGTTTAATGATAATTTCGTAGTGCTGTGCGAATCGTTCGTCCCAGTTGTGTGTATACCATAATTTCAGAAATGTTTTTAAGCTATAAAAATTACCGAATAACGATTGCAAGGGATTCGGCGAATTTAACAGTGATGTTAAGTATTTTATTCATAATGTGCCGGCTCTAGAAGGGTTTTAACATATAAAATTGAGTTTGTTATAATCAGGTTTACAACTTCTTCATTAAATATTTTCTCAAATATTTGTACTGGGGTAAGATCTTGAAGCTGTTTCTTCACATCTTCTTGTTTGTCAAACATATTAGTGAGCTCTCGATCCGTGGAAGAGTAGGTTGGTAAACTCTTGCGCCACACTGGTTCTTGACGGTGACTTCTCTTGACCTTTTCGGCTAATGGTTCATCATCGCTGCTGTCGCTTTACTAACATCTAAATAGCTCTACAGTACCAGGCACGTCTTTTGGTAAAGAGTCACCAATTATGTTCTCATCAGCAAATTCTTCGTCATCTGTTAGCACACTCGGTTCGGCTGGAATTATTGTAAAGTCAGGTTCTTCATCAGCATCGCTATTTTCTAAAATATAATTAATTGCCTCTTCTAAGCCCTTAAAAGCGTTAAAAATATTATAACGTTTTGAATTCATTGAAAATAATTTTTCACACAATTCTTTTATATACACGTTTATACAACTGGTCTGATAGTGATCTCTTATTACACTATTACATATTAAAATTTATTTTATATCGAAAATATACTATGGGATTCCCCTACTTACATAAAAGGTTATTTGCAACATGGTTGTAATAATGTGTATTTCTACATTTATAACAAAGATAATGGTTCACAATTTTTGGTTGAACTACGCCGCTGTACTCAACTGAGTACATTGGTATTCAAAACCAAAATTAATTGCGGTTATAAACTGGAATCCACTTTTTTAACATTTATTTTATAAAGCGAAATGTTTAATTAAAAAAAAACATATATAGAATTTAAAAAGTTATTGCGAAGATATAAAAAATAATACAAGTGTGTAACTACTTGAACATGCGAAAATACTACAAATTCAGAGATTATTCTACGACAGTTGCCAACAATAAAACCGATCTTTTTTTCTCTTTTTTAATTCTATATTTGTCACTTCTTAACTAGTACACAAAAAACAATTATATCTTTTATAATCTAATATCTAGCTTGCATTTTCTGAGTGTACTTAATTGTGTACAGAGGCGCCAAATGGGTTAATACGAAGCCATTTATCAAGCAGCTAAAATCATACCTTTAACTAACGGCAAATTGCAATAATGGCCCTTAGACTATTTAATTTAATTGTTTTTTAAAATTTTTATTAATTTTTTTTAGAAAACTTTCTTAACATAATAGAAAACAAATTGATTCATCTGTCACAAATATTATATATGTGTATTTTACTTATTTAAATTATCGATAAGCCGTCACCGTCGTCGTTAAGCTGTTAAGGAATACCAAATTAGTATTGATGTTGTATTTAATTGATGTTGTCTTAAAATTGACGACGATGTTGACAACGCCAAACAGAATAAGGGTGATTATATTCATCGTAATCTTTTACATTGGGTCTGTTCAATAATTAAAAATTGTTGCTAGAACGTGTTCACGTACTTAAAAACTTGCAAGTAGAAAGTAGAAAAGAGCGTAAAAATGTGACAGAACAAATTTGTTTCAAGTTTTGGATAGTAAAATTTTTAGTGGCAAAGGTTAGCCAAACAGCTGTTTTGGCTATAAAAGTATACAGCAAAGAAGAGAAAAACAATAGAAATTTGGCTTAGAACATGGCGCAATATATTTTTAGTGGCTTTCTTATTTTTCACAAATACATACACACATATTGCCAGACGTTTTTGACAGCTCGAATAAGTTTTTACAAAAACAAAATACACGTAAAAGCTAAACATATGATGAACACATGATCTGATGCAGTCACCTGTTTAATGCACCTTGTCTTATAATCTTCGAGCTTTGCAGGTGTTTGCATTGTTTTTAGAATTAAAAGTAAATAAGCCAGTGATGCCAATATACTTTCACTTTTTTAATAAACTAAGTTTTATAACTAAATTTTTGTTCATTATAGTGTATGGCTTCGGGTCAGAGTAGAGTTGCATTATTATTTTAAGATTTGTTTATGAAGTTATATCTTGTGTTCTCAATAATTTATATTTTTGATACTTTTTTTCACTTAATACATAAAACTGTGAGAAAAATATTAATAACAGAATATCATGTTCTCACTTTTATTCAATTTTTCATTTTATTAATATTTTATTGAAAATATTTTATTTATTTTTACAATTGTTTTATATTTTTATAGAAATGTAATTATTTTCTTGGACAGCGTAATATTTTTTGGCATAAACCGTAGTTGCCTCCCTAAGTACTATTAGATTTTAAGTAGATTTTGCCATAATTTAGTGGCAAAGTAGATTTGAAATTGTCTGGAAAATGTAGCAAAAAGCAACAAGATTTTATTTGAAATATCGTAAGTACTAAATTTCGCTGTAATATAAATTGACTATTAAATCTAGGAAAGCAATTTAAAAGATTTTTATGTAACAAAATGATAATGGCATGCTATTTAAATTTTAAGATGTCTTTGTTAGTCATGAAAAGCATCTGTTTTTCTGCAAGTTGAAAAGCGTTCGACCGTCTTATCACAATTATATAAATTGGTTCAAAACAGTTATGACCTTTCTGTTGAAAACTTTTTAGATTGTTTTAATGATAAGAAGTTTACTGTCCAATGTTAAAAAATGTGTTTTTTCTATTCGTTTTTGGCTCTGCTTCTTTATAACATTTTTATGCACGATTTTTATCTTGTCATTTCTGCACATGAAATATTTTTTTAAAATTTTTGCTGTTGGTGTATTTGAATCACGCAAAAACTGCTGGATTATTTGAATAAAATTTTGTGTGGAGGTCCCTTAGAATCTTGGTTCAAATAAAGAATACTTTTTGTTTCGTAAAAATTAGTTATTCCATATAGAAAATAGAGATACAAATGTGAAGTCATTCAATTTTATTGTTATAATGGTCAATTGTCAGCACATTTTATTTTTATAGATGGAAAATTTCTAACCCTGTATACAGTCTTTACAATAAATATTAAAAAAAACATTTTTCTAAATTTGTATTTTAAGACACGCTGACGAAGTCGTGGGCACTGCTAGTGTTAACATAAAATCTATTAGTTTATTATACGCTAATGATTCTTTTGTTTATTTTCATAATTAATTTCTACTTAAACACATAAAATTTGTTAAAAAAATAGATTAAACATCTTAAAATGTGAGGCAATCTGTAAACGAAATGCGTAAAAAAATTAGGAGATTCGATTTGCCAGAAAGTTACCGAAATGTGTCAGAAAAGTGAGATTTGCCGGAGAGTAAACAATTCAGATTAATTTATTTATTTCTATCTGATATATGTATTTAAAAATGAAACATGTGCTAGTAATTTAAATATTAATTATTTGTCCCCAATTGGCTATTTAAATAAAACTGGTTTGATTGGCCAACTTTATTTTAAGTCACGAGAGGTTAGCTAGGCTTATCCGAACATTTTTTTTATATGTTAAGTTTGTAATTAGTTTTCAGTTAAAGGTAAAATTAGTATTAATTTTTTTCAACCACGTAAAGTCTCGGCAGCAGGGAAATTGTTGTAAGTTAATGCTTGGTTTGTGCTTTTATTAGGATATTGGTTTTTTAGTCTTATATGAAGGCTCAATAAAAATAAACCTTAACCTTAGTTGAAAAATCAGTACTAAAATTAATTTCATATATATATTTTTTTAATAATTTCATGGAACAATTTTAGAGACTTCAGCTCATTTTGTAAAAAGGTTTTGAAAAACCTACACAATTCCTTCAATTTCTCTTCAATATAGCTCTGCTTATTCGGCTTTTTTGGCGGGAGTAGGCCGCACAGTGGCAAATTTGGAGAAGGCGGTCAAAAATCCGTAACTTTTGATTGGATCAAAATTTTAATATGCGGTTTTCTCTGTTTGGTAGGTGGGATCTTAAACTTTAATTTTTGATACAAACATAAAAGTCGACCGACAAAAAAAGTTACGAATAGTTTAATATCCGTTACCATTATCAATTGAAGTTGAAAACAAATGTTAAAACATTAAAAAATTTTTTATTTAATTTCCTATTCTTATTGTTACAAATTATAATTATTAATAGTTTTGTAAACTAAATCTTGTCAGGAAACGCCAAATCTTGGCCCACAAAATATTTTTAATCTTAAAAGCAACAAGAGCTAAAGGTTGGTTTTTTTTAAGTTAAAATTTTCTTATGAACAAAAAGTTTTAATGCAAAAATCCTATTTTAGTTTAAGTTTTACTTTACTTTTAAATATTTCTATAACGGTTTATAAAATAAATATTATTTAATTTACATAAATACGTATACTTTCAAATCAAAGAGCTACTACACATTAAGCAATTTAAGTAAAAATTTCTTCTCAATTGCATTAATTTTCATCTTCTAATAGTTGTTTAGCCTTCTCTTCTAATTCGACTGAAGTTGTTTTCCATTTTTGTCGAATGTTGGACATATATGGATCTGAAGTACACAAAAAAATGGTGATAAGGTCTTCATTAGAACAACATCTGCACATTTTTCTTGTGCTATGTTTGTGAAAGAATCTGTAGTCTTTATTCCTTTTTTCTTCCGCTTCTTCAGACAGATCTCCTATTGGTAATAAATTAGTTGAGTGATTTGTTCCCCAATATACAAAATTTTATGAACCATTAAAGACATATATCTCCATAAGTATTTTCCATTGAAAAGTGCAGCTGTTTTATTGGCGTAACCATAATTTTTTTTTGCATTTATCTTTCTGCTGCATTCTAAGACTTGTAATATGATTTTGAATCGTCTTATTAACTCATAATCTACACCTGTGATAGATGATGCAGTTTTTGGGTCGGAAAAAATTTTCTTGCAGTATTTTCATCATTCGAATTTCACTCTCCTTATTTAGGTTGGTAGATTATAAGGGCTAGCTGAAGATCTCTTGAATTTGTTCTTTTTTCTTTCGTTTTTCTGCAAAAATAAACAGGTACTAAGAATAATCAGGTAGAGATCATTCCATGCAGTGTGTGCGCACATCTTTCGTGTACAAAATTGTGTTATTCAATGAAGCAAGGAATTAGCTTACATTTCCTTACCTATGTGATAATAAAACTTACATTCGAGAGAATGCCATAATAAACATGTGCATTCATTTATTTTATTTAAGACTTCCTTTTTAATTATTTCATTATTTTGGATTCATAATTCTTTATCATCTTATTGTTTTACGATATATTTGCCATTACCAACTCTAATGGGTAACCAAAATTTCATTGAATATTTAGATTTTGCAAATGTGATAGATACAATATAGTGAGTGAATTTATATATTACTAGATTTCATCGCAAAAGTTATAAACGCCATCTTTCAAGGAGGTTTGAAAAAAATTTGGCTTTAGCTCTGTGCTAAAAAGTTAAAATAATTCAAAAATAACTCTGTAGAAAAAAATTTTTTGGAAAAATTTTTTATGTATTCATAATTTTTGTACAAAATTCCTGACCTTTGGTCAGAAAAATTGCTCTGGTGCATAAATTCGCAACCTGGCGCACATATAATGGGGTATAGGCGTGTAGGGGAGGTTTTGGGCTATAACACAGAGAAATATCTTTTTGACGTGGTTTGACGGGATGGAGTTATGCTCTATTAAGCACGAGATTTTTTAAGAAAATTGATCTTGTTTAAAACAAAAAACTTAACAATTTCCAAAAAACGTAACAACTTTATTTTGCTAGCACTGATAACTAACAAACTGCATAATTAAAGGAAATTTATTTTAGTTTGATATCTTTTAAAACGAAAAAGTTATAGTAATTTGAAAATTAGAATTTACTAAAAAAAATCATTTATTAATATATTCGGAAAAACGATTTTGGATTACCCTGTTCAGTGAGTTATAGTTGAAACAGAGTTCTAAATTTTTGTCTCTAGAGATTTACTGGTATTTTCTTTTTAATGAATAAGAAAACACTAAGATCGGTAACCACAAAAAATGATTTTTGGCCGCCTTCTCAAAATTTGTGCCACTGTGGGCCGGTATTATTGAATTCGGTATAAAAATGTCTTTGAGGACAGTTACGGGATTCTTGGTGTTAAAAATTACTTATTTCAATACCAATTTAATGC
This sequence comes from Cistogaster globosa, assembly GCA_937654795.1. Classification (NCBI taxonomy): domain Eukaryota; kingdom Metazoa; phylum Arthropoda; class Insecta; order Diptera; family Tachinidae; genus Cistogaster; species Cistogaster globosa. Next base: position 50,041,467 of record OW569406.1, on the reverse strand, counting down.
ACTGCTGTTTGGTTCTTCACATTGTTCTAATATTTTAAATATGTTATTCGTTAACATCGCTTGTATGCAGTTAATATAAGTGTACGTTTATAAAAGATGATATAAAATGTTCCAGACTAGTAAGTTTGCGAGCTACTACAACTCGTACATAAATATTTGTTTTGACTTAATCATATTAATATTAATTATTTGAAAAAGCGTTGTGCTCAAGTGCATGCATGTACATTTTATTAAATTTTTAAAAGTATCTACGCAGTCGCAATTTTAATCTACGAAAAATGAGTGAGTTGTACCGTTTGCTTATTAATGTTGAACGTGCATTGTCCTTTTATTGTCACAAAAACAAATTACTTACGTTCAAACAGTAGCACTGTGATTCCAAACTCTATTTGGGTTTGCTACATTTAAAATGTTTGTTTTAGAAGTTCTTTACAGAATAATTAAAAACTTACCGAAATGGGCGTTAAAATCCAAGACAAATTTCGCAATAAAATTTAATATCAAACGTTAATTAAAAAATTGAACATAAAACATAATTGGTCTGTTCAGTAACTTTACTAGCAAAAGTTAGTAAAGAAAATTGTGTGGCTTTGGGAATGATATGTAAGACTACGGTATGAGTATTAATAGCACCTTTTTTAAAGTCAATGTATTAGAGTGAAAAAATATGTGAAACCATAGACCACTATAAGCTAGGAAACTAATATCAATTGAAAATAATGCTTTAAGTTACCAAGTACCAAAAATATGTACATAAAATGTTTTACATTTTTTTTTTTTAATCTATATGTACCTATAATAAAACTGTAACAGAATTATTTCTGTACATAAAATATTTTTTTAATTTTGTTGTTAGTGTAGATAGTAATCGATATGAAATACAAAAAAACATATTGAAATTTTTATCTGTCTGTTTTCGCATCACTTAAAAAATTTTTTTGAGGACGTCTCTTACTCATTTTCATTTAGTAGAGAAAATAGAGAAAGCACACAATTTTGTCGATGTTATGGTACTTTAGTACCAGCTGTTAGCACAATTTACTTTTATGGATGGAAAGTTTTAAGCACTGTGTAGAGAACTCTAAAATAAATATTATAAAACACATTTTTTAAAATATGAATTGATACGAAAATTAGACACGTTGGCGAAGTGGTGAGCACTGCTAGTAACTTGATTTTAATCTAGAAAGCTTTAGCTTCCTTGAAAAGAAATTACATCGATGGTGCGTAATAACGGGAACACCGTAACCAACTTTGCTACCCCGCGGAATTTTTTTCAATAAAAATGAGCAACTATTTATAAATAGTCAACCGAAAAATGTTCTCTTTTTTAACGGGGAGTTTTATTTGTTTTTCAGAGTCAGATAAAGATGCACTTTAATTTTGCATTTTTAAAAGTAAATATGTTTGAATATGATTTTTGTAAAATGTCTTCAGTTATTTTGCATTGTTATATGCGTTATTGTTGCTTAAACTGATGCTCACGACAACTTATGACTAGTGTTGCCTTTTAGGATTTTATTTTTGCAATCGGTGACGTAAATATCTTTATTATGTTTGTTCATTTCAACAAAAACTATAAACTCAAACCAATTTGGATAAGAAAATTCAAAAAATCTCGTTGTTTAAGTACCATATTCATTATCGACATCTCAGTCGTTTCAAAAATTTATTTATTAGTTTTGTATATCTACCTCAAAAATATTTTTATACAATTCAGGTAGAATTCATCTCACTCACTTGAGGACAAACTAAAATCTGAAAATGATTTGTTATTCGATATTTTATGCACATTGCTGCAACAGGGGATAGTTTGATAGATGTAATGGAGCCATAATTATTTTAGAAACTGCATGAAGTAGAGTTGACGCTGAATATTTTAAATTTGGCGTAAAATCGAAACGATCCTAAAGATGAAATTTTAATTAGTGTTTTAAGAGAAAGCTTGCAAATGAATTTAACTAACTTAGAAAAAAGTGCAGGCAACGTTTTACATGCCTTGAGGTTGAAGGTTTGCGTTTTTCCAATGTACATTCAAAAAGGTCTTTATTTCACTATACATAGCATGAGTCAAAGAACGATATACGACCGATATAGGATGTAACGAAGGTGATTGTGTTAAGGAATCAAAAAAGACGTTTAAAGCGAGGATAGATGTCGACATCTTGAAAAAAATTAATTTATATGTGCATTCTATTTTTGTTTTAAATCCATTTCTTTTAACTTATGCGTTATGAATAAAACTAATTTATTAATTTTTTTATTTATTAATTATATAACCGATTTTTGCGGATAAACAGTAAAACAGAAAGTATCTTAAAGAATAATTAAAAAAATTAAATTGTTATTTATAAAGGACATGCAGAGCCCATGACTTCTTAGCGTATCATTTATAATTTTATTAAAATTCAAATTTAGAAAATCGCGTTTTTAAACATTTATTGTAGAGTTCTGTGAACATTGTTCAATATTTTCCATCTACAAAAATAAACTGTAATAACAGCTGTTCTAGTACCATTAAATCGCTAAAATGGGATCCTTTCTTATTTGAACCTCTACGTTCTCTACGAATTTGAACCAAGGTTCTAAAGGCCGGGGCACGCAGAATCCGTCATACGTTGTACTTTGAATTATCAACTAAAAGCAAAATAACGGCGGATGAGGTTGGCACAATGAGTACTTTCCTGACGGATATTAAATCAAAGTTTGCTCTCTATTGATCTCATTCCCTTCGTAATTCCATTTAATTTAATTTGCGTTTTATTTTTTGCCACCAAAATTAAAAGTTTAATTAAAAGTTTAAAATTAATTTAAATAATTTGTTGAAAAAATCACATACAGCAATCACATTTTGTAAATCTCGTAGCTAAATCTCGATCGATAAAAAAAATTACGGCAAAAAGTGTTACAGAATAGCATTTGTAGCCAAAAACCACTAAGAAGTGGTTATTATTTTGAATGAATAATTTTATAAACTTCATGATAAGCTCTATGTAAACAAGATAACTATAACATTTTCATGTAAAAAAAGCTATAATAGCCGCCACAAAATTTCATTATCGCTTCTAGTGGGCATCATAAGGGTATGGGAATCTCCCATGGTGAGAGTTGTTGAAACTGTCTATATGAGGAGAAGGAAAAGTTACTGCAAAGACACCTCTGCGACTGCCCATCTTTGCAAATAATTGGGCCAAAGACTTCTTGAGGACATGGACTGTCTTAAAGTTTCATTGCATAAGTTACGTCAAATAAATAACAGCAAACCGAGCAGTCTTTGATAGTTTTTTCCCTGGATTATTTTCTCTCTTCAGGTACGAATTGGACTCATGGTTGTTAGTGGTTCTGGGCATACCTAAATATATATAATAAGCTTTCAACGCCACCTATCGGAAATGTTGTATATGATTGCAGTTAAGTACATTTTTGGTTCATCCGCAATCAGTTTTATCTGCTTTATTACTATTCAACATAAATTCTTTTGCTCTGTTTTAACGTATAGACATTGTCTACACAGAGAAAGTTTTTGAAAATTATTTAAAATCAAAATTAACCATTTTTAAGTCAGATTCATGTTCATTGTTTTTTATTTTCATAAATTTTTTAAAGAAAAAAGTAAATTCCATATGAAATTTTAAATTTTTCAAGAAAAATTTTCTTTATACATTTTTACATCGTTTTTTATCGTGTACAGCAACAAAAGCTAAAGTAAATTGTTTAGCAAATTTTACTTTTTTTAACCACAGTTAAAGACTTCATGAGTAAAGAAGAAAAAAAAAAAACATAAAGCGTAATAATAATGACATCAACAGGTAAACTGACAAGCGGGGATTGCGAACCAATGAGCAATTTCATTGAAATGAAAGTATTCAAAGGTGTTGTAGTTGCTGACAATTTTTTTCTCTACTAATAACGTTCACTTGCACACAATTTACTGTTGCCAATAAATGAACATTATAAAAAAAACAAATATTTCCTTATTGCTTACATTAGATATAAAAATATTTTTTTCTTTTGTAAATTGTAATTAAACTTATTGTTATAAAATTTATGTAATAAAAATTTCTTCAAATTAAATTATTATCTAAAACAAAATAGCTTCATTGGCTGGCACCCAAGTAGCCCATCAGCTAGTGGTGGCCATACGCCAAAAATGCACGCCCGAAGAGGTAATTAATATATTGAAAGAGTTGCCAAACTCAGGTGAGAATGCTGACCAGGAAATGTCTGAGACCTCATTTAATCCATTGAAAATTGATGTCTTTGTTCAAACTCTATTAAATTTGGGTTCCAAATCATTTTCACATAGTTTTGCTGCAATCTCTAAGTTTCATTTAGTTTTTAAGGTGAGTATTATTTGGCGTATGTGTAAAAGTTACATTTTATATAAATGATAAATATTAATTTGTTTTCTAGGCTTTAGCTGAGTCAGAGGAAGCTCAAATCTGTATACTTCATAATGTATTTGAATTGTGGCAAAATCATCAACAAATGATGGTTGTAATCATTGATAAATTGCTTAAGACACAAATTGTCGATTGTTCTGCCGTGGCCACTTGGATATTTTCAAAAGAAATGACTGGAGAATTTACGAAAATGTATTTGTGGGAGATATTACATTTGACAATAAAGAAAATGAATAAACACGTAATCAAATTGAGTAAGATTCATTTTCTAATTTCTTTACAATTACGTTCTGTGAAAATCGAATTTTTAATAAGAGTTTTAAAACAACTTTAATTTAAATTAATTTAATTATTAATTTTAGTCATTAAGTGTCCATCTCTTGTATATTTATGATCTGCAAGCGAAAATTTTCTATGGTTTAACGTAATTGTTTTAAAATGTTTACAAATCTAAATTACATATTTCTTTTTCGGAGTAATATTTGCAACAAAAATTTTCCTTTCAGGTCATGAACTTACTGAAGCTCAGGAAAAATTAGCTAAGGCTGATTCATCGTCTAGTGAATCGGAAGATGAAGCAGCACCTAAACGTAAAAAACCTGTTACGATTGGTGACAAACCAACTGAAGAGGTACTTAATTCACTTAAATCAGCATATTTTTTGCCACATGCATTATGTTTTCTCTTTTCTTTTATTTCATTATTTGGTTTTATTCTCTAAATTAGCAAAAATTATTTTGTAGAAATCTGCTCATTATTAATTCATAACATTTATTAAGTTATTTAAATGGTTGCTTTTAAAATCATTTTTATTTATGTATGTATGTATGTATGTATGTATGTATGTATGTATGTATGTATTAAGTTAATAATGTAACTTAAAGCTGGATTCACCAATGTTTCCGAACAAAATTTTTGTTCCGAAACATTTTTTTTTATATGAAGTTTGACGTGTTTCCTCCCTCTCTCTCAAAAAGAAAAATGTGAAACACATACAAAAAAAAAATGTTTCGGTACAAAAATTTTGTTCCGAAACAATGGGTGAGTCCAGCTTAACTCTTTAATGTTTTTTTCGGCAAATACATAAAGGATTTAGATAACTTCGAATTTATTTTATTCTTAATAAACTTTCTGAATTATAATTTATGTTCGTTTTGCTTGTGAAAGAAAAACGTTTATTTTTTAATTTTCTACATAAGGGTTGCCATCGGAAAGATTTAATGAAAAATGAAAAAAAAATTAAATTATTTACTCAATGGTTACTGTGTTGTTGTAATAAAATTTTTTAATTTTTTATGGCCTTTTTGCCTTATTGATTCAATGGAGTTCTCATTTAATTAATTTGGCTTTTGGTATAAGACTCTGAGGTTTTCTTTGCAAAATTCTGGTAGAATCCGCTGATGGGCTATATGAGCAGTAGTGAAATGGCCATATGGATATGCTTTCCCCGCAGTAATACATTTCATTTTTTAGTTTGAAGTAATATTTCATGAGAATATGAAATATTTATATTTGAAGGAATCAAGCACAATTAAAGTTATTAATTTACTTTAATTGTGCTTGATTGCAGATACAGATTCCAAATAATAAATTTTCCTATGAATGTTTAATAAAAGATTTTCAGATTATATGCAAATATGTATTCCCTTGGGCTTCAGGTAAATTTTAATGATTAGTTGTTGTTTTAGCTGAGTTTTTCCCTAAAAAGATATAAAAAGAACTTAATTTTCTGTGTAGTGTCATCAGGTGGTACTGGGAGGTGAGGAAATTGCGTAACTTCAATCGGTCGTATCCATAGGTTTATAGGCGTAAATTCGTGGACCTATTGGGACAATTAAATAAAGCAAAATCGTTTCATTTTCCGAAATCGCAGGAGTATTTATTTAGGACTTTGTTGCCATTTATAGCTTCTGAGACCGCCTGCTGATGAAACATTTTTTTGTTGTCTGCAATAGGTATCGGGCTTATTGTAGATGAAATAATATTCCGGATGTCATAGCAATAATGCCTGGAGTCCTTCCGGATGTGCCGAGGAGGAGTATTTCAGGTTATTACCTTGTGCTAAGGGTGAGTGAGCAGGTGACAAGCCACTAGGAATTGCTTTGTCAGTAGATCATTGTGTTGTCTGACCGGAAGCATCCTAGTTTCCTCATGGAGATGATCTATATTTATCATTTTAACACATTCTGTAGCGATTTTGAGTGAGGAACGATGTTCAATTCGGGGCAGCATACTCAGGGAGAGAGCGTCCAGTTGCCTTGTACGTTGTCACTACTGTCTCTTTAGTCATTCCCCAGAGGCAAATAACTCGGAAAATATGGGCGAGCTCCAATTTTTTCACTTGATGTTTCTTTTCTAATTTTTAAATTCTCTATCGCTTCACATATTTTTTGGAGTTACTTCATTGTTCCAAATGGTAAGGAAAAATTAGAGGCATGCGTGCTGAATTTCGATAGCGAAACTATGTTTGATCGATTGGTGTATTTAAATTTTCTCTAGCTCATCTAGTGCCTTGGCAAACTTGATTCCAACACTAACGCAGACGGACATCGCTCAATCGACTTTGCTATGCATAAGGACTCAAAGCATATGTACCTTATGGTGTCGGAAACGGATATTGTAGAAATTGCAAACGGGATGACAAACTTAAATATACCTTTTTTCACTTTTTGTTGTGAATATATTTCTAGATTTCATAGTTTTGTACCTCTTTCCTCAATTAAAATTAAAGTGTTATATGCTAAACACACATGCTAAATAATAAATAAAGCTATGGTAGCAGATCTTATTCATCATGCTCCGTTACACATTGAATTAACGCAGAGCAACGTTAAAAGGTTTCATATGTAATTAACGTTTGTTTTTGTATTAAAAGTATAACAATATAATTTAGAATAATGTATAAAAATATACCGTAAAATTTGAAGAACTTTTAGTTTCTAGTTAAAAATTAAAAGTGTACCAAGTAGCAAAAGATAAAATCGTTTCACTGACTTTTACAACGTAAGTACGTTGCTTAGTATTTCAAGGTTGTAAGTCTAGAAACAAATAAAGAAAATTTAATTATAGAATTTTTTAAGCAATTTAATTATAGTAAAACACGAAGTGTTACACAAAAATGTTTTGTCTCATTGAATTAGGTTAAACATAAAGAATTTTTTTTGATCAAATTATATAAATGTTTGCTAAACAAAACAACTTACTCATATTTCCTGTTTGTAAAAGTAGGTATATACATACATAAATATCGCAGAATAGTTATGTATGTAGTTACTTTTGTTCTTATTTAACGTATTTATTTAATAATTATTTATTTGAAAGATAACAACTATTTTTACATGTCACTTGTAATCTAGAAAAATATATTTGATTTTTAGAGTCAAACTTTCATAACGCGAATCACCATTATCTGATTGATTGATCTGTTTTCTTTAATTTGACTTCAAACTTAATTGATCTGTTTTCTTTATTTAAATAAAATAATTTAAAAATTGATAAAAGTAATATAATATTATACTATTGGTGACCCCGACTCAAGGAATTATTGAAACTGCTGCAGATCTAAATAAAGAAGAGTTCTTACGTATTACATTTGGTTTCCCAAAGAAATAGTATTTCTGGTGTTAGCAACATTGATAGTAATTCTTCTTTGTTTTTTAATATTGAGAGTAAGTTGGATAAACTCAAGACAAGATTTCGAAGTCCTTCTCCTAGCAGTAAGAGAAATAATATTTGTTTTACCACCGGCGCTTTAAGGAGAGAGCAAGTCGATCCATTCCTCCATGCAGTTATAATTTCAAGGGAGACTCGGAAAACTCAGAAGCCAATCATTAGAGACGATGAGTGGTTTTAGCGCTATTGGACTAAGTCGTCAATTATAAAGGAGTCTTATATGCTGAAAATGGATCTAAAATTAAAAACTATTCCTATTATAGATAACGATTTTATTGAACACTTTAGTCTTTCAATAGATTGAAAAATCGGAGATTGATTAATAATCATAAAAACTGTTCTTCAAAATGTTTTGTTGAGAATTCGCTTGCTAGATCTATCAGAACTTTCAATATTGATACAAAATTTTACAACCTTTTAAAAGATTTTCCTAGTTTAATTAGAGAATTTAACACAAAGTTAGTGGAGAACTCGGCAGTCAAGCACCATATCGTTACAAATTGTCATCCACTTAGTTGTAAAGCTAGACGATTAGATCCAGTTAAATTACAGCAAGCGAAAGGCGAGTTTGAATCTTTACTTCAGCTTGGTATAATACGTCGCTCAAAGAATTCTTGGGCAAGTGATTAACATGGAACTCGCGTGCTTGCGGTGATTACAGGTGTTTAAATAAATACACCACACCGGATAAACATCCCATTCCTAATATTAAAGATTTTCAATATATAAGAAAACAAATTTTTCTAAAATAGATTTAGTGAAAGCTTTGCACCAGATTCCTATGGCCAGGATAAGTATTTGCTCACTCACTCATACTCACTGCACATGAGTGAGAATATGCTTTGCTTTTTTTCTCACCGCACATGTGAGAGTGTGTGCTTTTTGTCTTTTTCATCAAATGATAAATTTTTTATTTTGCTCATTTTACTTTGCTCATGAATGAGAAATGAGAATATTTTATTTTGCTCATTATCATGTGTGAGAAATGTGCAATTTTTTTTTTGCTTATGGATGAGAAATGTGAAAATTTTATTTTGCTCATCCTCATGTGTGAAAAATGTGAATATTTTATTTTGCTAATCCTCAAGTAAAAGAAATGTGCGTTCTAGCAAAAACGTAATGAAAACAAGTATGTACTTACAAAAAATATGAAAATTCCTTAGAAAATAAAATGTGTTATACAATTGTATGTTGGATTTTACGTACATAAGTATTTGTTTGTTTATTAAATTATTAACAATTTATATGGCATTACTTTAGTCAATGAAATTTTGTTATTAATAAATGTTTTTATCACAGAACTCAAAGATGTAGCTAAATATCTTTTGTTGTAAAATATAAATATTTTATTTGCTCTTCATTATTTATGAATTTTCATCAGTGAAAATGTTCAATATATAACGCTGCAAAAATTTAGGATTAAAGTTTATGATTTACTTGTTTTCAACTATTTACAAGAAAACAATTATATATTGGGAAAGTTTTTTTTTTTTTTGTTGTTTATTGTTATCATAAACTAATTTATTTTCGTTTGGTCTTTGTTCTTGTCTAATTGTTTTTGCCTTTTCCTTTAATATTGCTCCAGATATAGACATATTTTGGATTCTAGCTGGTGTAAACCAACCGAGGACTGCTTTGTCGATATTTTTAAATATTGGGGTCTTAATCCTTTTTCTACGTAGATAAATTCCAGATCCAAACGATTTGATAATTGTTAAGACGGTACTAGCCGGTATACTATATTAATCAGCTGCTTCCTCTTTCTTGTATCCACCTTCGACTTCTTTTATTAGTTTGTATTTTTCTTCAATATGCAAACATTTTCAAACACGCCTCTTTTATTATAACTTTTATTATCTAACGCGAATAAAAGTTATAAGAAAAACTGATACTTACGCAAACAAAAAGAAACGCATGATGCACTTAAAGGGATTTCCCCGGAAAAATGCAAGTTAAATAAACAAATCAGCGAAACAAGGAAAAGAAAGCAAAATCAACAAACCAAAAAAAAAAAAAAAATCAACACACAAAAAAAGCAAAATAATTCGAGTTAAAACTTCGAGTTATGGAAGTTCGATTTACAGAAAAAAAATTGTATGTTAATTATTGTCTTGACGCTACTGCCCAGCTAAGTAGTTCGAGTTTCAGAAAATTCGATTCATATAAGTTCGAGAAATGAAAGTTTGTATGTTCTTGAACAACCGTGTTACTTGCTAAGATGGCCGACATAAAGTCCAAAAAAGTTTGCAATTGCGAAAAGTCAATAAGTTGGTAGCGACAGCGCTGCCACAGCGTTCCCTCGCCAGAGAAGGCTCAACTGAACCCTAGATTGATCGTGACTCGTCTGCTACTTGCTGTTGCCTTGGGTTGATGAGTTTCTGTTGCAGGTTTTATGGTGGTATTGTTATCTGCTTCTCTGTTGATGGAACTAATTTCACTAGGAACCTTTTGATCGAGCTGTCTTTCAGGTAGTAGTCGTGATTGCAAATTACTTCTCTGGTAAATGGTAGGTACCGCTGTAGGTGGTGAAAAATTTTTGAGGTCCTTGTTTGAGATAAATAAAGGCTGGTACTAATGTTGCTTTTTCGTCCACGGATTTATAAAGTAAAAAATTTGCTCGAACGTTACAGTATTTTATATGGTCCATCGTAAGGATGCGTAAGAGATGTTTTTAAGGAATCATTGCGCACAAAAACATATGTTGAATTTTGCAGCTCTTTTGAGACGAAAGTTGGCGCGACTAAATCGCTAATTGAAACGGGAGCATTGGATTATTGAAAAAATAGCTGGGCACAGTTAATGTTGTGTCATAAACTAACTGTTGAAAAGTTGATGGCCATTTTAAAAGTAACTCGCGCTCCTAGCAAAATCGTTGGTAAGTGGTGAACCCATCTAGTTGAATTGTGACACAATATGGCTCTCAATAATACTGTTGGATTGTGGGCGATACGAAGGTGTGTTGTGCCAATTTTGTTTATCAGCTCAGCAAAGATCGACAAACCAAATTGACGACCACGGTCAGACGTTATTTTAGCTGGGAATCCGAATCTCGAGATCCATTGAGCTAATAGTGCCTTGGAAGTTATTACGGCTGACATGTCACACACAAAACGCTCTTTGGGTGATTCGTATTTGGTAGGTGTTGAGCGGATATGGCGTTGGATTTTAGACCTTTGACATTGTAAGCAATTTAGCATAACAAGCTGCTGGTATCCATTTTACTTGTAGCGCGGACGGCGGGGTGAGATATATTGTGAATCGCTGTAAGGATTTGATGTCGGATTCGAACACGCGACGTCTTGGTGCCGCACACTAGCTGGTCATCACAGTCCAGAACTGAAAAATACCCAAGTTTTAAAGAATTATTGGTTGATTCTGGTTGCAAGAGCATCTCTTGCAGTAACTTATAATTTTTTTGCGCGGCTGCAATTCGTCCATAGTCCTTTTAAAGCTGCAGTTCCTACTGTGTTTCCACCGACACATTTCATCTCGAAATACAGTTCAGGTGGTTTTTTGTCACCCAAAGGATGTTTGGATAAAAGCCTGTTGAGACGATGCTGTTTGCTATTAGCAAAATGCTCCATTATCTCATCGTACATGTACTTGTGGCAATTATGTCCGACTATTAAGAAATTACGTTTGGATCTAACGCTGTAAGCACGGTTGCCGTTCTTTGCATATCTGCAGTTATGCCAGATGCAGAGAACCAAAGATCCACAGTTGTTAACCATGCCTTTATATTAAAGCGTGACATATGCGGTATTGGTAACCTGGCATACACTACTGAAATATTCGCGGGAGAAGTCTGCAAGATTCCTCTATCTTGTGAAGCTTGCAAAGAATTGTCTTCGTTAGATATTTTTTGAATTTAAGTGCCGCGTGGTTTTCAGTTTTTAATACAAAATGGCTACCAATGTACTTTGATTTTCAGTAAAAACGATAGTTGAATCAAGTCAGGGTCTTTTAATTTACCGTATTTATTAATTAAACGTTTTGTTTAAAAGGTAACTAAACTATTTTTACATATCACTTGTAATCTAGAAAAATATTGGTATTGATTTAAACAAAGAAAAGAAAGTTTGCAACTGCGAGAAGACAAGTTTGTTGCGACAGTGCTGCCACATGTATTAAAAAATCATTATTTTGAAAATACTGATGCAAAACTGATATTTCAAATCATTTATTCTTTAGATATATATTATAATCTATACCCAGTAAATAATGCAAGAACGTAACTTTATCATCGAACTTTTATTGGTCTTAAGCATAAGCTTAAGCACATTCTTCCCAATGACCCGCTAATGTTGAAATCAGTTTTTCACCTCAATTGCATGACTTCTTTTTATACCCTTCACCACAAAAAGTGAAAAAAGGGTATGCATATCTAAGTTTGTCATTCCGTCAATATTTGTTTTTTGATAAGAGCTACTTTACTAAACTAGATTTACGTACATAGTAGAGGATATTTAAGATTTGGCGTAGCCGAATAAAGCACTCATACTTGTTTTGATATGATTTAACTTTTAACCGAGTTCAAAAAAGATGGAGGTTATCAATTCGACTACATGTTGCTTATTACATTTGTGCCCCCGTAATTGAGACATTTCTGGATAGAATTTTATTTTTTTATTTGAAAGGTGATGCTTACTGATTGGTTCGGATTTTAAAACTGCTTAATCTTAACAATTAAAGGGTGACCCTATGCATATACATGTTTTTACGTGTATTATGAACCACAAAAGGGTGCACCACTTTAAAATTAAGAGAACTGTGTATCATTATAGCTCACAACAACAAAAAGTAATACAAAAATAATTCTAAAAATTAACGGGTGTCCCCATAGGTGAAGTAAATTGATCTGTATGGGCCTATCCTTTGAACCGTTATAGATAAATGCTTGCAAATTGGACAGAATGTCGATTGTTATGACCGTTATAATAACAAGTATTAATATTCAAAATTATAAATTAAAGGGTGCCTCAATAGTTTATTTAATTTGATGTATATGGTTATATTTTTGAACAATTTATGTATGTTGCCGAACTTTTAAACCGTTATACATAGACAAAACGCTGAAAGTTAAAAGGAACCGGTATTGCTAAGTCCCCTGTAGCAACAAGTTTATAATTTGAATTTAGAAATTAAAGGGTGCTCCCAAAATTAATTTAATTTGCCGTATCTTTGAACCGTTATATACATACATTTGAAAATTAGACAGAATGTCCCTACTTTGTTGGTATAATAAGAAGTAAAAATATCTTAAATTATATTAATATTAATAAATATTTGATGTAACCGTTATAGACAGACTGTTGAAATTTATCAAGAACCTGATTGTTAAGTCTACTACAACAGCAAGTATAAAATTTGAATTTGTAAACTCAAGGGCTGTAATTGGATGTATATTGTCGAACAGTTCAATAAGTATAAAGTTTGGAGATGGAATTTAAGGGTGTCCCAATAGTTAATGTAATTTGATGTATGTGTATTAATGTTTAAGACAAAAGAAAAGCAAAACTAAGCTCAGAACAAAAAAAGAAAAAAATATGTTTTAAGTTTCTACGGCTAATTTTGATAAGTTTCTTATCTTTTTCAGTTCAGTTGTTGAACTGTGCGCATATATATATATAATTTTGTAAATTACTGTGTTTAAACAACCTTACAAAAAAGAATATCATACAGTATAACAGCTAAACTGACCTACCACAAAGTGGACTTTTATTTTAAACTTGTCGGATAGTTTTTCCAATATTTAGAAATTATACATGTGCTTAACGATTAAAATAGTGTATTTTAAAGATAAAAAGAGAGGTCCTCTTGAGTAAATATACAAATTATACAAATTTTATAGAACCCCCAGATTTAAATGAAATCTGCTTTTAATGATTTGGAATTGAAGTCTAGTGAAATTATTTAATATAAACACACTGTGATTTGATTATTGTAAAGTAGCTTAATATTATTTAAGTACGAACAGCCGCTTTTGCGACTGTTTGTCTTGTATTTTCTGGTTGTTTTTTACAATTGAATCTTACATTTTAAATACTTAAAATATACAAATACAACAAAGTATCATAATTATGATACTTTCGTTAGTATCATAAAAATTATACATGTGCTGAGCGATTAAAATAGTGTATTTTAAAGATAAAAAGAGAGGGCCTCTTAAGTAATTATACAAATTTTATAGAACCTCCAGATTTAAATAAAATCTGCTTCTAATGATTTGGAATTGAAGTCCAGTGTAATTATTTAATATAAACACACTGTGATTTGATTATTGTAAAGTAGCTTATTGTTATTTAAGTACGAACAGCCGCTTTTGTGACTGTTCTGTTTGTCTTGTATTTCCTGGTTGTTTTTTACAATTAAATCTTAAATTCTAAATATTTAAAATATACAAATACAACAAAGTATCATGATTATGATACTTTAATCAGTATCATAATTATGATACTTTGTTGAACTTATTATATAAACTCAGCACATTCCCAGAGTGTGTACAATATTGCTTCTATAAAGTGTGAATCTAATGTTACATACACCAGCAAAATAGAGAGAATAAACTTTTATATACATTATTATGGACGTGGGCAACAATATTAAAACGTTTTTCAGACGTATTTAGTGCAATGCTAAAAAATTTGGAAATAAATCCTAATTTCAATGTAACAAGTAAGAGTGCTGTATTCGGCTATGCCAAATCTTACATACCCTTCACTGTGTATGTGAATCTAGTTTAGTGTAGTAAAAAAAAAATATTTATATTGGACAAAAGAGAATTAAAAAATAAGAAAAAATTAAACTCTATAGAAAATTTTACATAAAAATATCAGCGGCTTTTAATGGGCTGAACATTTTTTTAAAGTTTTATCATTTGCCGAAAGATGTACCCATATTTGCCATATTGACAACCGAACTTTTTATGGAAATTTCAGAGGCCCATAACTCTGAAAATACGGGCGAGTGCCCGATTAGAGTTTATTGTTTTAAATGATATTAGACCTGAGTGGGTTCAATTACAATTGCATGTAAATATCCAATTTCAATTACAAATTACAAGTAATAGTAATTGAAATCAGGCACTGAACTCAAATTTAATTATATGTACTTGTAATGGAAAAAGATGTATTAAATTTAATTACTTGTAATTTGTAATTCAACCTTTTGAAGTACACATTACATGTAATTGTAATTGTACATTTAATAACAAATTTTAAGTAACTGTAATTAGGCAATAATCATTACTTGTAATTAAACAAAATTCAATTATATTCTTAAAAATTTTAAGTGTAACTAAAAATTCTGAAAATGAACTTCTGAAATGATTTGGATACTGCCTTAACATCTTTAGCACCAGTTAAAAGGTTGTATTAATTCGCTAGTATTATTTAAATATCTAGACGACAAAATTTAATTTTAAATTTAAAAAAAAATGTATTTAAAATAAAAAAAATCATTAATGCTCTTCTTGCGATTGACAACTTTATAAATTTGCATTGCAATTCTTAACTCAAATAATGGTTAACTTTTTAGTTGTGCCATTTGCAACTGCGCACAAGTTTGGTTGACAAAACGATTGATATACACAACTGCAAATTAGTAATTGGGGTTTTGTACAGTTTCTTAGCATTTAATATATTAACAAAGCTCTGAAAATTACAATGAAGGCACAGTCTGGGAGACTGTGGATAGAAAAAAAGACTGCTGACTAAGAATTACTGCAAACATTAATGGGAGGTTTTTGCGAAGGAACTAAATCTATGCATATAATAAAACAGTAATAAAACAGTAACGGTGTCATTTCTGTACATGAAATATTTTTGGAAAATTTTAATGTTGGTGTAGATAATAATCGATATGGAATTCAAAACACCTATTTTTGGAACTTTTGTCTGTCTGTCCGTCTGTCTGTGTTCGCATCACGTAAAAAATGCTGGATGGATTTGAATAAAATTTTGTTTTTTATTCTATACTTGAACATTGGTTCAAATATGGTACTATAACAGTTCTTCTCAGTACATTTTATTTTTGAAGATGGAAAATTTTTAACACTGTTTACAAAACTTAATAACAAATGCTTAAAAACACATTTTTCTTAATTTTCATTTTGAGTAAATTAGAAATTGTACGCGGACGAAGTAGTGGGCGCTGCTAGTAGTAAATAAACTGTAAAAAATGTTTTTACTGTAATTATATTATATATTGAATATTTATTATATATTGAATACTTTGACTTTGCCGTTGGTAGTGCAGGAGTGTCAGATTTACAGCGAATTTTCCTCCTTGTACGTGGGACATCTATATTACCCTCGTTTTTATCTTCATAAAGAAATTTGCTCATACACACAGTTAATCAATAAAGTTTAAGTACATAGCAATTTTTTTGTCAAACCACCGAAAAATCATTAAAAAAATAAAAAAACAATGTAGGCAATTTCGATTAAATTTAATGACTTAACTTAATTTAAAACAATTTACTTATTTTAATAACTAAACGATAGGGATTATATGCAATGGATGAGTTCCTAAATGTCAGTTGCTTTGTATTCGAACGATGTATTGTGTTTCATAATGCCGTGGTACTAAATACCATTCCAAAATGTGGCAGACAAGTAATAGAAACGTTGCAACCGAGTCATCAGTTTCTAAATTGATGCTCTGTTTCGCAAATTTGTATATGTACAAGATCTAAATACCGCAATAAAACTGTATACAAGCTTTGTATTAATATACTTTAGAAGTCAGTCAACATAAGAATTCATAAATTTATGTCAACAAATTTACATACTTCAAATGAGATGAACTAATTATTTTTTTACCAAATACACGATGTTTGTTTACATTTTAATATTTTGTTGGCCCTCCTTTGACGGAAATAATAACTTCTAGGCGTCTTCGCATGCTTTTAACAATAATTTTTGTGTCGGATTCTGTTATTTTTGTTCACTCAGTCAATAAAGCAGCTTTCAGACTTTCCTTTGTATAAATTTGGTGTTTTCGGATTCGTCATTCTAATATATCCCAAATATGTTTAATAGGGTTGACGTCTGGTTATTGTGGAGGTGTATGCTACTATTTACAATTATATAATATCCGTTCACGGACAAGGTACGAAGTTTTTTTTTGGGTCATTATCCTGTTGGAAATAAGCACTGCTGCGTTCAAAACCCAATTTCTCCACGCTTCGATGTAAATTGTTTTTGAGGATGTCTAAATAAGCATTTTTATCCATTTTGTCAATAATAAATACAAATTCTCCAGCTCCAGATGCGGTCATACACTCTCAAACCATTACATTTCCCCCGCCATGTTTAACTGTTGATATTTTTTTCTTTTCGCTCCTCATTTCCCTTCTAAATTTTAAGTCATCGCTAAACACAACGTGTTCCAGGCTTTCCTAGTTGCAACTTAGCAAAATCTAACCGTTTTTTCTTATTATCAATGGCTTACGTCGCGCTACTTGACCATGATACCCAGCACTGCACAAAGTATTTTTTTGTTTGGGCATTTATTATTTTTTTGGTGTTTTTTTTTATACGTCATTAGCTAACTTAACTACAGAAATTATTGGATTTTTCCTTACAGCGGCAATGACTCTGCGCTCGTCATATGGTGTTAGGATCTTTGGTCTTCCTGGTCGACGCTTTGTTCCCAAACTGCCGCTACTTTTATACGATTTAATTATTATTTGAACACTAGAATGCAGTTTTTGAATTATTTTTCAAAATTCGCGTAAGGTTTTGTTTTCTAAATACAATTTTATTATTTCTACCATATTGATCATAAAATGCAAAATATTCTAGTAATTATATCAGTTTTACTCAGTTTTGACGAAAAGTGTTAGCTATGTTAGCAAAAACCAACATATTTTAAGCAACAGCTCAAATTGTACGTAAACTTTTATGACGTTTATCAGTATTTTATTTTATTTATTATTATTTTTTTTTGTTTATCTTGCTGCACGCATGCAGTTCCGCTTAAAAATAACGGAAAAGGGATTGTATTTATCAACAAAGTACATATTTTTCTACATACATCTGAACAAAAACGCTATAGAAAATTCTAAATAAAACTCATTTTGGGAAGGTTTTAGGAAATATGAAAATAATATGTATGTAAACTTTAGTGATTAACTGAGTTGAATTAAGAACGACAACACTGTGTTTTTTTCATTTATAATACTTTATTTTTTACTTAAATATGATTGTTATTATTTTTTGCATGCTTAATTTGTGTACATAGTTAATAGTTTTTGTAATTATTTGTTGATTAAATGTCTGAATGATATGGAAGAATTAGAGACAGGCGTGGTGTTTTAACCAGTGCTTCGAAGGACATGACCAATCTTGCTGATTTTCAATAGCAAATTTTCGTAACTGTCTTATCTACTAGCATATTTAAATTTTCACTAGCTCATCTAGTGCCTTGGCAAACACTAACATGGACGGGCAGACGGGCATTGCGCAATCGAACTCGCTGTGCATAAGAACTCAGAATAATTTTTTAGAAACGGAATGACAAACTCAGATTTACCCTTTTTTCACTTGTTGTGGTAAAGGGTATAAAAAGGAGCAATCCACAGTAAGGCTGACTTGCAAAACGTCAGTTGCTTTGTATTGGAACAATCTATTGTGTTTCATAATGCCGTGGTGCTTAATGTTTACAACGCATACCATTCCAAAACGTCGCAAACACGTATTAGAAACGTTGCGACTGAGCAACTAACGCATTAGTTTTTTAATTGTTTCGAAACTTTGTATACGTACAAGATCTAAATACTGCAG
The DNA here is from genome assembly GCA_937654795.1 of Cistogaster globosa. Taxonomy (NCBI): domain Eukaryota; kingdom Metazoa; phylum Arthropoda; class Insecta; order Diptera; family Tachinidae; genus Cistogaster; species Cistogaster globosa. Next base: position 50,022,605 of record OW569406.1, on the reverse strand, counting down.
CAAAACTGTATACAAATTTTGTATTAATACATTTTGGAAGTCAGCCTAACATAGCCCGACATTTGAACCAATCCAGAAAATTATTATAAATTACATATTTTTTAATTTGAGCAAATAAAAATTTTGAACCTGTTTTAATTAAATTACAAATGTATTATCTTTTTAATTTAAGACAAATTCAACTAATTTTTCTGTTAACCTTTTTAAATTTTAGATGGTTGAGCGCATGGAAGAAAAACTCGAAGCGGCCAACGTTGATCAAAAACGTCTATTCCTTATTGTATTTCAGAGATTTATTATGATTTTATCTGAACATCTTGTACGTTCAGACACAGATGGGCGCGATCCAGATACAGACTGGTATCGTTGGACAATCGGTCGTTTACAACAAGTTTTCTTAATGGTATTCTTTTTTTTTATTATTTAATCTAAATTAATAATATTAAGAAATGTTTTGTTTATTTTTTTTAGCATCATGAACAAGTCCAAAAATACAGCAGCACCTTGGAAACGCTGCTCTTCACTTCGGATTTGGATACACACATTTTAGAAGTTTTCCATCAATTTGTAGCTCTTAGAGCTTAAACTCCAAATGTTATTGAAAATATAAAACTTTAATGCTGTTTTAAAGCTGAATACATACACAAAAAGTGGATTAAACATGCAACATATAATGTTTTCAAATTGAAAATATTAATTCAAAATTAATGACTTCATTGTTGCAAAATACCATCGTAAATAAAATGATAATTTAAAGAAATTAAAATTTATTCATAAATCAGAGATTTTTATTTATCAACGGGTCAAAACATTACAGGGTTAATTTGGCTGAATACGACGAAACGTAATACATTCGACTAATGAGAATTGAGGCCGAATTATTTTTTTTCTTTATTTTTTTGAAAATGTATGTAATCGAATATTAGATGCATAAAATCCGTTCGTTAGCTCTCAAAAACAATATTTTCTTTTTATTGTATGCAGAAAAGTAAAAATGTAAGCATAATCAAGAGTTTAACACAATAAAATAAAAGTGTGAATCAATACACAGTGGAGCAGAAAAAAAATATTTTGGAAATAACTCAGCCTTTTGCAATGATTGATCCAAAATTTGGCATGAGCATAGCAGAGGAGTATTTGAGCTTAAGTTTTGAAGCTGGGTGTCATACACTTTTCAGGGATGGCGCTATGTGGTCTCAAAATTGGCACCTGAAAAATTTTCTTGACTTGGCGTTTGTTGATTTTCAAAAAGAGCTCATCAATACCTATAAATTAATGCTTTAATCTGTATGTTTGTTTATATTTAAAAATGATTCAGTTATAAGTATTATAAAATTAAAATTTTTGATTTTTCGATACCCTGGCCCAGTTTTTTCAAAATACTGGATACAATTTTCAGTAAATTTATTTGAATTTTATATCATAGTTAGCGAGAAAAATTGTAAATGTTCTAAAAAAAAATTAAAGATTATATCTTTTCCGGCTTAAAAATAATACGATTTAAAATTTAAAAAATTTAAGTTATTGCATTTTTGAATATTTTAGCCTTAAAACGGCCACCAATCGAAATTTTTAAATAGCAAAAAATAATATAAAAATTTTTAATTTTTGTTTAAGCTTACTATATGTAAGAACGTTTAAACCGAATTTCGTATAAAATTGATTAGTTTGTAGAAGCTAGAGGTCCTTCAATTTGACTTATTTATATCGAAATGTTGAATTGACCCTTTATTTTCTAAAATCCCAATGTTGGGATCGGAAAAAGAATCGTAGTCTTCTGAAAGTATAATCGTGCGCCCTAGTCCAAATGTAGACTTTATAGGCAAAAAAGTAAAAAAATTACAATTTTGTGTTTATAGTCTTTATTTTGGAAATTGTATACAGAACTCTTACTATTATTAAAAAACACAATAGGCTGGAATACTCTATTTATAAAGAAAGTTTGAGTATGGCAAAAGCTAAATTAAAAAAAAAAAAACTCATAACTGAAAACCCTCCATAATCATAAGCAGTCGTATTCATGAAAAACTAACATGTATTATCCTAAAGATTCCGAAAATATATTTGGTCATATAAAAAAGAACTTTAAAAAATTAAAGCCAATAAATCTTCAGGAAATTAAAATTCCACAACATTCAGAATTTCTTTTAACCAATGCTGGTATTAGCTCATTAAACTTATTGAATAATTATTTAGTAGATGCTCAAGTTCAAATTTTAGATACAATAGGTGCGTTATTGGAGTCCGTTCGTTCTCATAAGCACATTGATCAAGAGAACATTATACATACTCAAGTTTGCGAGACTTTCAATAGGTTTTTAAAAACCAAATTTATATACGAGAGTAATAAAACGACTTTAATTAATTTTAGTGATACATTATTGTCGGATAATTTAGAAGAAACACAAACATATAATTTTTTTGTGACTTAAAGTAATATATCATACATATTTTCAAGTTTGAGAAATAAGCTATCGTCAGGAACTGATATTATACCAATATATTGCTTAAAAAATCCCTCAAATAATGATCGACGATTATTGTAAATTATTCAATAATACGCTCAATAATTCATATTTTCCAAATAATTGAAAACTGCTAAGGTTGTGATATCACTATAAAAAAAAATAATAATAATAAGGAACCGAATAATCGCAAAAATCTTCGTCCCATAAGCTTACTACCTAATATCAGCAAAATTTTTGAAGTATGCATCAATGACAAAATTCTCTAACAATAAAAACATAAGTAGTGAAAAACAGTTTGTATTTAGATCTAAACATCCGACAGTAAACACTGTACATAAGCTTACATCTGATATTAATTGGAACTGGCAAAAAAAGTTGTACAGGCGCGTGTCTCATAGATATGAAAAAGGCTTTAAAATGAATTCCTAATAATATTATATATTAGAATAATTTGATAAGCAATAAAGACTTTATGGTTTGTTATCAAAATTCGAAAAGCTCAAAATTCTTCAAAATTGTCAATGGATTACAACAAGGAACAGTTAATTCTCCTATTCTTTTTAATTTATATGTATATTCTAGATCTGTTATGTAAAGTCGATAATATCGTATCATTTGGGGTTGATATTATTATATATCATTCTGGTGACAAAATAGAAGCAATAAATCTGAATCTTTAAAACATTTATAACTTAGTCGAACAATATACAATCGATTGAAACATGAAAATTAACGAAAAAAAATGCGAAACCATACTTTTTAGACCACCAGTCGATAAGTGTAACTCAAACATAAAGAAAAACTGGAAACAGTTTGAAACAAAATCAAATCAGTTCAATTGTAGCATTCTAAATAAGGTATATACCTGGACATTAAATCCAAGGTTAAAAATATAATGTACCAATCCTTTATTAGACTAATAATAACATATGGTTGCCCTATTTGGTTCAATATATCGCCTTCGTACATGGAAAAGATTAGAAATTTTGAAAGAAAATGTTTAAGAACATGTACGTCATTATACAGGTCTCCAGAAAGCGACTATCTTAAATACATATCTAATAAGAAATTGTGTAATAAAGCTAATATAATAAGAATCGATAATTTTATAATAAACCTAATCGGAAATAATATAGTAAGGTGTACGCAATGTGTAGAAAATAATGCTATAATGACTCCTTATTACACAAATAATGAATATATAATTGATTCATTGAAAAGGAATTTGTTCCACCTGAGGAAAAAGTTTACCTTGAAGGCAAAAAATTTATTCCAAACGAAAATGGTATCCCGGTCTTCTACCATGAGTATAGACGTGTCAATATAAACAATAGAACAAATATGAGGTGTAGCACTAGCATATCAAGAAGAGATTTGAGATTCACAAAAAAATCTTCCACCAAAAACTTTTGGTGGTTTTCCGAATAAACAGCATAATTTTGCTACCGTTTTTTTTTTATTCCTTCACCCACTTACTAATATATATAAGACCATTACGGATAGTAACCGAACTTCAGTTGCGTTGTCAGTGGGCAACGCAACTGACAAAAAAATTCATATTATGGATGGCAACTTTTTTCAGTTGCCAAGAAGTTATCGAAATCCCTTTTTTGACATAGCGGCAACTGAAAATAAATGCAATAAAAAGAAAAGTGGTAGAAAGTTTTAAAATACAGAAAAAAATTAAAATGTAAAATAAATACAAATAAAAAACAAATAAGAAAACAAAAATAAGTGAAAATAATAGTTTACAAAGTGATAAAGAGTAAATAAATTTCTGAAATGCTAAGTTCCGTGGATTTATTTTTCGACGACCAAGAGAACCAGGAAGTCGTGAACGTGGCATCAATTAGACGGCGCTTGAGGGACAATTCGAATCCCCTTGATTTACCACCTGTTCTGTAAGTATATGTTTATATACATAAATGCATTTAAAATTACTTTCAGTAAACATTTCTTGTTTAGCTTTAAGGCCTATTTTCGTCTGCCAAAAGATGCAGTGACATACATAGTGGACACTTTGTATAAGGACTTAAAACAAAGTCCTAGATCCACAGCAATACCGCCACTGTTAAAAGTTTGCGCTGCTCTAAGATTTTTTGCGGAAGGCAGCTTTCAAAAATCACACGGAAATGATTTCAATATAGGAATGACGCAATCAACGTTGTCCAAAGTTTTAAAAGAGGTTGTTCTGTTAATAGAAAAAAATGTGCCAACAATGGATCTCGGCAATAATGACAGAAACAGAATAAACTGAAAATAAAAACTATTTTTATTCAAAAACAAAGTTTCCAGGGGTTGTTGGCTGTATAGATGGGACTCATGTGCACATCATGGGCCCGAAAGAAGACATTCGTCATTTCTATATAAACAGAAAGGGATACTTTAGTTTGAACGTTTTACTGGTAAGTTACTATGCTAAGTTCATAAATACTTGTTCCTTTTGTAAACGATAGCTTCTCTATAGGTGTGTGATTATAAAATGCGAATAAGGTTTGTTGACGCTAGGCACCCTGGTTCCACTCATGATGTTTTCATATGGAACAACAGTCCGTTGAAGCAGGCAGTTGCCTCAGATTTCGGGCAAAACACATGGCTGCTAGGTTGTATTATACTTGAAATTTTAAGATTGTTAACACTTATTTAATTATTTAGGTGATGCAGGATTTCCTTTGGAACCATATCTTTTGACACCTTTTCGTTCTGCTGAACCACAATCGCCGGAAGGAAAATATAATACAATCCATTCCAAGGCTCGAAATATTATTGAGCGAACAAACGGTGTCCTGAAGTCCATATTTAGATGCCTTTCTGCGGAAGGCGGCCTTCACTACACGCCTGAAAAAGCTACATCTATTATAAATGCTTGTTGCGCTTTGTACAACATTGGAAAACATTGTAAAGCTGATTGGGAGGAAGACCCAACAGTACTACAGAATCTGCGGTCGTTAGATCAAACGAAAATGTAGATAATATTTTGGCAACAGAAATAAGAAATAGGATAATGCTATGTTTAAATGAATAAGCTTCCGCTGGATTTTTTTTATATTATTTTCATTTTATATGTTAAACAGTTCATTTTAATTTTAAACAGTATTTCATTTAATGGCGGACTTTAAAATTAAAAAAGTGTTAAACAAAAGTAAATAAAAAACTCACATTTATGCTTATGACTTAAAAAAGATAATAAATTAACTAAATCACATACTTAGGTTGTTTATGATATAATAGTTTTTTTCTAAAATTAATTGGTAAATGCACAGATGATTTTAATTCAGGTATTCATTAAAACTATTCTTAAATCTACAAAAGTAACTATTTAAATATTTTAGTTGTTTAAATTTTCTAGTTGTTTTTCTAATATTTCAAGTTTTTTTTCTTTAATTTTCCTATTTAGCAATTGTTCTTCTAAAACTAAATCGAATTTCCTCCTCCTTATATCCTTTATTTCTTTCAGAACTTCATATTTTTTTTCTCTTGAGGTCTTTTGCTTGTTTTAATATTTCATTTCTTTTATAAAGACTTTTTTCTATTTTTTTAGGGTAGAAACAAGCTCACTCTGGGTACCAGTTTGTTCTTGAAGCAGACTGAATCGCTTATCCTCTAGCCGAATTCTTTTCTTTTGTGGTTGCTGAAGATTTTCATCTGTATGTTTCCGTTTGTTTTCGTTTTGGCGCTGTTTCTTTTCTGGTCCAATTTGCTCTTCAGGTTCTGTAGTCAGCTCAGCCTCATTTTCTTTCAGGAGCTCAGTTTGCTTTAGCAGTTCATTTCCTTGCTGCACGTTTTCCAGTAACTCCTGTAGATTTTCTGCCGTACTGACACCAAAAAAACTGCCATATGCAATAGGTCCGCTGCAACCTTCTTTAACTGGGACAAACTTACTTCTTGTGATGGCCCACCACCAGTCGCCTTGATTTTATTTATTTTGAGCCATTTTTTCTTTAATTTGGGTTTAAAATGGATCCACACTCTCTGCCATTCTTCTGCTGAACGTGTTGGTGGTCCACAACTATTTAGCTTTTGGGAAATTCTTTCCAAGCCTCTACAATGCATCCTTTTGTGTCACCAAATCCTCGGACACCACGAGCAATATGTGGGTTATTTTCTATTTCTTGAATTAATAACTCAAATTGTCGTCTAGTGGTGATTTTGACCATTTTTTAACCTACAGGCATAAAATATGTTTAAATTTTCATTAAACAAATAAATTAATAAAAGAAAACATTCTTTCTTTTCCGTTTAACAGCTTTTTTTCAATTGAAAACTCTTTAAAGCAACCAGAAAAACACGGTTGCCAATATTAATATTATTTGGCAACTGAGGTTGCCAGCCTTCAGTTGCCAGTTGTTATCCGTAATATAGTTTTAGCAACTGGAAACGCAACTGAAGTTCGGTTGCCATCCATAATCGACATAATAAGCAAAAAAGAAAATTGTTTACAATTTTTATTTTTTCATTAAATCTTTCAAATACATATAATTGGTTTCCAAAGGAAACCCTTATGTAGAAGAATGGAATAAAAAATAAAAATAGTTACTCAAGAAATATTTGTATTTGAAGAAATAAAGCACTATTAAAGTAAATTATTAAAAACAAAAATATTTCCGTGAAATCTTCGTTCGATGGATTGATTGGTAATATTTTATCGGACCTATTAAATTATAAAATATTATAAACTATGAAAATAGAATAATGACGGTAAAGAATGTTATTACTCAAATTTATCTTATGATGAGAAGAAGGAATATAGAAGTAAATGCCATGAAAAAAAAGTTATGGAGATATGTATATGGCAATGAAGATAATAGTGGATATATAACTTCTCTTTTTGATCTTAAAATTGCACATGTAAGTGAAATCGACAAAAACAAGTTGTTAAGAAGGCGAAGACCTATTTTTGACAAACACAAGAAAAACATAGAATAAATACTCAAAATGAAATCCCGGTATACTCTAAAAACTATAGATACCTGGAAATCTACAAACAAGAAATCAATAGACAAATAGAAGAAATGTTACGTCATGCAATAATAAACGAATCATCTAACCGTTATAACAGCCCTATTTGGATACTTCTGAAGAACAAGATTTGAATTTTTGAGAATGCTTTTCGGATAGAAATATGCGCCTTCTACATTCCAAAGGTTGATGAACCAAATCCTTAAAGACCACGTAGAAAAGATCTGTCTTAGATGTCATCACAGTATTTTCTACAAGTGCAGATGAGCTGAATCTTAATTTAAAATAATTGACTGTCTTATGAAAGCAAATCTGAAAATTCAGTAAAATAATTGCCCATTTTTTAAACAGGAAACAGAATTCTTAGGTCATTTAAGTAATTCTGAGGTCGAAGAAATTTATTTGATACTAAACGAACACATGCGATTTTCTACCGCAGATGTAAGTAATAACGATAACTTATAGAAAAAAATCGCTAAAGCGATAATAGCATATAATTATACAATTCACTACCACAAAATTTAAACCAATAGAATTTCTTAATAGTATATTATCAAAAGAAGATATAGGAAAGATTTCTAAAAAACTAAATGAAGAGAAAATAGCATGGACTAATGCAATAAACCACAAACAGAGAAATTATAGGGTTAGCAAGGCACATCTTATGTAGGTACAGTAGAAAGTAGAAAATTAAAGAGTAGAAGACGATTATTTTATATCTAATGATAATAAATTTTAAAAAAATATACAAGATTATATAAATTACAGAACGAACATGAAGGCCATACCATTAGTGTCAATTCTCACAATCGTGCGGGGACTCCTAAAAATTAAGAGGATAGAATATAACTATAGAAAACAGAAATAACAAGTGCGGCCAACACAGTTGCGTACATATGTTATTCATCCTGAACAAATTTAAAATATAATAATAGACCAAATAGAAAAGAACATAGAAGAAATGGATCTGCGGAGCAGAAATTAAACCTAACTAGAGTAAAAATAACAATTATTATACCCACTCATATAATCAAGAAGAAGCGAAGCTTTATTAATGGTATGTAATGGATGTTCGGACTCATGGACAATAACGAAAGAGAAAAAGTTTTAGAATATTTAAGGTATACAGAAATAAATAGTTACAATACAATTAATAACCTTAACTAACAAATAAGTATTAACAAACATTTCAACAAATCTGTTAAGGTAATTCGTAAGGCGGTGGAAATTGATAGAGCTTATATAATGATCATTATTAAATGGTAATTGCAAACATATACAATGAAATTGTTAAGGAGTTCTGTATATATATCAAAGACTTAATAAATTGAATTGGAAAGCAAAATAACTCAAATATAGGAAAATCTAATTTAAAAGAAAAATTTAATAACGATCACGATATTCTTAGAAAGGTACGTACAAACATATATTATTATTATTATATCCCAGACACAAAACAGTGTTCTAAAGACAAAATTAGTTTGAAAAAACACATTTTCGACATGATTTGAAATAATTTTTTTAAGTGGTTTTGGTAGCATGAAAAATGCATGGGAAATCAAGTAACAAAACGCTCGATTTGAGCAAATCAATTGTTGTAGAAAGAAATGCAATCTAAATAAAAATAATTAATGGCGTTTCTTCTGATTTATCTTCCCGCTTGGCTGGTCGGTGGCGCGAATATTGACATCATAACCATTCTACAGTGCCTAACGAATTTGAAAATTAAATATCCAAAGATATTTTCCCAAAAAATTTTGTATTATTTTAGGAAATAAAATTATTAAAAAAATTTTAAAAAATGATTTTTAATAATTTTATTTCCTGTTTCCAGAAGATGCCGTTGGGTGGTGAAATATTGAAAGAAAAAATAAAAACTAATAAACAATATTTTTATTTTAAAACTGACCTAGTGCTTGTTTAATTATAAAATAAAATTAATTATAATAAAAGGTCAAAAAAAAAAAACATTAACGTTTAATTACTAAGTATTATTCTATTATCACCCTGTAACAGATAAAATATATTCGGGTAATAATTAGACCCAATGCTGTTAACGAATGGGAATAAACTGAATTTTTAACTTTATGGGTTTTTAACTTTCAATTTAGTTTTAAGATTGAAAACCTTTACTGATATGTTATATACATACGTACATAAATACATTCTTGAGTATACATTTTTGATTTGTCATTTTATTTAAATTTGTTTCGTATCTATAATCAGTGAATACATATTCTTGTAATTTATACATATATCACCGCCATGGAACGAAAACCGGATGGTATAGTTATTAGTTTACAGTGTTTAATTTAATATTTCAAATTATTTTTCGCTTAGATAAAAAAGTCGATCCGATAATTGTGCATTTGGGAGACATGGGACCCTATCAGTTTTGGTTTTGTATGTTGATATTTTTATCGAAATTTCCAACTGGTTGGGTCCAAATAAGTCACATATTCATGTCAGCACCAACCAATTACACGTGTGTTGAACCCGAAGGTGTTAATCCATGTAGTAAAGAGTGCAAAGAAGCTACATACGACCGTAGTGTTTTTGAGGAGACTATAGTTACAGAGTTTGATCTTGAGTGTGGTTCTAAACACCTGGTAAGCTTTTCACAGACCATGGTAATGTTCGGTATTATGGTTGGTAATATGCTGTTTGGAAGTCTAGCTGACAGGTAAGTCCTATTTATGAAAATTGGTGTTACACTTTTTAAATATTTTGTTTCATTCTTTGGCTAGATATGGACGCAAACCTTTGTTTGTTATAGCTTGTGTATTACAGCTTATCACAGGCGTAATGGTTTCTTTTTCAAAATGGTTCTGGTTTTATGTGCTGTTTAGATTTTTAGTGGGCTGTGCTACCGGAGGTACAATGACAACCAGGTATGAAGTCATTCTGTATAATTATATGTTTAAAAATTTTATGCTTTTCTAGTTTTGTTCTAATAATGGAAATCATTGGGGTAAAATGGCGTGAAACTATGTCTATTCTATATCAAATTCCTTTCAATTTAGGTCACGCCTCACTGCCACTGTTATCATATATGTTACGAAACTGGAGATGGTTTAATTTAAGTTATTCCTCATTCTCAGTCGTATATTTAATCTACATATGTCTGTGTATTGAGTCGCCACGATGGTTATTTACAACAGGACGTCTTGAAAGAGCCATTCCATTACTTGAAAAAATAGCAAAGGCTAATAAGAGGCCAACCGAACGCATAAGGCCTGAAATTGAGGAAGCGTATAGAGTTTTGACTTCTACATCCCATCCTAAAAAAGGCACCGTGCTTGATTTATTTCGGACGCCTAATCTAAGAATGAAAACTATTATAATGGCCTATCAGTGGTTAAACGTCTGTGCTGTTTACTATGGTGTGGCCCAATATATATCCAGGCTATCCGGTAACATATTTCTAAACGTTGCTATAGGAGGATTTCTCGGCATCCCGGGCACCATAATGTGTGTCTTTATGACTAAATATCTTGGCCGTCGTTTAACACTGATCATATCAAATTTTTTAAGTGCTACTGGCTTATTAGCAATTGCCATGTTCCAGAGTTTAAGTCCAGTTGCTGTGGTCGCATTCTCAACTATTGGCTTATTTGGAGCTGCCATCACTTTTCCAAATGTTTATCTTTATGCCGGTGAATTATTTCCTACTGTGGTGCGATCGAATGGCGTAGGCTTATGCTCGTTTACTGGGCGCGTGGGTTCAATGGTAGCACCATTTTTATCAGAGTTAGGTCACATATATTTCTTTTTACCACCATTGATTTTTGGTGCAATATCATTGCTGGCAGGAATTTTAACATTTGTTTTGCCAGAAACTCGTGGATTTCCACTTCCTGAGACTTTAGAGGATGGTGAAAGTTTTGGAAAAAAGCAGCGTAACGAATAGTTTATTCAATATTTGACATTAAATAAGAAGCAGTTTATGCCATCTTATTCAACTGAAATAAAAAATGAAATACCTTGAAATAAAATTGATTTAAACATTATAACAGTTAAAAGAAAAATTTCCTAAGAAAACTAAGAAATTACTATTTTTGAGAAACCTGTTACAGTTTGTTTGCGATGCATGAATGTGTTTTGCAGTGTGCAATTTTACAACTTATGTTTTAAAAACATGTTGTCTGCAGCAGCTATAGCGGCGTCAAAGTCATTAAATAACTACATATTAATTTATTAGTAACGGACGACTTACGAACAGATCTATGCATACATACAAGCATATAATAAAATTGTAACAGGATCTTCTTTGTGCATGAAATATTTTTTTAAAATAAGTAGATAGTAATCAATATGGAATACAAAACTCCTATTTGTCTGTCTATATTCGCATCACGTTAAAATTGCTTGATGGGTTTCAATAAAATTTTGTGGGGTGGTCCCATTGAACCTTGTTCAAATGCAGAATACATTTCGTAGAGAAAAAAGAGATATAAATGTGGAAGCACCGTATTTTACCGGTATAATGGTTTACGGAAATCTACAATAAATATTAAAAAACACATTTTTTAAATTTGAATTTAAAGAAAATTTGAAATAAGACGCTGATGAAGTCTTGGGAACTGCCAGTTATCAATATTTTAAGTTTTCTTATACAAATCTAATTAAAAATATTTCACTTTCTATTTCGCATGCCCAACCAGGTGACGTCGCTGCGGCAGATGGATTTTTTGCTTAAATGTAGAGTTTAAAATAGCGCGTAAAGAGCATTCTATCTGTCAGAAATTCTCATGTACAAAGTATATGAAGCAAACCATAATAGCGCGGCGTAAACGCTTAGCATTTGGAAATTCAGATTTAAACAATGCGTCAGAAAATGAAGTTGGCTGCTTTTTTGTTTTTTGTTGTTGAAAAATAATAAGAAATTAATTATTTCCAGGTAATATACAATATAAAAGTGGAAATAGGGTACATCAAAGCTTGTCATTCCGTTTATAATTTCTACAATATCCATTTCCGACTCCATAAAGTATTTACTTATATGCTGAGTCCTTATGCATTGCGAGGTCGATTGCTTAGCTTATTGTTCAAATCAACTTTGCTACGGTACTAGATGAGCTAGAGAAAATTTAAATACGCCAATCGATTAGACATAGTTCGGAAAATTGTGCTATTGAAAAACAGCAAGATCGGCCTATGTAGTTCGGGGCAGTGTGCGTCTGCCTCTAATATTTCCATATCATCCTTTACATTGAAGTAACCTTAGCCAATAGAACATATATGTATGTATATGGAGCGATAGAGAACTAAAAAATCATCAAGTGAAAAAACGGCGCTCGCCCATATTTGCCGAGTTATGTGCCTCTGAACTTTTTATAGAAAAGTTTTTAAATAGATCTTTAAAAATAAAAAATAAAATTTTTATAAAATGTTTAACAAAGGCATATCAATCATAAAGTGGCAGCGCGACGACAACAAATACAACAACAGCAGGCAGTTTTGATTGACTTAATACAGGTGACCGCACGGCTACAACATTCCAACAACACAAAAAACAACAGGCAATTTATTGCTACAAAATCTAGATATGTTTTTTAAACAATATTTTTGTTAAAAAAAAAAACAAAATAAAATAAAAAAATATATTTAATGAACAAAAGGGGTTGTTATCACATCCATTTTGTCTTCCAAAGCGTGCGGTTGTGTTGTTGATTTACACTATTAGTGTACTTTTCTTGTATTAAAATCAATTTTGTGTGTTTTTGGAAATCTAAGTCGTAACATTGGGTAAAGCGCCGACCAAAAAAATTTTTGCAACGGGGGACGCCAACCCGTCCCCTAGCTCTTTTAGTGCTAGTGAGGGTGAATTTGAAGAGTTTTTTTCTGGAAAGATTGCCTCTAGTTCTGCTCGTGGCAAAAGAAATGTAACAGGTGACGTGGTGAATTCTGGTAAGTCTGTTAATAGTGAAAATAAATTAAACAAACATCGTATTAGTGCACAACATGTTAAATCTAATGTTATTACTTCCAATAATCAGGGTAATGTCAGCAATGCCTCTGAGAATGAGCAGCGTAGGAATATTTTATATCATGATCATCCTGGTATTGGTTGATTCGTCAGAAGCTGACTCTGAAAATCTTAAAATTAGGAATGCGATTTTTTTATATAATAAAATTAGACACCTTAATATAGGTGGTATACTATTTATCAAAGAAATAGGTAAAACCTTATTTCGTATCAAATTTAACTCAGCATCTAATGCTAACCTTTTCGTTTCTATGGAACTAAGCAATATTGGTCTTAGGTCATTTATACCAGAGTCCTTTGTTTATTTTTTTGGTGTTTTACGGGGAATCCCTTTGGAGCTTGACGACAGGTTCATTCAAGAAAACATAAAATCAGACATTCCTGTATCGTCTGCCAAACGTTTTGTCAGAAAGGATGCAAGCACTGATAGTTAAAATCCAATCTACTCGGTCAAGATCAGTTTCTTTTCTTATGATATTCCGGATTTCGTTATTTTGGAATATTGTCAGGTTAAGGTACATTTATATTATCCTCCTGTTAGACAATGCTCTAACTTCGGACGTCTTGGACACACAAAAAAAGGCTGCAGATCAAAAAAGAGGTGCCTTAACTGCGCTATGGCTGAATGCTCTGGGGCTTGTGCTCCCAAATGCATTCTATGTGGAGACACCAACCATAATAGCTCAAATAAAATTGAATGTCCGAAGTGGAAGCAAGAGGATGATTTGCGCAAAATCATGAATCTTAAGAAACTCTCTAGAAGGGAAGTGTTAAATTCTTATGCTACAAACAGGTTTGATATTTTTAATGATTATGAAGGTAATTTTTCAGATCTCATTCAAAATCGTCCAGCACCTATTAAGAATAGAGATGCTGAAGTTAATAAAATTCTCACAGCTCGTAAGTTCAGCAAGGTTGTCTTACGTAGGCCTCCAGCTCAGAAACCTAAACCAAATTTCTTTACATCTTAGCCGATCAATACGGACCCAATAACCCCCGTTATTTACAGAGGAAATTACATCCTTCATTCGTAACTATTTCGCCAAGGATGACAACCCTTCAGCCATTCGTGTCCTTGAGGGCTTCAGTGCACAACTTCTTGCTTTATTTACCAATATCAATACTAAAGAGGCAGCTTCCTTGGACATCTCCTAAATCATATGTTTCTATCATGAAGATTATACAGTACAATATTCAAACTTTTGTTTCCAATAAATCTAATCTAGAATTCTATCCTAATCAATATAATATTGATATTTGTCTCTTATCTGAAATTTTCAATATTTACGATACAAATTCCATTTATAATTTTGTTAACTATAGGATTTATCATAAATTACGGGATGGGCGGCACGGTGGTGTTGCCATATGCATAAATAATAATATTCGGGCTAAAAGAATCTCTTATTCAACTAGTGAGGAAATAATTATTGTAAGGACCTTAAATCTGAATCCCAACTTTACATCTGTCTCCATATATTTTAGACAGGATGTTTCTATCATTACCTTCCGTAATGAACTGACTCGTCTTCTAGCCTTTCTTGTGAATATGGACAATGTTATTCTTGCTGGTGATTTTAATGCCCGTCACACTTTTTGGGGTGATCGTGTCGATCTTCCCAGGGGTAATGCGATCTTGAATATCATAAATAGCTCTAACTTGCTATGTCTAAATGATGGATCGTCTACATTTCTTCCTAATCTTAGAATGGACAATGGAACTGTTCTTGATTTAAGCTTTACAAACTCTATGCGGAGTATTTCTTGGGAAACGTTGCCTGTTTTTATTGGAGGTTCACATCACCTCCCTGTGCTCATGGAAACTAGCACTGTCATCACGAAACCCATTAATTTCATTTCAAAGAAAGTCCTCAACCGGAACCTCGAAAAATTAGTTTTTCCCAGTGATCCAAAAGTAATACCTGACCTTTTTAATATGGAAATCTCTAAGGCCTCATATCCTGGTGGAATGAGCAACTTACAGTGTTATTTCGTAAATATGTAGCGGCTCGTAAAAGGGCAAGGCAATACCCTTCTTTCGACAACTTAGAAAGTGCCATTATTGCCTATGACGACTGGAAGAACTCTGTACGAAGAGCGAAGAGTCAAAATTACAAGGCTAGAATTAATGAACTAAATCGGTGTTCCAACACTAAAGAAGTTTGGCGTTTTGTAAAAAATGTAAGAGGTCGAAATCCTCCCCCTGCATGGAATGATGATAATATCTCCTTTTTCTGCAATATTTAAGCGATCAGGTACCTATTAATGTCCCTATTGACTTTATCAGGCTCTCAACTAGCCCACCCAGGGTTTTTTCTTTTACTCAGTTCATGAGTATTCTAAGTGCTAAACGTGTTCCGTCTGCTGGTGGGAGTGATCGTGTCACATATCGCATGATTCAGTCTCTGTCTACTGAATCAAAGCAGTCTCTTTTAGCTGTTTTAAATCATTATTATGTCTCTTGCAGCATACACCCCTTATGGAGGAAAATCAAAATAGTTCCCATCCCTAAAAGGGACAAGCCTCTCGAAGACTTTAGGAATTTTAGACCAATTTAACTCATTTCAGTTTTCGTTAAATTAATTAATCTCATGGTCAAAGAACGTATTATAGAACATGCTGAGACTTTAAAGCTTTTACCTTCCCGCTCCTGTGCGTATAGAAAAAGAATGTCGTCCTCCACATGCCTTAATAAATTTATGTTTAGAGTTTCCTCGCTAAAATCAAGTGGTTTCAATATAGTAATAGCTTCAGTTGACATTAGTAATCCATATGATTGTGTCAATGTTGCCCTTCTGAGGGACATTTTAAGAAACATAAGTTTCTCTAATGAAATTATTGACTGGGTAATATGTTTTTTATCTGATCGTGAACTCTGTCTTGGAAACAGTTCTATTCGTGTGTCTAATGGCATTCCTCAGGGTAGTTTTCTTAGTCCAATTCTTTTTAATTTATACACTGCTTCTTTGCATGAAATAGAGGATTCGTATACTTACCTATTTCAATATGCAGATAATTTTATCTTGATGTCTTACCACACCCTTTTTGACTCTGCTGTTGAAAACTTAAGGTCTAAGCTTAACTGTTTTAAATCTATTTGCAATGTACCTAATTTTTCAATTAATGTCACTAAATATAAAACCATGTTCTTTGGTACAGCTCCCTCTAAAAAGATTTCCATTGCTGTAGATAGAAATCCCATTGAAATGACTAGATCTGTCAAGCTTTTGGGAATGGCCATTAAAAACACACTCTCTATTGGTGATCACTATTAACGAATTATAAAAGAAGCAACCCCTGCTGTGAATCTTCTGAAAAGACTGACAACAATTAGAGCTGGACTTATACCGAATGTTGCTCTGAAGTTTTATAGAAGTTTTATCAGGAGTAAATTAGAATATGCGAGAGCTGTTACGGCACATGCCCCTAACTATGTTAATCAGAAAATCAGAATTTTTCAAAATGCTAGCATCCGGCGATGCCTTGGACTTAATCCTTCCACAGCTGTTCATACCATATATATACTGGCAAATGAACTTCCTCCTGATTTGAGAGCAGTTTTTTTTAGCAGCTAAGGAGATCCTTAAAATTGCCCTTTTCCACTTTAATCTACTACAGGAAATAAAGCTTTCTTCCCCATCTCTAGTAAACAGTTACTCATTTGTCTATCACAAATTAAAGTCTATTTTTGATAACGTTGCTCCTATTATTCCCCATAAATTGTCCAGTAAAATCAAATTCAAGAGAAAATGCATATCTGGTAAAATAGATGGTACCCCTCTTGAGTACATCAGAGCTCATTACTACTCAGAAGTTGATGAATATATTGCAAATGGGTATATACCTCTCGCCACTGATGCTTCCATATCAGGCTCCACTACTGGTTGTGCTGTTTTTCATATTATAAAAGATCGCTTCTACCTTTTTAAATTTCCGCACAATTTTGCTTCACTTACTGGTGAACATCTTGCTATTAAAAAAGCGATAAATATTGCCATTGATAGCAACATAGACCGTTTGGTCATTTATACGGACAGTTATAATTCATGTCTTGTTCTTCATCAGCTAAATTCGCGCAATTATTTAGTTCATGAAATTCACTCTTTAGTTGATTCGTCATCTATCCTGGACGTTCATATTGTCTGGGTACCTGCGCATATAGGAGTTACTTTCAATGAGAAAGTTGATCATATTGCCAAACGGGCTATTGATATAGGCATTTTTGAAGAGGCATTGCTGACACATACTGAGGCGGTAAAGGAATTTAAAAATAAACTGAAAAATCAATGGAAAGAGCAGTTTGCTGATCAGTCACGCACAAAAGGTGCGTTCTTTTTTTCACTATTCCCAGACATACCAACAAAACCATGGTTCTTGCATATAAATTTAGATGTGGTCAGTATTAATATAATCAATCGTCTTCTCACTGGTCACGCTTATGACCATGTTTATTTACATATGATTGGCAGGAAGGATTCCAATCTATCTCCTTCTTGTTATGCGGTCGCTAATTCTGAACATGTTATCTTTCAATGCCAGGAATACACTTCTGTTCGACAGAAACATCCTGTTATTGTTGAATTTACAGACTTATTTTCCTTGCTTAACACACAAAACATTGATATTTTTGCTAAACTCGCGAATTTTATTCATGAGGCCAAATTGGCTGATTTGCTATAATAACATTTACCCACGTTTTAATTTTAAAGACTTTCACTGGAAGTAGGCATTTTTCAATGCCCACCGTTTAAACAAATTTTGGATAAGAACAATTGTCTATACTTCGATAACCCATTACAATACCACTTTCAGGATTTCTCACTTCCTATATAAAGATATAGGTCGATGTGCAGTTCCTGGAGAAGTCTTACGAATATTTAAAAACTTGTGGGATACCCTGGCGCTGTGGTTTTGTACCCTTGCCATCTACTAATTCAGATTTAAAAAAAGGGGTTGTTATTTTTAAAATAAAAATATATAAAAAAATTAAGTTAAGTTTATTTGAGATTTCAAAAAAACATTTCAATGTGTATAATTAAAAAAAAAAGATTACAAAGTAAACTTAAATCTATAATGTTTTGAAATAATAGTTTTAAAGTTACACAGCAACAAGCTTATCAGTTTGTGTGGATGTACAATAACAATTTTTGTAAATTAAGTGCTTGCTCCCGGCACATTACAGAAGAGTTTTAATAAAAAACAATAAACTTATAAATTAAACTTAAAACTAAGGAACTAAAACAAAAGAAAAAAAACAAAAAGAAAAAAATATTAGCCCCTATGGGCACCTTGAATTTTCGAGACATAAAATTTTGGCAGTAAAATGTTAACTTAATTAATTTCTTGTTCAACATAGCCCAAGGGAGAGTAGTAAATAGTGTTCAGCCAATTAAAACGAACTTGACTGTGTAATGTATTTTGAATTAAAGCATTGTCTAGACTGTGCAAAGAATTAATGAAACGTTTTATTAAATCAAATGCATAAGACGCCAATGGTTTTACCTGCGCTAAATCATATATATATATATATATATATATATATATATATATATATATATATATATATATATTCATATATACATATTTCTTGGTTGTTCGTTCAAAATGTTTGTTAACGCATAGTCTAAGAGTTTTTCGCTCAAAGATTTCAAATTCTTTCATTAGCGTTGGAGATATAGGAAACCAAGTTGAAAGTGCATATAAAAGTAACCGTTTTATACTTAATTTATATAATAACAATTTTGTTTTTTTCGGCAGATAAATGCTATTAAACATTCTTCCAAATAACATTTTCACTCCCCGGACTTTAGTAAGGACTGATCTAGCATGATGATTAAATATAAACAATTTGTTAAAATTTACTCCTAAATATTTAACATTATCAACAAAAGAAATATTTTGTACATCCAGATTTAAACTAAGTTGCTTGCTTTTTGGAACAACAAAGTAATTGCACTTTCCTGAAGCATTCCTCAAACATATAGCTTTACTTTTGCGTGGATTAATTTTTATACCCCAGTGCTTATAATAGTAATTTACTTCACTTAAATATGATGAAATTGATATAAGAGTATTTTTTGGAGAAATACCGTGAGCATACAGAAGTGAATCGTCTGCATAAAAAATTCCAGTTACACAGTTAAATGTGTGTGGAAAATCATAGATAAAAATATTATATAAATATGGTGCTAAGATAGAACCCTCAGGAACACCACAAAAAACGTTACCAAAGGCTGTAAATTCATTTTGTAATTGAACACAAAAAGTTCTATTTTTTAAAAATTACGAATGTGTTTAATAAGGTGAGTACTAAAACCAATATTTATCATCTTAAAAATTAAACCCTCATGATAGGTGCTGTCGAAAGCCTTTTATATATCAAGAGAAACCGCTATTGTACAACGTTTTTCCCTCAAATTATTCACAACATCGTTCTGAAATTTAAGCACAGCATGATTTGTTGAATGAAATTTCTTAAAACCAAATTTTTCATAAAGTTTTCCCAGGTTAGATAAAAGTGATATTGGTCTTAAATTATCTAAATAAAAAATGTTCTGATTTTTTTGAACAGGACAAATTTTTGCCGTCTTTCCAAGAAGTTGGAAAATATCAATTGTTAATACAGTTATTATAAATAATAACTAAATAATCGAAAGCAATTGCAGGAAGTTTTTTTTTTATAATGAAATTAGAAACGCCATCCAAACCAAAAGATTTCTTGTTATTTAACTATTTGACAACTGAGAGTAATTCATCAGCATAAGTTTAAAAACTATCCCTATGAGTGTTAGATGATGGAACCATGGTATCAAAATTAAACATCGAATTTGGAAAGGACGATAAATGTCGATTTGAGTTTTCAATAGCTGAAACATCTCGATGTGGACCTAAATCTGAATATATTGAAGAAATTTGATATTGAAGATTTAAATTTTTTGGATATTATCAGTAATTTCAATGCCGTTTACCGTTAATTTTGAAAAAGCACAATTTCTTGAAGTTCCTAATTTTTTTATAAGCTGTTGGCCCAGGTTCGATATTCGCGAGACGAGTTTTGAAAATTTCTGCCTGTTCAATTTGAACTTGTTCCTTTATAATACTTTTTATCAACTGAATTTGTTTCGAAAGAAGAATATAATTTGGAGTCGATCTTTTTAGAGTCCTTCTGAAAATGTTCCTTAAATCTTTCTGCCAAGCATACTTTACTTTATATAAGTTTTTAATTTTATCCGAAACTATAACATGATTATTTCTAGCGTTGATTTTCTCACAGTGATTCTCAGTAAATTGATTCACTGTGAAAGAGAAATTTTCGATAAAATTATTAATTTCGAAATTGGACAAGCTCAATTTCGAAGGAGGAAAATTTAAATTCATTTCTGATGCAATTTCATTCCTAAAAACATTCCAATTAGTGTTCCTGAATGACGTAAAAACACGCGATTGTTTTAAAATAAATTCAAAGTTCATAAATCTTTTTTGAAAAAGTAATGGCAAATGATCAGAAAAAGAAGGAAGAGATTTTATTGAAAAATTTAGAACAAAAGGGTCAACCAAATTTGTACTTACCAAAAAATGATCTAGAAATGAATTTCCATTTGGAAAGGAAGGCAAAGTATCTGAAAATCTTACAAAGTCTGAACAACAATCTGTTAACCAATAGTATAACGCATTACCATTAATGTTTTTTAAAACATCCCCCCAAGACACATGTTTTGCATTAAAATCACCGCCTAACACAACTCCATCGTAGTTGGAAGAAAAAACTTTAATAGCAGATAAACCATTATGAATAGAATTATAATTATAGTTGCAAGGTAAGTAAACGAACCAAATAAAATTTTCTGTGGTAATCCATTCATTAACAAAAATACTTCAACAAACAAATTTGAATCAATAGAAACATGGTTATAGGAATAACTTTCCTTTAAAGCAATAGCGACTCCAACAGAGCTTTCTTCCCTTAAAAACGAATAATTTTCAAGAACAATTTTATGATTTAAACTTAGATGCGTTTCTTGTATAAAAGCGACACCAATTTTATTACATTTCAATGTATTGACTAAATCAATTTTCCTGCTAGAACTAACAAGAGAACGAACGTTAAAAGTAAGAATATTCATTGTTCTATTTACCATAGATCGATTCAATTTCTTTAAGAAGTTTTAAGCAATCAATTTTTGCTTGTGCTTTAGAAGAGTTTTTATTATTTGTCATAAATTTTTTTATTGTATCTTTTAATGAAAACGTTTCCTCTTTACACAACTCTCTAGCAATGTTCAAAAATTCTTCAATTAATGTCGGCTTTTTAGCTTTCATAATTTTTGCGGATTCACTAAAACAACTAGCGAACGTTTTATTATTAACAATTAAATTAGATTCGATACTATTTTTAACATTTTGTGTGGCTAATAAATTTATTTTTTTGTTTGAAACTGACAAATTATTTTTCACAGTAGTTCAAATAAAAGGGACAACCCCGCCAACTCGCTGGGTGACCCAAACTTTTACAATTAATGCAAAACGGCTTAGAATTTTCATCAACCACTAATTTACACTCCCCTGGACCATGTTTTTCGTAACATTTAACACATTCTCGATGTCTATTACAATTGCTTGAAAAATGACCCCATTGTTGGCAGCGCCAACATTGAACCTCTTTACAGTTTGCCTTAGGAGCTTCCCAAGAAACAGACTGATGGAGTAAATACCTTATGTGTGTAAAATCATTTACACTTTTGCCGGGAAGCAGTGTAATTAAAAATAAACCCGTGTCAATTCTATTTTGTTTTGAAAATTTAGTTTCAAATTTTGAAATTTTTTCTATTGTATCAGGTAAAATAAAGTCCAATTCCTTTTTGATGTCATCAATATCCGTCTTGTAGTAAAGACCACGCAATACAATCCTAATTTTCTTTAATGCCTTAGGAGTAAATGTATAAGAATCAATTTCCTTCTCTTCGAGCAAAGCTATCATTTCTTAATGAGCACCCACATCACGCAAATACAATTTACACTTATATCTCGAAATATTTTTAGTTTTGAAATCAACATTTTTTATTTCAGCTGATCTACCAGCCCTTTCACGTTCAAATATTTAATAATAATTGGAGGACAACAGCTTAGAGTTTGCGGCTTTTTGACATTTTCTTTTCAATCATTTGTATGAATGTTAGACTGCATCTTATCCATTTCAATTTCACCCAAAATCTTGAATCGGTTGTTATTATTTATTAGCTCTGTTTCACAATCAGAAACATTTAAATTTATAGGATCGCCACGTTTTCTTTTCCTTCCCTTGACTTTTATAAATTCGTCAAGCTCCTTTTGTATAGAATCATCCATCAAATCCATTGAAGACAAAGAGCTAGACCTTGGCAGTGAGTTTTCATTAAAATCGGTTTGAATATTATCTTTTGGTTCACATTGGCTCATTGGTAAATTATTATTTGGCAATAGCCTCAGACAGTTAACATATACAATAGAATCGGAGAAATCTGAAAAGCCCCGACTTTTGTCTGGAGGCAATTTAAAAGGATCAGAACCGCTATGGCTGAACTGCAGGCTCATTTAAATTTTTTCCACAATATGAAAAAAAGTAAATTTTTTCCTTTATATATTCAAAATTTAAAATTTTTTTTTTATTTCTTTCAATTTTCAAAATTGAACAAAATACGTCTGCCTTCTATGAAAAAAAGAACCAACCTCATTAAAAAAAATAAATTATATAAAAATCCAGGCTAAGTGTGACCAAAATTATATTGTACCACTAGATTGCCCATATCACATGCGTTGTTCCATTCTCGTTCGATGACCATTTGAAGACTAACAGTAAAATCTTCATTTTTCATCTTTACTACAATAAGTTCATTGCCGGCAGTTTCTCAAGTAGCGAGCAGAATCTCTTAAGCTCGATTAGCACAACCATTTGGAAATCTGCCGAAACTCAGTATCAAAACAATGTTTCGGATCTGATTGCCAATTATAGCAAAATTGTTAAATCTCTAAGAGACGTTTTTATATTACTTACAATCAACAGTTTAATGTAAGAATGCGATCTTGAAGCTATCATACATTCATCTCCCAATAAAAAGCTTTACTTTGTCACATCACCACTACCAACAGTACATGCAGAGACCACATAATCTTCCACAAGAAAACAAGCAAGAAATTATAAACGTGTTAACAAAAGTCAATACGTATATTTTGATTATACACATCAGGAACTGCACTAGTTTTCTCTAGGAATTTTAATAATTATTTTGTTTTCTATTAGCACTCAAATTAAATTAATTTTTTTTTTTTTTTTAAATATAAATTTTAATGGCAGGGGTACAAAACCACAGCGCCAGGGTGTCCCACAAGTTTTTAAATATGTTTAACTTCTCTCCAGGAACTGCACATCGACCTATACCTTTGTATAGGAAGTGAGGAATCCTGAACAGGATATTTGTATAGACAATTTATTAATTTGTTAAAACGATGGAAACTATTAAGTGCCAGTTGAAAAAACACGTGCGCGTTGCGTCTTAAATTATAACCTTACTTTTTTGAAGAAGGAAAATCTGCTCGCACACAGATGTTCCTCCTTCGAGATAAAGTAGCAAACTGAATTAAATTTTTAAATTTTTTTAACAAATAATTAGTTTTGACAACTACAACGTATACAGCTGATGAGCTATTTCGCCCGTGCGTTCACCTATATTATTTCGCCATGGTTTGAGTAAAATCTGTCAAAAACAGAAAGAAAATTAAAAGAGAAAATAATGAAGCAAGCCATCAATATTTTTGTGTGCACATTTTCTTTGTAGATTTAAATGCAGAACTTTATTTATATTTGCTTTATATCACTTATATAATATATAAACAATTGAAACACACTTCGCACTGTATTTGAATCATGGCGAAATAATTTACCAGGTGGTGGCAGTGGCGAATTTATTCATTTTCGCCGTTGCAGAAAATGAATGAAATTCGCCACTGCCACCACCTGGTAAATTATTTCGCCATGATTTGAATATAAAATTTAAGAATTTTTTTCAAATTCGTAAACAATACAAATTATTTTGACATTAATAAATTGTAAACAAAAGAAAAAACTAACTAAAGCAAGGTAAATTTATTTTACTAGGTATAGCGGCTCTACAACAAATACAACATTTGTAAAAACAACATGGCATTTTATTGTTGCTTTGTGAGTGGAAATATCAAAAATAGAAAGAGAAATAAGAGAGTTGTAAAATATAAATAATTTTTTACATGTCCAACTACAAACCAGCTGGGCGAACGACACTACCTAGTAAAATAAATGTACCTTGAACTGAAGCAAAAAATTATCATCTGCCGTAGCGTTGCCACCTGGTTAAATATGCCTTTGCTTAACCGATTAAGAGCCGAGACATTTTCATGCAAAAAAAATTTATTTTCTTATTTTGTAATTCTCTGTCACCCTAATGTTTGTTTTTGAGTTTCTTCACTAAACTAGACTTAAAAAAATAGTGAACGGTATATGAGATTCGGCATAGCCGAATACAGTACTTTTACTTGTTTTATGTAAGAAAAGTTAATTGTGGAAAAAGTGTATATCTAAATTTTTCATTCCGTTTGTTGTCTCTATAATATCTATTTCCGACCCCATAAATTATATATATTCTGGCTGTACGGCTGTCCATCCGTGATTTAAATAACACTTGTTACTGACAATCAGCAAGATCGGTCCATGTTCTTTGTGGCAGAGGCAAAAACTACGCCTGCCTATAATTATTAATTAATTTTTATTCATTATTTATTTTAAAAGCAGTTCATACTTTTAAAAATTTAAAGGGTGACCTCAACAACATACATGTTTTTTACGTGTATTATTTACTGTAAGGTTCACCATTTTACAATAAAAAAAATTGTATTACAAGGGTGTCTCAATAGGTAACATAAATTTACCTATATAGTCCTATCTTTTGAACTGTTATAAATAAATGCTTGAAAACTGGACAGAATGTCGATTACTATAACCTATACATTAAATGATGTCCCAATAGTTCATTTAATTTAATGTATATGGCTATACTTTAAACAATTGCAGACAGATTGTTAATTTTTTTAAAATTTTTGAATTTATTTTTGGATTACTTTTAGCTTTTGGGTGCTGTATGTAGTTTTTTTAAATTTTGAAGTGAAGCCTTTCATGGTATAATAATTACGTCATACATGTTGCATAGGGACACCTTTTAATTATTGCCATTTAAAACTGTTTCTTGAACGACATAACCTTTCAAATAAAAAAGTATTTTCAAAATCGGTTCAAAAATGACTGAGTTCTGCGGGCGCAAATATAATAGAGCATCATTTAGACGGACGAATTTAAAATGCATTTTTTCAGATTGACACCTACGGTTTTAAA
Organism: Cistogaster globosa; assembly: GCA_937654795.1. Taxonomy (NCBI): domain Eukaryota; kingdom Metazoa; phylum Arthropoda; class Insecta; order Diptera; family Tachinidae; genus Cistogaster; species Cistogaster globosa. The sequence continues at coordinate 49,996,792 of OW569406.1, read as the reverse complement.
ACCAATCTGAACGGAATATGTGACAAGGCTGCATGTGTGTTTGATCTTTGGTAGTACATATTGCCCTCAAATTTTAATTTCATTTTAGAGATCTTGGCATTATTTGTCTGTCCATCGCGACTACAGTACAAAAAGCACTAACTCTCAAAAATTATCCTGTCTTCATTACGTGCTTAGATTCAATATATTGGGATTTAGTGTCATTATCAGGATTAATTTCAGTCATTAAGTGGAAGAAAAAATACACAAAAATAAATTTCAAATCATTTTCTTTTTTGCTATCGTAATGAAATTTGCATCCAATGGTGAATAGTACATCCTTAATAACGGTCCTTTTATCTAGAAAAAAAATTACAGTTTTCAAAATATTGATAAGGTAAGTCAAATGAGAGGAAGATAAACGTACTTTTTCACAAAGCGATCCAATCAGCGAAGTTGCAGGCAGAAGTTAAAAAATAAATAAAGATAGGAATAGAATTTAATATGTAGTTTGTATTATTTTAGGACTTATTAACTTCTGCAGTGCTTCATTTATGTTAGACCCATTGGTCTTAAAATATTTGGTGGAGTATAATTTTTTAATGCTGAGATTTTCATTTTTTCCTTAGAATTTTTTTACCCAAAAGGTTTTTACTAGTTTCCCTGGTACTATGAAAGTCTGTAGGTGAATTCAATTTACAATAAAAGAGGCAACAAAATTTTTTTATCCATTTTTATTTGCTTAAGTATATTAACGTTATTATTACATATTTTTTAAAGTTTTTTTTTCGTTATTTTAATACATTATTTCGGTAAAATATCATTTTCGTTTACACGCCTTTAGGGTTATGAATTTTACAAACTACATTCAGTTGTAATACGACCGTTTAAAAGAGACAAAGTAAGGAAAAAAGTGTCAAAAAGTAAATTATATTTTTTTTAATTTAATCCTCTAAAAATAAAATATATTAGCAAATTATGAGAATTAATATATTTAACTTTTTTCTTACTACTCAAGTGGGTTGATTATCTGTGAAACTAGAAAATTTGAAGTGCAAAATATGTATGTATATTTATGTTTGCAGACTATGCATAATTTTTGGAATACTTATAGTACATTTTTAGCTAATTTTACAATACATAACTAAAAATATTAGTCTAATATGTCATTGTTTGAGGATTTCTTAATTATTTTTTTAATTAAAATGTTTTTTTCTTGTTATTAATTCTACAATGAAGTTTTTATACGTCATTGAATTTATTTTTATTATTAAATTATTCTATTTTTAAATCTAAGGATTTTTTTCATTAAATGAAACGTGACAATTTGAAATCATAAGAAATATGTGCAGTTTTTTTAAATCTGTGGCGAAATACATTTAGCTTTAATTTTTATATTTATTTCAATAGAAAGTTTTTTACTTATTTTTATTGCTTTTTGTAATTGCTGTGTATTTTTAACTTATTTTATTTTTAATTTTTTAAAAATTTGTTATTCTTTGGTTTAACAAGGTTTTTTATAGTTTTTTTTCAAATATTTTATTGAAAGTTTTTGCGAACATAAATGTGTATTTTTAATATTTTCATCCGCTTTGTTTTTATTTTTTGCAGTGTATAAAGAGGGGCTTTAATGCTAAGTTGTTGTTATTGTATGTTTAGTGGTAGTAGTGTATAGTTCTTCTATGTGAAAATTAAAAAGATTTACATTTTAAGGGCAGATGAAGGGTCTCGATTATTTTTATTTTAATATATTTATCACAGAATTTTTTTTAGTGAAGTCTATTATTGAGAGTGTCTCATTTTATTTTCAAATCATGTCGTGTTTTGGTGAACAAATATAACAATTAAAATTAAAAAGGAACTTTTGTGGGTATATAAATTAAAATGTTTGAATTTTCTGGCCCATAATCATATCCATACGATAAAGTCTGTTTTTTTATAAACTACTTCAATTTTAAAACCTGCTATTAATTTTTTTTAATACTACATATAGTCAAAAATAAAGTACATTTTAAGTTAAACCAGCTTTAACAGGGTGACACCTAAAATAAAGAAATGTTTGCTCACAATGTGAAACAAAATGCAATTAAGTAGATTATACATCTCTGGTCAGCTGTGTTATTGTTTTGTGGAAAATGTAAAAATAAATTAAAATTTGTTGATTTGGGTGAATAATAAAAAAATAAAAGCAAATGAAAATTTTTGCAAATTGTAAAAAGAATGGTTTTTAACATAAAAACTTCTAAAGTAAGTTTATGTAATAGCTATTGTGGCAACACGGATCTATTTGAAAATAAAATAAATCTAGTTGGTTTTGAAAATAAAATAAATCTAGTTGGCTTTAAAATTAGAAAAAACATTTTTTGCAAATATAATGAAAATTGAGAATATAACAATTAATAAAACTTAAACTTCCGAACTGAACAAATGTGTTTTTAATCGAGTTGTTACATTGGCGACGAGGATGGGATGCTAATTGGAAAAATCGGTTGCAGAAAAATTGTGGCCTATAACCTGAATTTTTAAATTCGGTATGTAGTAAATAAAAAAAGAGCTTAAAGCTTAGATATGTTAAATAAAAAAAAAAAGTGAATTGTTTCATTGATTATGTGGTGCCTTGGAGCCTTAATCACAATAAATTGTGAAATACTAATCATATTAAATTGTGTAAAAGGAATCACATTAAATTGTGTAATATGAAACATACATATTTAGTTATGTTATGTTGTGAAATGCAAATCATATTAAGTTTTGTAAAATAAATCACATTAAATTGTGTAATTGAAATCACATTAAATTGTGTAAAAGAAATCACATTAAATTGTGTAAAAAATTTATTTTAGTAAATTGTGTAATTTGTTTCTAATATGTACTGCATTATATTCGTACTACACGTGGATATATTTTATGGTATTACAACCTCCTAATGTTATATTATATTTGCAGGACGCTTTCTTTTCAAAGGAAAAGATTATTTTTTTTTTGTTACACAAATTGCAATGTCTGAATTTAAACCATTTTTGTGTGATGTTATCGACAAGTCCTTGCTCCGCAGTGAGTGGGAAAAATGGTTTCGATCCTTTAAATTATATCTTGCATCGGATGAAATAACTGACACAGTGAAGAAGAAGAACAAATTGCTGCATTTAGGTGGGCCACAACTTCAAGAAGTTATATACAATATTCCAGGTGCTTTAGTTGAGTACAACGATGAAGAAAAGAACGATGTGTTTGATGTACTTGTCAAGGCGTTAGAAAATCATTTTTCTCCTAAAAGAAACTCTACATTTGAAAGGCATCTTTATAGAAGTTTATCAGTTTCCGAGGGAGAACCTTTGAACAAATTTCTGGTACGTTTAAGACAGCAAGTCGCTAAATGTGATTTTGGGTCGTCTAAAGAAGAAATTGAAGAAATATGTGTTAAGGACAAAATTATTGACTCCTGGGCCCCAATCGAACTGAAAAGGAGATTGCTTGAAAAAGAACAGAGTCTAAATGAAATTATCGAAGCATGCCAGGTTTATGAGCAAATAAACAAACAATCACGTTGCATGCTACCGACAGTCGGCGAAGAAGTTGTCAATAAAATTTCGTCAAAGAAAAGACCTGCTCGAATTTCAGAGGAAGAATGCTCTAGATGTGGACGAAGGGACCATAATGGAAATTTTATTCATTGTCCAGCGCGAAATGCGAAGTGCAATAAATGCTCCCTTGTTGGACATTTTTCGCTAAAATGCAAGACCAAAAACTTCAAGAGGAAGTTTTTAAGTTTTGAAGGTAAAAATAAAAATAATTTCGGAGCGGCTAAAATTCGTTGTATACAAAGTGAAGAGTATGCGGATGAAATGCGTGGATTTGACTGTTTTAAAATAGACGATAATGACCGATGTGATGAAATTATAAGGTGCTGCGTTGGCGGGCAGAAACTTTTGATGGTAATTGACTCTGGCTCAAAATTTAATCTTATCAGTGAGAAAGATTGGATAAATTTGAAAAATATGAAAGCCGTTGTATGGAATATTAGGACGAGTTCAACAAAGCAGTTTAAGGCCTATGCTTCGGACAAACCTCTTAAAGTTATATTTGTTTTCAATGCTCCCATTTCAGCAAACAATGACCCTGAAATAGTTTCCACATTTTACGTAATTGAAAATGGTACACAATCGTTACTAGGTCGGGAAACATCAATTAAACTTAAAGTTCTTCGTTTGGGGTTGAACGTAAACAGTATTGAAGATGTGAAACCTTTTCCAAAAATGAAAAATGTTCAAGTAAAATTTTCTATTGATTCGTCTGTAAAGCCTGTTCAACAACCACTTCGCCGTGTTCCAATTGCTCTTGAGGAAAAAGTGGCCGCTAAGTTAGATGAGGCTGTACGTATGGATATAATTGAACCTGTTTATGGACCAAGCCCGTGGATTTCTTCAGTAGTAATTGTTTTCAAGAATAATAGCGAAATGAGGTTGTGTATTGATATGCGCCGCGCAAATAAAGCTATTTTGAGAGAAAATTATCCTTTGCCGACATTTGAATCCTTTATGACAAAATTGAGAAATGCATGCTATTTTTCAAGATTAGATCTCAAAAGTGCTTATCATCAACTCGAGTTAGAGGAGGGTAGCCGAGAAATTACAACTTTTATAACGCTGAAAGGGTTATTTAGATACAAGCGTTTAATATTTGGCGTGAATTCAGCTCCAGAAATATTTTTTAGCGTATATTGGAAGGACTTTTGGCAACCTGTAGCAATTGCCTTAATTATATTGATGATATCATCATTTTCGGCAACACAGAGGAAGAACATGATAAAGCTGTAAAAGAGGTGCTCCATGTGCTGAAGGAAAATAACCTACTACTAAACGAAAGTAAATGCGTCTGGAAAACTAAAAAACTTAAATTTTTAGGTCACATACTTTCGGAAAAAGGTTTTGCAGCAGATCCCGACAAAATAAAAATGATTATGGAATTCCGTGCACCAAACACAAAAGAAGAAGTAAGAAGCTTTTTGGGACTTGTAACGTATGTGGGAAAATTCATCCCAGATTTGGCAGACATAACTGAACCACTCAGAATTCTGACAAAATTGAACACAAAATTTCAGTGGGGTCATGAACAGAGAAAGTCATTTGAACAGCTCAAGTTATTATTATCACAGATCCCCAATTTCTCTTACTTTGATCCTAAAAAAAGGACTCGTGTAGTGGCAGATGCTAGCCCAGTAGCTTTAGGCGCTGTTTTGCTACAATTTGATTCAAATTTTGACATAAAAGTAATATCTTTCGGTAGTAAAAGCTTGTCCGATATTGAAAAAAGATATTCGCAAACAGAAAAGGAAAGTTTGGCTCTCGTCTGGGCGGTGGAGAAATTTTATTATTACCTAGCAGGTATTGAATTTGAATTGGTGACAGATCATAAACCACTTGAGGCAATCTTCAAACCGACATCTAGACCTCCTGCTAGAATAGAACGTTGGCTATTGCGGTTGCAATCATTCAAGTTTAAAGTTATTTATCGAAGTGGAAAGGAAAATATTGCGGACTCTATATCCAGATTGTGCAAAATCGAGGAAATAAATTCATTTGACGAGAGTTGCGAGGATAATATATTTTATGTGATATCGAATTCTATTACGTTGCCTTTAACAATCACGCCTTTATCTAATAAAAGTGCGGAAGACGAAGAGATATCTGCTTGTATTGACAATTGGGATTCCAATAATTCAAGTTTGTTTTATCCTTTTCGATTTGAGCTAACCGCCATTGGCAGCATACTTCTTCGCGGCACGCGAATTGTAGTTCCTAGAGTATTGCGCCAAAAAGTACTCGAACTAGCTCATGAGGGGCACCCAGGTGAGTCAGCTATGAAACGCAGGCTAAGAGCAAAAGTCTGGTGGCCATTGATAGATAGAGAAGCAGAAAACTTTGTTAAGAACTGTCGGGATTGTTTACTTGTTTCAAGAACACCAAATCCACCACCTATGCAGAGGCATGCCTTTCCAAATGGCCCTTGGCAGTGCGTGGCAACAAATCTTCTGGGACCCTTGCCAAACAATGAGTTTGTTCTTGTCTTGATAGATTACTATTCACGGTATCAGGAAGTAGTATTTTTAAAAAATATTTCATCTGAAATGATTATTAAATCCATGGAAGAGATATTTTGTAGACTCGGGCTACCGAAATCTTTAAGGGCAGATAATGGTCGGCAGTTTATTAGTTTGGAATTTAAAAACTTTTGTAAAGCAAATAACATTGAACTCATCACCACACCACCGTATTGGCCGCAGGCAAATGGTGAAGTAGAAAATATGAATAAGTCTTTGGTGAAAAGATTAAAAATAGCAAGCGCAAACAAAAATAACTATAAGCAAGAAGTACAAAAGTTTATTTTAATGTACAATGTTACACCACATGGAACAACTGGGTCGCCGCCATCAGAGCTCATGTTTAATCGGGTTATAAGAGATAAAATTCCAAGTATTCACGATATTACGGAAGATATGATAGATTCTTCAGCGAGAGATCAAGATTGCATTAGAAAACAAAGAGGAAAGGAAAGAGGAGACAAAAGTCGGAAAGCGAGAGAAATCGAAATAAATGTGGGAGACAAAGTCTTACTAAAAAATGTTGTGTTTCCCAACAAATTGACAACCAATTTTGGTTAAGAAGAATACAAGGTCATAGAGAGAAACGGAAACGAAGTCGTAATAACAAGCAATGGGAAAACTTATAGAAGAAAGGTCAGTCACGTAAAAAAAATTCCAATACCAAGTGCTAAAGAAAACAATATCCAGCAAGAGTCTCCATCAACTTCACAATCAAGTCCTAATACCGACATGGTACCAGCGCAACTGGGCGACTCCTTGATGAAACTAAAGCTGAAAAGGATAGGAGGGATGTGGCAACACGGATCTATTTGAAAATAAAATAAATCTAGTTGGTTTTGAAAATAAAATAAATCTAGTTGGCTTTGAAATTAGAAAAAACATTTTTTGCAAATATAATGAAAATTGAGAATATAACAATTAATAAAACTTAAACTTCCGAACTGAACAAACGTGTTTTTAATCGAGTTGTTACAGCTATGTTTTGATAAAGTCGATACTAAGCCAGTTAAAAACAATTTAACTGGTTTTAAATTAAAAACTTTTCCCTTTAAATATACTTTTACGTACCAATAGTAGAAAAAAAAGACACTTAAAGAAAACTATACTTTAGAACTCGTAAAGTATATTTTATTAATGACTATGATTATGGGCCTCTGTTTCTAACTTTGTAAAATAAGAAAACTTATTACTTCTTAAGCAGTTATTAAAAAATATTAAAAATAAAACATGGTTAATTAAATCGATACCAATTAACAAACTTCTAAATAATTTATAAACTATTAAAAAATTGAAAACTGTAGTGCTGAACAACTTGATAAATAACTGTATTACGCATCTTCTTGTGTTTTATTTTACAAATAAAATAACGTGTTTTTAAGTAATGTTTCGATATTATTGTTAAAAAAATAAAATAAATAGATAAACAAATAACCTAAAAACATCCTTTTATTCACATTAAAACCCATATAAAGCGTTACATATTTAACAGATTCAATTTTAAAGATGTTTAAAAGAAAACTCCGTAAAAAATCATGTTTAAATAATAACTGCCGCCGAGCAAAAAATTAGACATTACCTTGCCATATAATAACTTACTTGCCATATAATGACTTACTTTTGGCATTGCTAAATTTTGTTACTCGCTTACAAAACACATTACGTTAGTTCGCAAGTAAAGGAAGTAGTAATTGAACTAGTTCTTTAAGTTAAGAAATACTTTAGTTTGTGTGTAAATTTCGTCTAACCAAAATTAATATTAATATGAACACTGCTCGTATTCTTATTTACAAATTAAGTTGGTTAAATAGATGATGTTTACAATTACACAACTAAATAGCAGATAGATGCAAAGAATGCTGATGAAGGACGTAGCGGTCCAGAAAGTGCAGCATTTCATTCTGCTAGCGTCTAATTTTTCTTGTTTTCTTTGGAAAACGTCCACATACATTTGTAAAACAATTTTTTCTTTCTAAAAAAAGGTTTTTATGAATTAAAATAAATGAACTTAAGCCAGAATTAATTTTCAATTCATTTATAATAGCCACAGTTCAAATCCTAAGTTAATTAAAATTAAAAAAAGAGTACCTTAAAACTAATGATTATTATTTCCAATAATAGTCAATGTAATCAATTCACAGTAATGATGTTAAAATCATCAGGTTGGTAATCTAGTTAGGAAGTCCTCCCGCCAAAATGCTTTATTCCACACTCGATTACCTTTCTTAAAAATTTTTTCTAAGCGGTTTCTCTTCAAGCGAACGAACATTTTGTTCTTATATTTATATTGAAAACAAAAACAAATTTTTTGTTTGTTTTAGATAAAAGTATGCGAAAAAAGTTTTAGTTTGCATTTAGATAAATCGGCAGTAAAAACTAAATTTAAAAAAGAAATGTGAATTTAAATAGAACAAATTTGTCACAGACCATTTAAAAGGAATTTTTTGTATGCTTTAAGACGAATTGATAACCAGGTGGTATCATCAGCATGAACTACTGTTCGAAATAACTTTAAAGTTTTATTTTTTTTTTCAATTCTATTTTTTTTTTTGTTATATATGAACATACATGACATATTTTCCTCTAGAAAGCTAAATTTTATTTCCATCGAAAATGAAATTTTTTTAAGATTCCAAAAACAACAACGAAAAGATCAGAGTTTAAGGCAAAAGTTTTTAAGTTTATATTTTTTTTTAATTTTTTCAAGAATTTGCATTAAACACGTTTGCGGACGCAAAAAACTTTAGGGAGCTGCAATAATATACACGCAACTATTTTTGAAGCTGGTTGTGATATCCGAAATCTAATAACACATATATTATGAGAGTAGTTAGAACAAATATATATTTTTCAATGCAGTCGAAGTAAAGATAAAATAAATAAATTAAAATTGATTTTAAAATTTGAATGCTATAATAGTATTCACGTCAATTTGCATCCTATGAAAATGAACGCTACAGAATTCAAGTCCGCAAACGTGTTAATTTAGTTTAATAACTATGAATATTAGTAGAAAATAAATTGGGCAAGGAAAGTATTTTAGAGAGCTATCAAGCCATTGCGAAATAAATTGGACTATATCACGTAACTGTTGTCGGAAACTAAAAAAAAAAAGATTGAAAACGATGGGAAGAAATGCAAGGTGTTTCAATGTAAAAATAAATTTACATGTATTTTTGAGTTGTTATATTTATTTGATCCTTAGTGTATGTATGTTTGTATATAAATACAAAAACTAAAATTTTTTTCTTTTTTCCTGCAAAAATTTAATTTTTTGTTCCAATATTAAGCTTATTCCACAACTTTTTGTAATTTTGTTTCTTTACTAAAACGCTATTTTTTATTAAAAAGGAAAACAATTAAGTGCCTGGTTTTTAAAATATTGTAATTCTTGTTTTTAATTTTTTGATCGTTTGCTTTGTATATTTTCAAAGCAAATTAAAATTTGTTTCGCTTCAACCATTTGTTTTTGACACCGCCTCGTACAAAAAAGTTGCTTTGTTGTATCAATTCGCCGATGACTTCACCTTATAGATTCGGTGGTTGCAATGGCGAATCCATTAATTTTGCCCAAAACCTGAAATGTCAAACTCCATACATAAAAAATTTTGTATAATTTTTTTTATACGGTGTCTGACACTTAACAGTCCACCCTAAATACGAGCGTAAGACGTTATTTAACTGTCAAAAATTCTCATGCCCATACAAAATGTATGAGACCAACCCAAATAGCGCGACGCTAACGTTAGACAATTGAAAAATCCAATTTTGACGCGCGTAAAAAGTGAAGTTGGCTGCAAAAGAAGTGTTGTTATTGTTTTTTTTTTTTTTTGTGGTATATACAAAAGTATTTCCAACAGTAATGACATTACAGCTTCTTTAAGGCCAATTTCGCGATTTTATCTCTCTTAATTATTTTAATTTTGTGGTTTTTAGCAAATAAGATAAGTAAACAATACTGTTCGTTTCACCACGTTGGCGCTCTTATTTAAGTTACTCATTACAGCGTTAAAACTAGACGCTAAATTACGTCGTGCCTAACGCCCGTATTTATGGTGGACTGTAACGTTTCGACAAACATCAATGAATTCGCTATCGAGACCACCTTGTATTATTTCGCCATGATTCTCATTCAACATATAAATCAAGGCGAATTGATACTTTTGGATAAAGTTTGCTTTGTTGAGAGAAACAAAAATAAGTAAGAGTGATATATGTATGAATTCGGCTATGCCGAATCTTTTATACCCTTCACCATGTATGTAAATCGAGTTTAGTGAAGTAACTCCAATCAAAAAAGCAAATATTGGTTTGACAGAGAATTAAAAAAAATTTAGGCAATACGTATATGTAAATATACATAAAAAATTCCATCGACTCTTTATAGGTTAGGCGTTTTTAAAAATTTAAATATTCCCTTGAAGATCCCTTCAAAAGCTTTAAAATGATATCGATATTGATATTTAAAAAATTTTGAAAGTTTCAGAGGCCCGTAACTCGGAAAATTTGTTCACCTAACGTTTTATTCTTATTTTTTAGTTCTCTACCGCCTCATATATTTGTTTTTTTGATTGGAGTTACTTCATTGTTCCAAATGATGTGAATAAATTAGAGGTGTGCGTGGTGTTTCGACTGTTGCTTTAAAGGATATGGACCGATCATGCTGATTTCCAATAGCACCTTTTTTGAGACTATTTCTGATCGCTTGGCGTATTAAAAGTTTCTCTAGCTGATCTAGTGCCTCGGAAAACTTGATTTCAATACTAACACCAATGAGCAAATGGACATCGCTATGCATAAGAAGTTTGTAGAAATTACTAACGGAATGACAAACTTAGTTACACCCTTTTTCTATTTTTCGTGGTGAAGGGAATAAAAACCATCAATTAGAAAAAAAGACAAAATGCGCAAAATTATAATATAACAAAAAAAAATGTTTGCAGTAAAAATTAAAAACACAAGTATTTTGTATATTGTTAAACTTAGTCTACAGAAAACGTTGATAATAGTGGCAACTGTATAAACGCTAAATTTTTTAAACAAACGTATGCTAGCAATTTTAGCATATCGTGTTGACACCGTATTTTTAATCTTTAACAATTTGATTACGTATATTAACATAAATGGCTTCTGTTAAAACCAGTATGCCAGCGTTTCAGACTTTTCTATGGAAAAAAATTAAGTTACTAAGCGATTCGCAAGTTGAAATATTTAAAATTTTTAAGGTATGCTATATTTTCAATTGTTATATTTTCAGAAAAAGTATTTAAAATTAAATATGGATGTGTTGGTTGGTTATAATATGATATCTATAATTGTTTTAAAGTAGTTTTTTTTTGTTGGTTTTGTGTATTGTTTTTTATAATTACTTTTCTTCAATATTTGACTAAAAATATTTTGTATGCAAAATACAACATTTTTCATTTTTCTTTATTACATAATTTATTTTGATTTTTTAATTCATATATTTATTTTCATAGATTTTTATTTAATTTGTTTTAATAATAAAATCAGTCTCAATACAAGCCATCTTAAATTTTTTTATTTCGCCTAATATTTTGTTATTCATATTTTGTTACTGTATATACATTCCATTTTTTTTTTTTTGTTTTTTAATGGTTTGTTTTCTTGTCTGATTTGTTGTCTCAAAATTATTACTTTTTGGTTTTTGAAAGCAACTTAAATTTTGTAGTTTTTTTGTCGATGGGTTCTTAAGCAGTTAATTAAGTTTTTATTTTGTTGTAACATTTGTATGTATGTATTTTTAAGTGCTAACTTTTTTTTTAAAGAAATATTGTGCATTTACTATTTAAAATTCTAAGATATTGCTTTTAGTATAAAGTTCTCAATGACTGTTTGGTATTCATTTGCTAAAATGTGTTCTTTGCAAGTATTTTTTTGTGTAAATGTTTTCAGTGTACTTAAATATGATTCTTAAAAACTTACAACTTTGTTTAAAATAAGCATTTATTTATCCTAGAAATAAGAGCACTGGTTCAACTGGTTCCTAAATATAAAAATTAATCTTTTGATCGTTCGTATCTGTCTTTGACGCAATTTTAACAAATTGAAACACGTTCAATAGGATTGTGTGAAAATAATCTTAAGCTTTTGAAACTAAACAGTTGATTTAATACAAATTAGGGCACCAATAGCATCTGTTGGACTTTAAACTTATTTTTTTAAAATAACCGCCGCTAGTTGTAGTTACTTATTGTTTTTAAAATAAACTACAAAACAAAAGAATGCTTATTTTGTTCAAATACCTTAAAAAAATTTTGTTTATATTTGTTGTAGTTTTTTTCACTTTGTTTTTATATGCAGAGTTCATGACTTGACAACACACTGCCTACCTTAAGTTACAATCATAAGACTAGGCGAAAAATGAGAAAAAAGAAATAGGACGCTTTGGAGAAACAAAAGTGAATTATTTTTTTTTTCTCATTTATATCGTAGAAAGGTAATTAGTCCTGAAAGAGGGTAGACCTCTGAGTAAACAGAAACATAAAAAACTTTGTTGAATTGAAGGTACTGTCAGATTAGTCAAATATTTGACCAAAAAGACGTAACCATTAATTGCTGAATACAATTTTTGTCTCTCTCAAACACTTACCAAGTAATAGAAGATCCTATTCAATGTAAAAGATAAGATATTACAATTTTTATATTATACATCGTCATTCGTTATGATGCATGTCAGAAAAGATTAAATAAACATTTGAAAAAAAAAGTGGTTGCGCTTTTTTGGTCAAATATTTGACTAATCTGACCGTACCTTAACGCTAGTGCTAAACATGTTGTGTCTCGCCTAGTTCCCTAGACTTAAAATCCTCTTTGTTACGTTTATAAAAAATTATTAAATGTTTAATTGAATTTATTTATTTATTTAATTATTAAATGTTTTCGAAAATTAACTGTTGACACAAAGGCTTTAAATGTTTTTCTTCTTTTCTGAATTTTTATAATAACAAACACAGCGCGTATTGTTGAGCACACCTCTTTAGTATATATTTTTTAAAAATTACATTAATTTTTGTATGTTTAATAAGATTCTTAAAAAATTACACTAATCTCATTATGTACACTAGTTATGAATCATGTTTATTAACTGTGATGATTATGAAATTACAACGTTTAATAGAGAAGTAAAATAGATGGATGACATTTGTGCAGAAGTGTCATAAAATATTTTAAAGGAGAAAAAATATCGATTAAATGTGTATATATTTTAGGAAAAGTAAGACATTGAAATTAATGAAATTCATTCACAAAATATAATTGAATGTACACAGTTTATATAGTAAAAGACATAAATATGGAAATATATTATTACTTTTTTATTTTAATAAAAAATTTTCTTCTACTCTTATAATTAAAAAAAGTACCTAAAAATGCAACAATGTGTTTTTTTTTAATAATTATCGTGCGATGAAGTAAATAAAATTGCCGAAACTTTAGAGAACGTTTTGTTAGGTACATTGTGGTTTTGGAAAGTTGCTCAAGTTTGCTTAAGCCGGCTTATGCAAGTTATAATTGGGCCTTGAGTGTCTACTTATAAGAATGCTTATGTCTTTCCGCTAGTTTAAAAGAGAAATTCATATACGTAAAATTCGCGCCTTGTACGGCGCACCTTTTACCTTATTTATTTATTGATTTATCAGGACTATACTTTGTACCATATAAATGTTGGGCAATTGCTTACGTTACTATTACGTCTGTTTAGTTATTAAGTGTCTATACATGATGCAAGCGATTATACTTTTAACTCACACCTGCATGTGAGTACACTTTGTAGTGAATATACGGTTTATGTTGCCATGTACTCATTCTTTAATGGTTAAGCTTGTTTTTGATATTAGGAGCCATAGGAGTTTGAAGTGATACATTAAACTTTAGGGTGTTTCATCAGGATACTGTTTAATTTTTAGGTTAATAAATTTAGGCAATAGAAAGCATAGGGTTTTCACTAAAGAATTAAAATTACAAAATCAGCGCAAATTGGCGGAATTATCAGGTGCTCAATATTAAAAACCAGCCACAAAATCTTTTTTAAGTCGGTTTTGAAAAACACGTTGTAATTTTTAAGTTCTCAAAATATAAAAATTGTATTGTCAAAAAAAAAAAAAAAAAAAATAGCGATTACCTGATTTAGAACTATTATGAAATTAACATTTAAATTTATTTTGTGAAAAAAATTTTACACAACAAGAATAATTCTTTTACAATATTGGTTGGATTTTGAATAATATAAGCTGTTTATCTTATCTGCTTTAGTCACAAAAAAAAAAACATTATAGCTAATAACGTTATCGTCATTGAGCATCTCTTTTGCTAAGAACTGCTGCTGGTGTGTAGAAGCTCTTTTTTTTTAATTAAATAAATCTTTTATAAAAAAATTTGATAATCTTAACTTTACGCTGTAAAAATTTAAGAGAGGGCCTTTCGAACATATTATTGTTTGTTAATATACATATTTAACATATTATTTTTAGAAGAGCACCTAATTGTAAAAACTGTTTGCAAGTCGAAATGGAGAGTCACCAGAACATGTATGAAGCCTAGAATCGTGAATAATTATTTGGTCACACTGAGTTTAAGCTTTTTTCCTGTTGTTTTTCTAGCATGTTTTAAATCAGGATCAACAACAGTATGGTTATTTTTCGATAGCTCTACTTAAGAAATATAGTTAATTTAATCTACTAAATTATTAAATTTTTTAAAACATCTATTTTAACAGACACTTCTTAATTGGACCGCCAGAGATATTTTATAAAAAAAAACAGTTAAAATCTACTAAGGGCTTCTTTGAATTGCCAATGAATTTGTGTTCATTAAAAGATAAAGTTTGTCACAAAGTTTAAAGGTATTTCTTTTTATAGTCAAACAGATGCTTTGCAAACATTTTTCTAAAATGAAATAGTTTTTCTAAAAAAGCGCTTTTTTCAAGAATATGTTCTTTAATTTAACTACGTGATAAGAATATATTAATACATACTAGGACAAGTGTTTACATGGCAAAATCATGAACCAGGTGGTGGCAGCGGCGAATTTATCTATTTTTGCCATTGCCACCATCTGGTACATGATTTCGCCATTGGGTTTACTTAAATTAAAGAAGTGAAAGAAATAGATAGACGAGGAGGAAGATAGAAAAAGAGATAGAAATTTATATAAAACTTAAACGTTATATCAATTCCATTATATCAGTATAAGTGAGTGAGTTGTACGTACATATGTGTTTATATGTGAATAAGGGTTTCAGGAAATTTTAATTGTGAACGGCTTAAGATTTCGTATTTATATGTGTAAGCGTATTTAATATTATTATATTTTAACATGTATTAACAATTAAATTTACTCGCAATATTATCAGCTTTTCTTAAGTTAATCGCTATTTAGGTCATCTCCAATCAAACTACGATCCATGCCCTTCCAGTTGCTGGAGTTTAATGCTGCAGCTGTTATACCATATGTCCCACTTGGAAGACGTTTTTGTCGACACAATGCCAAACGTGTTTTATTGGGTGAAGTTGGTTGCAGTAGTGGTGATGATGCTTGAGGTGAATCCATATCGTCAGTGTTCTCTTCCGGACAACTGTCTGAAGGTGACGCAATACGCTCGCGGGTTTTAATGGATTTTTCTAAGCGTCTAAGAAATCTGTAAACACAAACGCAAGATCAAGAGGGATTTATTATTTTAAAGGCTTAACGCTTTTTACCACCATTGTTTTTGATAGCTTCCTTAAAAAACTTATATATTTTATTTTTAAAAGGAATTGACCTTAATTAACGCAAATATAGTAAGGTAATATATATGAAAGTAATCTTATTTTAATTCTAAAGCCTGAAAATATGCTTTGAATTTGTTTTACCAATTTCTAATGTCATTCTAATTCACAGTTGGTTTCCTTCTGGCTACTTTTAAGCAAAATTTGTATTTTTATACCTTTTACCACAGGTGAAAATAATATATAGTCATTCCGCTTGCAGTTTCTAACATATTGTTACGTTTATTTTACTGAGTTCTTTTATTGCAAAATAAATAAACACAATTTATTTACTACTTTAATTAAATTACACTTTTATTAGACGATTATTCACTTATTCGCGACTAGTATAAAAAAATACGCGATGGCAACTTCACCACTGTTTATCCGTTTTACCACAAGATCTTTACTGGTTGACGTTTTCACTAAGAATGAATCAGCATGTATTGACGTTGCTTTTATATACCCAATGTTAAGGCTCTTGAGCATACTAGAATTTTGCTCCATCTGTTGGTAGAATATTTCTCTACTACGCATTTATCATTTGAGACACATGATGATTGTTATTTGATTCCAGAACCTTCCATTAATTTGAATTTATTTATACATAGTTAGTTAGTTAGGAGTGGCAGCCTCTCGCGACGAAGCTCACTTGAGCACAAACGAATGGCCCGTTGTGATACCACAAAGAAGGCGGCATGACTCCCATTACCCAGCCGAGAACCATGAGGATTCACGGATGAACTTCGCTATGTCCCTTATAGAGTGGGATGATAGCTCCGTAAGAGTTCCAAAGAAAGGAGAGCCCAGAATTCTTAGTCTTCTTCGAGCCATGGATGGGCAGTGGCACAAGAGGTGCAGTACGGTCTCTTTCTCATCCTCCGAGCCACAGCTGCGGCAGAAATCATTAAAAGGAAGACCAAGTCTTTCCGCATGCCTACCGATTAGACAGTGTCCAGTAAGTACCGAGACCGTGATACTTATGGATTTTCTGTCCAGTCTGAGCAGCTGCCTTGTCCGCTTGAGGTCCAGTGTGGTCCACAGTTTTCTGGAGACACAGCAGGAACTTTCATCTACCCATAATTTGCGAGCCAAATTTAGATAGTGGTTCTTTATGGCCATTTTCACCTTTGCCAGAGGAATTCCAACGTCTGGTAGCGGGGAGACATTAGGAAGCAATGTGCCCCGTTTTGCGAGATCATCGGCCTCACAGTTACCCTGGATATCCCTGTGCTCAGGGACCCAAAACAGGTCAATCTGTGATCGCTCCGATAAAGTGTTCAGTAATGAGCGACAACTCAGGACTAGCATAGGTGTACTATATGCACCAGCAAGCGCCCTGATTGCCGCCTGACTGTCCGAAAATATCAGAATGGCCATTACCTCGGCTTGAAAGACGCTACAGTAGTCAGGGAGTCTGAGGGAGAGTCTTAGTCCAAGATGATTGGAGAAGATTCCGCAACCGACTCTGTCGTCCAGTTTCGAGCCATCGGTGTAGATGTCAACAGTACCACCCACGACCACTTCGTAACGGACCCAAGTCTCTCTATTTGGAATATGGATCCGAAACCCGTAGTCCAGAGCGGGAGTAGGAGAGATGTAGTCCACCATTGATGGCAGTGGAACATCCCGATCGATAATCTTAGAGTGCCCTATGTCCAGCCTGAGCCAGCGTAAGAGGGCATTAAGTCTGGCTGCACAGCATTTAGCCTGTTGCAATGCCAGAAGTTTGGTGGGTAACCAGTGGAGAAGAGCAAACAGAGCCTTTGTCGAAGTAGTTCGAAGAGCCCCAGTAATCAAAATAGCGGCTGTTCTCCTGACTTTGTCAAGAGGCTTTTGGTTGACCAATCTCTCAAGAGCAGGCCACCAAAACACAGCACCATAGAGAATATTTGGCTCTATAACTGCCTTGTAGAGCCAGGAGATGATTCGAGGCTGAAGGCCCCATCTTGGTCCTAGAGCTCTCTGACAGAGATAGAGCGCACAGGTCGCCTTCCGAGCTCTTTCGGCAATGTTTGCCTTCCATTGAAGTTTGGGGTCAAGTATCACCCCAAGGTATTTCACACTTTTACTTACACTAAGCACAATGCCATTCAGCCTAGGTGCAGTAAAATTCGGGATCTTGTATCTTCGTGTGAAGAGCATAACCTCCGTTTTGCCGGGGTTAACAGCAAGATCAAAATCGCAGCACCATTGAGACAGAACATTAAGCGAATAGTTCATCCGTTCTGCGAGTGTTGTCAGGTACTTCCCAGAGACTGCGATAGCAATGACATCAGCATAAGCTAACACCCTATTACCCGTTTGGTCCAGTCGCCGTAGCGGCGTGTTGACTGCCAGATTCCAGATGGGGGGAGACAATACGCCACCTTGTGGTGTGCCTCTTTTCACTACCCTTTCAACGTGATCATTTCCCAAGGTGGACGTGATGATACGTGTCTTCAGTAGTTGCGCAATGAATCCCACTAGATTTGCATCAAGATCGAGATCCAAGAGGGCCTTTATAACGGCATTGGGGCAGACGTTATTGAAAGCTCCTTCTATGTCAAGAAACACTGCAAGCGTAAATTCCTTAATTGAAAGGGACTTTTCAACATCGGATAATAACACATGCAGCGCTGTTTCCACAGATTTCCCTTTCGTGTAGGCATGCTGCGAGCTAGAAATTAGCGCGGGATTTATGGAGTTCCTGATCTGAAGATCAAGAATCCTTTCCAGCGTTTTGAGTAAGAAGGACATACTACATACATATACATGCTGTCTATTTTTTTTATTAATCGTTATGTAGGTGTATGTGTAATTGTGTGTTGCGTTTATTTTTGTTGCTTTATGTTAGTTGTTTTTGTTTTATGATTAAGAAGTTTTTGTAGAAACTTCTGGCATTGTAAACATACATAATAGGTCATTTCGCTTCACTTTCTTGGTGACAATTATTTTTATTTCTTTTTATGACCTAAATAAAGCATCTTCGCAACAATATAAATATATAAATACGAGCTCTGACTAACTAGCAGCAACCTTAAGCAAAACTTACAGTTTTTAATGTTTTTTTTTTTTAACAGAAAACCTTAATAGTAGAAAATAATTTCTTATGCCGATTTAATGTTATAAACACATATATGGTGAAAGGTATACAAGATTCGGCATTGCCGAATAAAGCACTCTGACTTGTTTTGATTGGAGTTACTTCTCTAAACTAGATTTGCATTTTTTTTAGTGGAGATATTTCGCCATACTAAATTTACAAATATGGTGAAGGGTATACAAGATATGGCATAGACGAATATAGTACTCTTACTTGCTTAAATCAGCTTTGTTTTTCTTACATATTGTTGCGAAAATGCTTTATTTAGGTCATAAAAAGAAATAAAAATAACTGTCACCAACGAAGTAAAACGAAATGACCTATTGTGAATGTTTACAACGTCAGAAGTTTCTACAAAAACTTCTTAATCACAAAACAAAAACAACTAACATAAAGCAATAAAAATAAACGCACACACAACTACACATACACCTACATAACGATTAATAAAAAAATAGACAGCATGTATAAATAAATTCAAAATAATAATGGGAGGTTCTGGAATCAAATAACAATCATCATGTGTCTCAAATGATAAATGCATAGTAAAGAAATATTATACCAACAGATGGAGGAAGTTCTGGTATATTCAAGAGCCTTAACATTGGGTATATAAAAGCAACGGCCATACAGGCTGGTGGCATTATTAGTGAAAACTTCAACCAGTGAAGATCTTGCGGTAAAACAGAGAAAACAGTGGTGAAGTTTTCATCGCGTATTTTTTTTTTGTACTAATCGCGAATAAGTAAATAATTGTCTAATTAAAGTGTAATTTAATTAAAGTAGTAAATAAATTGTGTTTATTTATTTTGCAATAAAAGAACTCAATCAAATAAACGTTTATAAATTTACTTTACTTTTTTAAGAATCGTTAGTTATAAAATTATTTCGGCGTTGACAACATTGCTTACAATGCTGTGAAATGTGTTCTATGTATTATATGTTATCCGATTTGAAGATCAACCTCCGATCCAAATTTTATATGAATTGGCCGTAAAGGCAAAACATCTATACTAAAATCTTTCATATTTACTATGTTAGAAGGATTAGTAAGCTTTTTGAAAACTTGCAAATTCTTTATTTGTTATATCTTTATTAATAAAATAAAAGTTCATGATAAAAGAATATTTATATGTATATAAGATATAAAAAATGCACTCATTTACTTGCCTTATTTGATTTCCTATAGCCCTTAAACGATTTATTTTACACTTTGGTCTGGCTGATTCATCTTCTTTAACAATGCTGGGTGAAATGCGTCTCAAAATAGACTAGAAAATTAATAACAAATAAATTCAGAACACAGCTTTAATTTATACAACACTTACATCAGCTACCTCATCCTCACTTAGACTTTCTTGCTTACGGAGTCTCTTCTCACGGTTGGGAGAATTAAGACCTTTAAATAATAAAAAAAAAAGAAGAGAGTTTAACATCCTCTTAGTTATAACTTGAAAACAATTAAATCTTACGTCTAGGTAAGGGTCTAACAGTAAGTTCCTTTGCTGAAGTCAAACTTTCGGATGACGAAGAACTACTTGCTACCTGGTGACGGTTTAGTAAACGCCTTTTGGGACTTTTACGAGTCGTTGTCGTAACGGCAGGGCATGGATGGTGATGTGAATGGCAATGCTTGTTACAAGTGTGGTTTATACTGCTGGGTGTGGATGAAGTGTTTAATGACTCTTTAGAAGGCAAATCCAATTGTTTCGTGGGCGACTGAGTAGATGAACATTTGGAGGACTTACGTTCTCTTTTTTTGCTACTACTGCGTCGTTGATGCGAAAATGTGTGGACTGATGTGCCCTTACCGTCAGACGAGGGAAAATCGTACAGACCATCAGAATCCGTGAATGGCAGCTGATCCTTGCGTCCGTAGAAGTGGGGAGAGAAACGACCTATGCCAGCACGATCACTTAAAGGACTTTCAGAACGAGATGAAACCGGTGAAATAATTTTATCACCGCATCCATCGATCTGTATAACAATTGAAGGTAGTTGCAGTTGAGCCATTTGAGGGCCAGCAGTAGTACTAAGTGTACTAGCGCCACCTATTAGTAATGCTGACGTGGAGGGCAGTGTTGTTGCAGGAGGTTCATCAACTTCAATTAATATCTCGTCGTCTAAAAACATATCAAAGCGCCTAGCATTTAGACGCGTGTCATCTAACTTCTCGTCAATATGATCTGTGCCTATACCCTCGTCATTGGACTCTATGACTATGTCGTCCGAAAAAGTTTCCGAATCGGATCGACGACGATTCAAGTGCAAACGATTAGTATCAGCATTAGTTGTGGGGCCAGAAAACTTGCCATTAGTTATGTTTTCTTTGCAGCTGGGAAGCACTGAAGACTTACGACGGTTTAAAAGATTAGCATGCAAGGATAGACCTGGCCCTATATGACTACTACCCGGTTCATCTATCTCGTGTGGATAAAGCGGATTACTAGAGCCACAGCGGCTTGGTCCTGGACTAGCCATGCTAGAATAACCCGATGAGCTGAGGTTACTTTCCGATATCGTCCTATCCGCTCGAGTACACATGGTAAACGGACTAAGGTAACACATACCCACAGGATTGGGGGGCATTAAACCTCCACTGCCATCAGTTTTTGGGGCTGGTGATAGTGGTTCTATGTCCGATTCCAGTTCGCTCATATTTGCTGTAACGGTAATCGTAGGCGGTGCAAAAGGGAAATCCAATGATGTGGGTTTCTCAAATTGTTTTAGGAGCCTATAAAAAAGAATTTATGTAATGACTTTAGGTAACTTTCAAAGATATCTCAGCTGAAAGCGCTTAAAATAGTTTCTTTTAATACAAAATAGCTAAAATATTTGTGTGATATAGCAAAATATGCGAGTTTGCAAACATAAAATTATATACAAAGAGGAAACACAACATGTTGCAAGTACATTTGATTGTATGTAAAAAGTAACTTTGTAAGTACTTAGTTAAAATATCATTTAGGCTCTACGTACGCATGTATGGAGCTATAAGGACAAGTTTTTTTTTTTTCAAAACTAAGAAACAGGTATTTCATTTACATTAATAATATATTTAATTTAGTAGCTCAACTACTTACGACAATAAAGTATCAAAAACAAAAAATAAAACAAAGAAAATGGAAACAGAAGCAGAAAAAACTAAAATCAAATAAAAAATACTACTAGAAAGAAAGAAAAATTTGTTTAATAGTAAAAGTAATCTGAGCACCATACAAAACAACCTAGAGTTGTGAACAGTTAACAGTAAATGTGGTACTATTGTGTCTCTACTTGTATACCTTTTTTGTTGTTGTTTATTTGGAAACATAAAACTGGTTTCACCTATACTGGCGCGTTGTGGTGGTGGTGATCCTGGAAATATAATCATTGGATTTCTAGTCTTCGTTGGACTGGGTTGTTCAACAGTCAATGTGGGTATAATCAAATCTCTTGGTCTGGCTTGTTTCTCATCTGGGGTAGGGGGTTGTATGTCTATGGTAATGGCGGGAGTTTGCATAGGTGCGGCCACATTGGCAGGAGTAAAACTAAATTTAGGTATTCTATAGTTGATGCTCCCAACAGGCTTGTTTAAATTCGCCATAGATGTTGTTGTGGTATCAGTCGGTGTTGTTTCCACATCTGAATCGAGTACTCGGGATTTGTCTCGTTGCAAACCAAGCCTTAGTGTTTCCTTTGAATTATATAATCGAAAAAAAAAATTAAAATATCTACTGCATTTCAGGAAAAATAATAACAAACAACAAGTGTATTTAGAGCTTTAAAGCATATTGTGTCACTATCTTATAATGTATCTATCTAGCTTGTGTAAGGCATTTGCAAGAAGAAAACTTTTAACATAGAAACAAATTCAACAAAATAATTCATTTATTGCCTTTCAACTGAACCATCTTCGTATTTCATGCTTTTTCCCAAACTCTATAACAATACCACCATCCGAATCAACCTGGGAAATATTAATTAAAATTATGTTAAAAATATGTATGTCTGCTTGTACGCAGTATTAAGCAATTAAGATATTCGTTTTATGAGTTTGTAAATATGAAAAAGCTAGATAGTAATGGCAAAATGCTTTTAGGTTGGCTTTTGTTTAATTTTTTTTTTAGTTAAAATTAATAGCTTTGAATGAATAAATATGAATTGCATGAAAGACTTAAAAAATATTTTTTTCTGTTTTGAATACAAAGCAGATTTTATAAATATAAGTAGTTTTGTTACTTTCTTACTATTTTTTATAGAGATGTTGTTGAAGGGTACATGTATTGGTGCTTATGTCAATGTTTCGCAATTTAAAGTTACAAAATAGACTTTCCGTATATTTCTATTGAAAACAACAGAACCCAAGAGGTATTTTAAAGACGTTTCCGTAAGTCGATGGCGTCTTCTCGTTTTTTTCAAGCCTTAAAGCTTCAAAATAAACTTCCTTAATACTAAACATAGCGAATACGAGTAGTCTTAGGTCTCTTATATCGTTTCAAACAATTAAAATAAAAGGCAACGATCTTCCGGTACTTTACATACGGTGTCCAAACCATTATTAGATTTTAACTTTTTAACGTTTATATCCCCATAAAGGTCTACAATGCATATGACATTCGCTGTACCTGAAATCACGTTCGGTCAAACTTAAGAGATGAATTTTTAAAAACGACTATTTCAAAAGTAATTTGTTTTGCTTAAATGGTATCTATATAACAATTAATAGTCAAGGCGATTTGTTGTTGAGTGGTAAACTCACGCGTATAATATAAAATAGATTTCAATAAAAAATTAACCAGTTTGAAGATATTTTTTTTTTTGAAATGCATAAGCATTTTTCATTTAAATCGGTTTGGTATTTTTTTGGTACACAAAAATTACAACATTATTTATTATTTTGTAAAATTATGTTTCCATAAATTTGTTAATATTGATTCTTACAGTTCGGTTGAACGAGCCGACCGCCACTTGAGTATGAATAAAAAGTTTAGTGGTACCTTTATTTTATTATAAAAAAGGTAGGAGTTTCCATGCATCTCATACTTTCGTTCATGTTTTGTTAACTAAATATTAATAAAATATGTAATTGAAAGGGTTAAATTATGTAAAGGCGATCAAATAACTTTGTATCTGAATGAAAAAATGTATATGTATCAACAAGATTCCTGGCCTTGGTAATGCAAATGAAAACAATTGTGACAAATAAACAAAATTCGAAATAAAAATTAATTTTTTACCATCCTAATAATAAGTATGATCGTTTTTAATAATATGCTGATACGTTTTTCTCTCTCTTTTAAGTTCACTAAAATTTTATCTCGCAATAATGAAATAATGCGAAAATATTTTTTGTAAAACATGCTCAGTGCCGTTTTCTTTTATACCCTCACCACAAAAAGTGGACAAGGGTATATCTTAGTTTGTCATTCCGTTTGTTAGTTTTGCAATGTCCGTTTCCGACCCCACTAAGTATATATATTCTGAGTTTTTATGCATCGCGAAGTCGATTGAGCGTTCGTGCAAGTGTTAAGATTGACTTTGCCAAGGCGCTAGATGAGCTAGAGAAAATCTAAATACGCAAATCGATCAGACATAGTTTCGATAATTTTGCTGCCTTCGAGGCAGCGGGAAAAATATCACGCCTATCTCTAATTTTTTTATATCATTTGCAACAATAAAGTAACTATAAAGAAAAACCCAAATATATAATACAACAGAGAATTAAAATGTAAGGAAAAAACATTAAGGGAAAAAATTGGCACTCGCCCATATTTTCCGAGTTCTGAGCCTTTAAACTTTTCATAGAAAAGTACTTTTGGCGCAATATTTTTTAATGAAAATAAGTATCATTTAAAAGATTTCAATGGTTACCCCATTTAGATAGATTTGCTTATATGGTAAAGGGTATAAGAAATTCGGCATAGCCGAATATAGCACTCCTGTTTTTTCCTTGATATAAAAGTCAGAGACTTCTTATCATACTTACCGATAACTGAGTATCACTATGATCACTATTATCACCATCATCACTAAAGTCTGCACCAGATGATGGATCCTCTTGGAATATGGGGCTATTAGAACGTTGTGATCGCGACATTATTGGTGTTAAAGCTGGTGATGGTATTGGCGTTGGCATTTCACGTATGGGCGAAAGACATTTATTATTGATGCTTGGTATTTCAAGTAATATTGTCGGTGGGTGCAGTAGATTAGATGATGATGATAACGAAGACGAGTTCGTCGATGATTTGTGCGCACTTAAAACATCTAAAACAGGCACTTCTATGGTGGTTGTTTGACGATAGAATACCGGTGAATCGGGAGCCCCACTAGAAAAGCTGATTGGTGTATGCATTGATGACGTGGAAGACTCATCATCACCCGGCGCATCATCTTGTGGACTAGAGACGGTGGGCGTTGTTGAGGGTGACACAATGACTGAAGTCGTGGAAGGCATTGTGTTAGTAGTTATATTCGAAGCATTTCCAGCAGCATTGGCAAAATTTCGAAACATGGCAAGTATTGAATCTGCACTAGAAACTTTTGGACGAGCTTGTGAGCCAATACGGTAGCGTAATGGCATGCCAGAGATTAAGCCACTGAGTTGGTTATTGTTTGTACTGCCCATTTCGCTGCCGCTGTTTTGTATTGACCGTAGACCAAAATCGGTAAGCGCCAAATCAGAACTTGAAAAAGATTCACTCCCATGCGTAGATGATGTACTATGAGGTGAACGCATATCGTTCGTGCAAGGTGATGGCGGCATAGAACTTGCACGCATTTGTATGTCAGTTGGCAGGCTAAGAGCACTAGAGTTGCGAGTTGCCTGTTCTCAAAAGAAATCAAGGTAATTGTTATTAGAATTTATTACTTCTACAAAAATGTCGTACTTGATATGTAAATATTCTAGCTAAGAACTTGATCTTAAAAAGTATGTTTCATTAATTTTCAACAGATTTAGCTAATAAAACTGTTGAAAACTTGGAATTTGTTTTGTTTTTATTACATTTGGTATACGAGTCTAAACCACAATAGAAATGTAAATCTTAACTAAAGATTACTTAAAGTATGTGTAGATGGCCCACTGTTAAGTCCCAGTATTAATGTAAAGCCATACCCAAAAATTACGGAAAGCTTAAAACTTTTTTTTTTTAATATGCAGACCTCGAACTTAAAGTTATAAGTGTTAAAATTTTGTTATTTGCTCATTCAATGTAAATAAAGTGAAAGAAATACAAAAAAGTTATAAAATTCTTCGCGAATAAGATTTTATTTTTGTATAAAAAATATAATGTAAAGTGTTGTTATAGAAAACAGCCAAGGATGATATTTAGAGGAAATAATTTCGTAAAGTTAAAATTACGTTATTTTACGCTAAATTTTAATTAATTGTAAAAAATTCTTGATCTTGTGTTCGAAATTTAATTTCTTTTTGCATATCGCACCCTA